>CM034351.1:43864816-44464816 GCA_019925275.1 Mytilus edulis
AATGTGTACTTATCTAAATTTGTGTTTTTTACTTTTTCCGTAACATTAAGTTGCAGAAAAAACTTACGTTAGAGAACGGAAACAAATAGCCGGGCTTTTTTTTTTCATTTTTTAAAAGGGCATAACTCTTGAACGGTTAAAGTGACTACAAAAAAATTTTCCGGAATTTTTGATCTGTGTTTTGGGGAAAATTTAAACCAAATTATGAAAAAATTTTTTTAAACCCAAAAAACAAACAACCCCAAATTTTTTTCCTTTTTGAAAAAGGGTCATAACTCTAGAACGGTAAAAGTGACGACATCAAAATTCCAACTTGATCTGTGTGTTGTGGTAAAAAGGATAGTGTATAAATTTCATAACATTTGGTTGAGGCAAACTATGTTGTGACAGCCATAAACTTTGTTATATTATGTATCTGCATAAAAGGTATGAAACATCCAGGTCTTGTACCTTCTGGAATAGCAAGCTTAAAAGAAATAGTAAACGACGTTGCAGCCGCCTCCAGAATGCAGTACCTAAGACTTGCATAGTGCCACTTTCGAGACGAGATAATTCGGTTTTTTCAAGTATTCATTGAACCATGACAATGAGGCCAAAACAATAGTCACAGGACTGATGAAAACCTCGTAACGTAAGGCCTCTAAAATCAAAATATGAATCATCAAGGTCTTCTAATTTCTAAAATATAAATCTTTACAAAAATAGAATATGCCGCTACCGCCAAATTGTAATTAAACGGCAAAAAATAAAGATTGAAGTGATTGGTACAGCAGGCACACACTAAAACAACTATTTGTGGATTATTGGATCATTTATTCATTCATTTAACAATAGCATTTCAGTATATAACAATAAAATTATGTAAGGACTTTCAAATAGTCTAATAATTATTATAACCACATTTGCACCTCATTAATTCTATATAAAAACACCTATCAATCTACAAACGATTATTTTAAGTGAATTATTCTACTGACTGATTATTAAAACTCTTCAGAAAAATCAGGCTAATGAAATGAATCCAATTCAAATACTGGTGAATAATCAAAATTATCATAACTATTCCTTTTTGAGTATTTCGCATAATTTATGACCTCTGGTCTATCCGATTATTATATTTTTATCATAAGGATTTCCAAGATATTCAGAATCCTCTTATTTTATCCATATACTTTAAAGATATTAAATATACGAAAAATCAATTTATAACAGATTTTAACAAAAAATGGTTCCATAGTACACAGATGCCTCACTCCCAATATCATTGCCCATGTGCAGTGAACCGTAAATTTGGGATAACAACTCAAATTTGGCATTAAAATGAGGAAGATCATATCCTAGGGAACATATGTACTTAAAGTCAATTTGATTTGGCTTCAGCTTAATAAAACACTACCTTGATTAAAAACGTTAACATGAAACAGGACAGGAGGACGAACGGATCCACAAACCGAAAAACACAGTGCCCCTATACATCGGGCATAAACGTGTGCATTTTAGATTGAAACAAAAAAGTAAAATCATAAAAAGGAGCAAACATTATTAAGTACATGAATAACAGTCCTGAATATGACATGGAACTAAAAACATAAATATTAGCAAAGATACTGCATTTTCCAAGCTTAAAATATTTACGACTTTCGCATATACTAGGTTTTATAAAAAAAATTCCACATGTTTCACATATTTAAATGTTACGTGAAAAAAAAATGATCTCGTTCATTTTAAATGTACAAATTAACATCATTATATACAAAGACGTCATCATAAAATCTTCCTCAATAGACAACAACCAGTACGCCACATTGAAATCATATCTTCAAGTTTATATTTGTCTAGTATTATTTCATTGAATGAAAGGTTATTGGTTGCTTAACGTCCAATGGCAAATATTTAAAGCATGTTCAGAACTTTGTATTATTTTTTATAAACTAAACTAGATGTTAGATGAAAGAAGAAAATTGTGTTATATCGACAACACGAACATTACTTAATCATGTTAGTATACACAAAGTGAAATGGAGGTGAGATGATATATTTCATTCATTTTGTAATTAAAATGCATTTAAATAAACACAAATACAATTTTGTGTGCGCATTAAAGGTTATATTGAACAATGCAAAGGAAGCCTTCTTTATGTAATGTTTACTTCTATAGTATTCATAGGGCTGACAATCCGTAATACTTATCTTTTCATGCTTCATGATTGGTGTTCAACCATATAACAATTATATAAGAATCTCAAAAAAACTCAATATGTATTAGAAATATCGTTACACATTTGTGCATGTACGAAAAACTGATCAAAAGCTTGAAAACAATTCAGAATTAAATCATTATAGCTACATTTTGTAATTATAATTATCATGTTTATATAAACAGTTTTGCTTGAAACAAGAACATTATGTGTTGAAGATCTCATGCAACAACGCATAAACAATTATTTACATTCATTAGTTTATTCGTTCAAAATCCAAATATGTGTTTAAAATAAAAGAATACAATATCTACAATAATAAAATGACATCACAAGTACAATTACAGACAAATTCAAAATAACATAAACATAGATGGATTACAAATACAAATGTATAAACGCAAAGCTAAATAACAATAATAACATGAAACAATAATGATAATCATGAAACAACAATAAAATCATGAAACAACACTCAAATCATGGAACAACAATTATAATCATGGAACAACACTTTTAAACATGGAACAAGACTTATATACATGAATCGAAACAACACTAAAATCATGGAACAACTATAATCATAGAACAACAATTATAATGGTGGAACAATAATTATAATCATAGAACAACAATTATAATGGTGGAACAACAGTTATAATCATTGAACAACAATTATAATCATGGAACAACAATTATAATCATGGAACAACAATTATAATGGTGGAACAACAATTATAATGGTGGAACAACAATTATAATCATGGAACAACACAAATAATTTTGGAACGACCACCAATGGTTATATGCAGTTAAAAAAGAAAAAAAATGTATATGCAATAAATGGTTGTATAATGTCTGTCTAATTAAATATTGAGTATATGTGGAATGATTGCCCGCGAGATAACCATTCACCAAAGACATGCATACAAGGGTCTAACCAACTTTAGATCAGTGTACTGCATTCATTTAAGAATTGAATGCTTCTTTTTGTAAATTTATTGGGGTGTTAAAGCGTTGACCGAAGTACATTTTGTATGAAGCGCGGAAGCGCTTCATTCTAAAAATGTACGCACGGTCAATGCTTTTACAACCCTATAAAGTTACAAAAAGAAGCATTCAATACTTATAATTACATTTTTTAGCTAGGATTATAAAAACACGATTTTCATGAAGTTTAATTTTTAAATTCACTTGTGCACTTTATTGTGGGACCTCGTGTCATCATGAATGAAATGTTATTGTCTCATGCAATTGCTTACGGAATAACATGTGATGTGCAATTAGCCAATCAGAATAACGTATTAAAATGAAACATACATCTAATGTAATTATTAGTTTATTCCATCTCAAATCTAAAAAATATGTTCCCAAAACCAAAAGAAAATGATTACGATAATGAAATTACATCAAAAGTATAACTACAGGTCATTATAAAATAACATAAACACAGAAAGCTTAGCTTTTTGTATTTATAAACGAAAAAGCAAATATCAACCAAAGAGCTCGGGAGCGCTGATTTGATTAAAGTTGAAAGTTAATTCTCTAAAATTTAACTTAATTCTATCATTTAACAACTACTACGATATATTTTGAAATTTTAATTGTGTACCACTAAAACACAAATGTTATACTTGATATCCTATGGATCATTCAGCCCAAGTTTGGTTGAAATCGGATCAGTGGTTTCAGAGGAGAACAGTCACCGGATGACGTGCGGCCAAAAGAGACAAAATGGTGGCAAAAGCTCACATGGCCTTTCAGGCCAGATGGGATTAAACGGCAGGAACTCATTCAGCACATTCAAATTTGAACTTGAAAATTAAAGCAAAGCTGAGTTGGATTTAGATCGTATTGCAAGTTTTAAATTTTGACATGCATTAATGGAAGACAGAAATTAGCAAATAAACATCAGGACAGTATTTAACCTTCCAGCCAAAGTTTGTGTACTACTTGGAAATAATAAAAATGTAACACTTAAGAGTGGCTGGGAAGGAAGCTCATATTGAACTTAACAGCAAATGAGACCATAAATTATATGGATATCAGAAAAATTCATGTTTATATTGACCAATGAAGGCAATATAATTTCATCAGAAGAAAACCCCGTACTGAACGACGTGAAAAAGGTATAAATATGTAAATATTAAACACAACTAGTCAAGATTACTTGCCAAGGGGCATTACTTTGCAATACTTGTGATATGACTATTTATTAATAAATAATGACTTATAAAAATACTTGTGATCATTGATTATATTTAATCTTTACTTATATTTACTCTAAATTACCAATCAAGATTACTTGGAATTATTAAAAGTATTATTTGAAGTTATTATTGATAACTAAAACAGATAACTTAAAAAATACTACAAACTACTAAAAAATAACTAACTAGCTATAGCATTATGTTCGACTAGTTATTACTAATAAGTACTTCCTATAAATACTAATTTTGACGAGTTCAATTAAGTGGAATTACTTTTTTTTTGATATTCTAGACAGTATTTTTGAAAGTGTGTTTCTACCTTTTGAGTCACTTTTGGTGATATCAGCTAAATGTTGTAACAGCTCGTTAACTACATTACCATGTCCATTCTGCTTTGCTATATACAGAGGTGATGTACCATTAATACTACAGTGATTTACATCTGCTGAATGTCGCAACAATTCTTTAACTACATTAACATGTCCCTTCCAACTTGCTTGCCATAGAGGTGAAGCACCATCGTCATTACATTGATTTACTTCTGCTGAATGAAGTAGCAGTTCTTTAACAACACCAAGATGTCCTTCTTGACTTGCTATCATCAGAGGTGATGCACCACTACAATTACACTTATTAACTTCTGCTGAATGAAGTAGCAGTTCTTTAACAACTCCAACCTGTCCTTCCATACTTGCTTGCCATAAAGGTGAAATACCACTATCACTACAGCGATTTATCTCTGCTGAATGTTGTAAAAGTTCTTTAACAATATTAATATGTCCCTTCCCACTTGCTTCAAACAGAGGTGATGCACCACTTTTATTACATAAGTTGACTTCGACAGAATTTTGTAACAGTTCTGTAACAACATCAACCTGTCCTTCCTGACTTGCTATCAACAGAGGTGATGTACCAGAACTATCACATTTATTTACATCTGATAAATGTGCTAACAGTTCTTTAACTACACCAACATGTCCCTTTTTACTTGCTACTAACAGAGGTGATGCACCATTATTCTTACATAAATTTACCTCTGCTGAATGTTGTAAAAGTTCTGTTACAACATCAACCTGTCCTTCCATACTTGCTTGCCATAAAGGTGAAATACCACTATTACTACAGCGATTTATCTCTGCTGAATGTTGTAAAAGTTCTTTAACAATATTAACATGTCCCTTACCACTTGCTACACACAGAGGTGATGCACCACTTTTATTACATAAGTTGACTTCAGCAGAATTTGGTAACAGTTCTTTAACAACATCAACATGTCCTTGCTGACTTGCTATAGACAAAGGAGATGCACCATCATCCATACACAGATTGACATCTGCTGAATGTTGTACCAGTTCTTTAACAATATTCACATGTCCATTCAAACTTGCTAAAAACAGAGGCGATTGACCAGTACTTTCACACTTATTTACTTCTGCTGAATGTTCTAGCAATACTTTCACAACGTTACCATTTCCATTCTTACTTGCTAACAACAGAGGTGATGTACCATTATCCTTACATAGGTTTACGTCTGCTGCATGTTGTATCAGTGTTTTAACAACCTCAACATGTCCTTTCAAACTTGCTACAAGCAGAGGTGATGCACCATCATCATGACACTTTTTTACTTCTGCTGAATGTTGTAACAGTTCTTTAACAATACTCACATGTCCATTCAAACTTGCTAAAAACAAAGGCGATTGACCAGTACTATCACACTTATTTACTTCTGCTGAATGTTGTAGTAATTCTTTAACAACATCAACATGTCCTTCCTGACTTGCTATAGACAGAGGTGATGTACCATCATCCATACAAAGATTGACATCTGCTGAATGTTGTACCAGTTCTTTAACAATATTAACATGTCCCTTCCAACTTGCTTGCCATAGAGGTGAAGCACCATCATAGTTACACTTATTTACTTCTGCTGAATGTTGTAAAAGTACTTTAACAACATCAACATGTCCTTCCTGACTTGCTATAAACAGTGAAGATGTACCATTAATATCACAATCATTTACATCTGCTGAATGTTGTATTAGTTCTTCAACAACATCAACGTGTCCTTTCTGACTTGCAATATACAGAGGTGAGGTACCAGTATCCTTACATAGATTTACTTTTGCTGAATGTTGTAACAATTCTTTAACAACGTCAACATGTCCTTCCTGACTTGCTAATGACAGAGACGTTGTACCGATACTAGTACACTTATTTACTTCTGCTGAATGTTGTAAAAGTTCTTTAACAATATGAACATGTCCCTTCCCACTTGCTACCATCAGAGGTGATGCACCAATTTTCTTACATAAATTCACTTCAGCTGAATGTTGTAATAGTTCCTTAACAACATCAACATGGCCTTCCTGACTTGCTATAGACAGAGGTGATGCACCAGTATCACAACACAGATTAACGTCAGCTGAATGTAGTAACAGTTCTTTAACAACATCAACATGCCCATTCTGACTTGCCAAAAAAACTGAAGAGAAACCTCTTGTCGAGCAATGATTTATGTTACTTTTCCTACTAATCAACCACCTAACCAGGTCAACAGATCCCAAAATACAACTTCCTATAAGTGCTATATATTTACTCTTTATATCTTGTTTACCTATTAGTTTTTCCTGCTTAGAATGATCAAGTTTGTTGAAATTATTGATAAAAGTTTCTATAAAGGAAGAAGATTCCATGTTTCTGTTTGTAAATACCTTGTCTACAAAACCATTCCCCCAATCTCTCAGTAGTCTTTCTATATATCTGTTGATTTTGTGATCAGGTATTCTGACGGAAAACTCTATTTCTGTGCCCAAATCAGCTGTTTTCCATAGAAATCTCTCCGTAATGAAGTCATTTTTAGCATGATCAATGAACAGCTGTATCATCTTCTCCCCAAAGTACTTAGCCAAGATATCAAACAATTTATCATGGATTATTTTATATGTACTGTCTTCCTTGATTACATATGTACCATCAAGTGTGTCAAGTAATTTCTTTAAACTTTTGATAGGTGTTCCTTTTTTCAGTTCACATTCTTCTAGTAAATCATCTATGACTGCTGCCATCAACTTATCATTTGTGGAGAAGTTTTCTTCTGTCAATGTGTTATTAAACATAACACACAGGACCAGACTACAATAAGTTATCTTACCAGCCTTGCCTACTCGATACAGTTCCACAAGTTCATTTTCGAAAACGCTAAAAGGATTGTTGAAAAAATCTTCTATGTTCACATGTTTCTGCAGTTTTTGTTTATGAAATAAACTGCATAAAAGTGGGAAAAAATCATATCTTCCTGACAACTCTGCAACTTTATCAGCATATTCATTAAAGTATACTTCAGCAATAGCAACGTTTTCAGCCATATTAAGTCTAAATTCCTCCGAACTGATATCAATAGTACATGCTTTGAAAATAGACAGACTGTTGAGTTGTTCGTTTTTATAAACATCAAGTCTACACGTCGACATAATTTTACAACATTTGTCTTCAAGAAGAGATTGAATGTGTTCAAGCCTTTGTGTCCACTCATTGAAAATCTGCTGATTCAGTGTATACCTCCCACAGACATCATCAAAGACAAATACTGTTTTCCTTCCATGTTTAAACCATTGTCTAATATCTCCAGGTTTATCACATGGAATTATAACATATCCTTGTGCCATCATCGTCAGAGCAACATGACGAGAAAGGAAACTTTTTCCAGTGCCTGAATTTCCAACAATTGTCACAGAACCTTCTGCAAAAATACATTTTCTTACTTGTTTCTCTGCCGCCGTACCAACATACTTTTTATCATCTTCTTTCCATTGCTTCAAACGTCGTTCAAACTGCTCTGCAAAAAAAAAATATATTTAAATAAAATGCCATTAAATACACAGCTTGATACGATCGGAGGTTTAAACAAAGAACAGTTGGGTCAAGTATGGACACAACATGTAAGCTTGATACAGACCTGAATTTGGAATGTGATTAAATATTTGACACAGAACTGATGTGGTCTCAGAACTTTGAAATTGGACATTTACCTTCATTTTGTCATCGGTAACAGCACATTAAATTTATCAATTTTTTTTAGTTGAACTGTTCATGAGTTAAAGCACGGACATGCCTGGAGACACCATTTATTTTTATTTTTCAGGAACCATAACTCCCGATCAATGAAAGTGAAAATTGTAAATATTAAACTGACGTTAATTTTGTCAACAGTAACAACATATTTAGATTTTAAAAGCTTTGGTTGATTGGTTCATGAGTAAATGCTTGACCAATGTTTGGCAGCCGTACACCAGCCCACCGTACATCTACAAATCAATAACAGATATTTCCCTTGAAAATCGGGTAAAAAAAACTAAACACACCATTACATTCAGCACATTAAAGAACCTCAAGAGATTAATGTCTTTTAAATTTTGGACTATTTTAAAACTTAAATCAAAGCACTGTAAGCTGTAAGGCAGTTAACTAAAAACCAAGGCAAACGTAATTATGAAAACTGTGGCAGTGTTGCTTCAATCTTTTTTTTTAAGATTTGAAAGAACAAACATTAAACATTTGTATATTGTACATTTATGTTTATTTAATGAACTGATTGATAAGGCAAATTAATTAATATTTCATCAAGGTTTTCAAAAGCAACGCATATATCAATGTAAATGACCTCCATCTTCACTCCAAGTCCATGATGTCACTTCATACTTAGTTTGGAATAAAATGACAGGTGATTATAAAACAGTTGGTCAAACATTCTTGGGCTTTACACTGCTTGAAAGATTTATGTTTTCTTTATAAAGAGCCATAAATGAAAATTATCATAGGCCCAGAATTACTAAAAAAAATAATTACTGTAAATTCCATTAACCTAGACTCAGTTATTGCATAAAATTTTATAATAAACAAGAAATAATTGTAACAGGATGCCGCTACGAAGTGTCCAAAACAAAACTTCCGTAATTTGCCATTCCCATGGTCGCCCGACATAGGGCAAAGTCCAGTACATATTGGTTTGGTCTTGTAAAGTGATATGCATACGTGACGCCTAGGGGATTGACCCTGTATGTCAGTCAAATCTTTAAGAAATGACAAGCAGGAATAAATATGGTTAAGGAGTGGGTATCTCAACCGTTTACATGTTCTCAAACAGGAAGGGGGGATGACCCCAAGGGATTACCCCTATATTTCATTTGATTTGTTTTATTGTCCAATACATGACTATATATGGTTTAGGGGTGGGGATCTCGACCATTTCAAAGTTCTAAAACAGGAGGGGATGAGATGACCCCAGGGACTCCCCATAGATTTCATTTGATTTGTTAAATTGTCCTATATATGAATACATATGGTTAAGGGATGGATATCTTTACCATTTACAATTTCTCAAACAGGAGGGTTTTGGATGACCCCAGGGACTCCCGTATATTTCATTAGATTTGTTTTATTGTTCCATACATTAAAATATATGGTTAAGGGGTGGGGATCTCAACCATTTCCAAGTTCTCAAACAGGAGGATGTGGGGCAATCCCAGGGACTCCCCATATATTGCATATAATTTGTTGTATTGTCCCATACAAGTATGTAAAAAATATATGGTTTAGGGGTAGGGATTAATATTGCAACTGTTTACAAGAAAAACACACATTTTCAAATTGAAGGGGATGAGATGACCCCAAGGGACTCACCTTTATAGTTTATTTGATTTGTTTTATTGTCTTGTACTTATTACTGAAGACCGTGTGTGTCTATCACTAACTGTTTTCAAGAAATTGTCATTTGAAAATTTAAAAAATAAAACCCCATAGGGTTTTAAAGTTAACCCATACAACAATAAACCTTTCAAAATACCCCTAATTAGACCCAATGAACAAACAAAAGATTGATGGCTCTGCTAGACATCTGAGTCTAACATTTTAGTCCTAAGTAGATCTGACAAGCAGTCCGAGTTGTCTTCTTAGACAGTTCGAGTGGATTCAGTCCAACTTGTCTCGTGAACGAGTTGTCCACATTACTCAAAACATCCCATCTACATCAATTTCCGAATCTGTTTCATGACCTCTTTTCAGTCATAAAACCACAAACTTTTTTGGCAGGATAAATTGTAAAATTACCGCCAAATTAGATGCATAACTTTATTTCCCCTATCATAGAAATTTGTTGTACAAGAACAATATTCCTGCACATTTTGCCATTGGGGAAATATAAAATATAATTACAGATTTTTGGCGATGAAATTTTTCATACAATTGTTCTTTGACATCTTAGCCGAAAGCACAGGGAATGATAAACTACGTACAGATTTCTACTGAGCACTAGTTCCTATGTGCAACTTCAAAACTTTTGGGTGATTCGATGATCATTTAAGGTTTTTCTGGTTATATTTTTTGTATTCCAGAATTAGAAGCATGATAAAGTAAAATTACAAAAATACTGAACTCAGAGGAAAATCAATACGGAAAGTCCATAATCACATGGCAAAATCAAATAACAAAACGCATCAAAAATGAATAGACAAGAACTGTCATATTCCTGACTTGGTACAGGCATTTTCAAATGTAGAAAATGGTAGATTAAACCTGCTTCTATAGCGCTAACCCTCTCTCTTTAATAACAGTCTCATCAAATTCCGTTGTATTTACATGATGCGTTAAATAAACAGTCACAATTAATAAAATAGTCAAAATATGGGCACATCAGTCATCATCGCATAACAATTTTAAAAGGGACAATCTAACAGAACTCAAAAACATCTATCTACGAACACATGCATTGACTTGAGTGTCTGACGTCATAAAATTTGTATACGTCACATAAATTTGTCGTTCAATGTGCATACAAATGTTTTAAAATTTACATAGGCAATGTAAGCATACAGAGTTAAAAAATCAAAAGTATGTAAGAACAAATTACAGAAATAGACCGAGATTTCAACTAGTCCAAAAATTATAGGTAGAATTTATGAGAATCCAAAAATAGTTAATTCCACTACGCGATTGAATGATTTTGACGTTTGTGGTTTAACGTATATAGTAATTCATGATAGAAATATATCATAATGGCATATAATAGACCAAAATGATACTGACGGGATCTTTTAAAGTACAGAGTCACGTAATAGGAACATAAGAAATACAAAGAGTCGCATATACAAAACAAACCACAAAAAAATGAAAGCCAATACACACACACTGACGAGATGTATAAGTACCGAGCCACGTCAAACGATATCATATAAAACCATTCAACAGTTAAAGTAATATTAATAATAGAACAAAGACAAATGAAAGAACAATAAAACATGTTTTTAAGATGATAAACAACATCAGTACGCAGAAACTATACATCAAGCCCATCGTGTATTATTTGAGAAGTTGATACGGAATATTTATCAACAAGGTCTTGGTACCTTCCGATGAACTTTTTTAGAAATAGGACGAGACGTTCTTTGACATACCACTGGTTCATCAACTTTCTAATCAGACACTGATGACGTTTTACAAAGTCTGAGTAGGAGCTGCAAGCTCTTGAATATCGAATAACTTGGGAAATATATATCCCATATGCAGGTGAAGTTGGTATGTTGCTACTAAGGTGGGGGAAATTTATAATTTCAAAATTAAAATCGTCTCGTTTGTCATAGATTCTGGTACTGAGATGACTGTTTCAGTCAAAACCGAGATATAAGTCTAAAAATGAGGCGGAGGAAGCGGTGTCTGTTGTTTCCTTAATCTCTAGTTCTGGGGAATATATCAATGGAACCCAATCAGAAAAGTTGGGATTGTTCATGGAAAGAACATCATTAATATATCTGAAAGTGAAATTAAATAATCTGGCTTCTTTGATCCTCTTGTTTTTGACAAGTGTCTGGAGGAACTCAGATTCATATGAAAATAAGAAGAGGTCTTCAAGAAAAGGCGCACAGTTTCTTCCCATCGGAATGCCGACAATTTGTTGGAAAAGTCTACCTCCAAACTCAACAAATATGTTGTCGATAAGAAACTTCAGCATACTGACCACCTGTTCTTCTGTGAAGCATATTTTTACCTTTTTGTTTGTCACTATTAACGAAATATGCCTTATGAAATCCCAAAGTAATAAATTTATAGCGTATGCTACCATTTTTATGTTGAAAGGCATTGTGGATAATTTCTTTTAGGCGATTTTTCAATTTTACATGGGGAATGGTGGTATACAGGGTTGAAAAATCAAAAGTTTTGATGGAACTAATTTCAGAAAAAGACCGAGATTTAAAATTGTCTAGAAGTTCTTTAGAATTTTTAAGAATCCACATATGGTTAATACCACTACGTGAGTAAACAGTTTCACAATATTTATGAAGACCCGCTTTCACTGTGGACAGAATCTTAGTCAATCTAATGGACAATTCTTTAGTGGAACATGAAGATGAGCCAGCAATATACCGTTGTTTGTACGGAATTTTATGAAGTTTTGGTATCCAATACAAACAAAGTAAGTCCTCCGATTTGGTGTTCAATGTAATGTTTATTGAAGCCATGAAGGACTTATGATTTGCTAAAATCTCATCCTTGTCAAATGATATGTCTTTGTATGTGGGATTACCTGAGTGCTCCGTTATATCCAATTCTTTTACAAGACATACGTAGTAATACGATTTACATACTAAGACAATATTATTTGAAGCTTTGTCCGCAGGAACAACAACATACTTATCATGAAGAGTTGATAGACATTTCATGGCCTCTTTGTCTATGAAAACGGACTTTGGTCGATCGTTCACACAATTTTTCAAATTGTGAATGCGACGTTTTATCAGAGACCTGATAGTTTTATCCCATTCTGACAAAGTGTCCAGTTCAACTTCTTCTCGCTTAGCCCATGCTCTGGCATAGTCCTCAATAGAATCCATAATTATTTTGAAGTTATGGTTCCAATTGATATGTTGGGGTTCTCTAAACTTAGGACCATGCGAAATCACCTTTCGGAGATTTTCATGTTGAATTATAGAATTAGATCCCCAGTTATAACATGACCAGAGGGGGTGTAATTATAAGGCGAGTGGGAACAGTCACATGTCGGAGGGTTTTTAAGATATTGTTTCAAGTCAAGGTCCTGCAATGCCTGTTTATAGTTAAATATTTTAGGTGCAATGGTTTTGGTGTAACTGTATGATACAATAGGTACAGACTGATTTTGAAAATAAATAGGAATTTTAGATGTTACCTCCTTGTGATGTAGAACGTTGCAGATAACACTTTTCACCCGCCTCTTGATAGAACTAGCTCTTATTTTAATAGTTTCATTCCTTCCACTATAAACTTTGGAATAGTCTTCCTTTGAGCTTACAAAAGTCACCAAGTTTGGGTATATTTAGAAGTGGACTGGATAAGTTTTATAGGACTGGTGATATATTTAAACCTTTCAACTATGGGATAAGGAAACTTAATATAAGTCATTGTCAACTCAGAAATAATGCTAGCAACCTTAAATCTCATTTATTTAATCAGTTCTTATCTGAGAACACTTTTTGCACAAACTGTAACCATCCTGTTGAGGATAACAAACATTTCTTTTTTATTTGCCTAAGTATAATGATGTAAGACAGATCCTTCTTGATTCCATTTACTCCATTGTTGATAATGTTGACATAAATATTGAATTACTACACTACCAATAATTTACCCATACTTTTTTGGTACATTTCTACCCTCGTGCATATCAGTACTGTAAGGAAAGACTGAAAACTTATAATGTTATACTTTCAATGAAATCAGTACTGATTTTGTCAGTACTGTTTCAGTACTGTTTTTGACAGTACTGTTTTAGTACTGATTTTGACAGTACTGTTTCAGTACTGATTTTGTCAGTACTGTTTCAGTACTGATTTTGACAGTACTGTTTTAGTACTGATTTTGACAGTACTGTTTTAGTACTGATTTTGACAGTACTGTTTCAGTACTGATTTTGACGGTACGGTTTTAGTACTGATTTTGACAGTACTGGTTCAGTACTGATTTTGACGGTACGGTTTTAGTACTGATTTTGTCAGTACTGTTTCAGTACTGATGTTGACAGTACTGATGTCGTCAGTAATGATTCAGTACTGACTTCGTTAGTAGTGTTTCGTTACTAATTTCTTCAGTACTGTTTCATTATAACACTTTTTAAATCAGACTGTATCTGTATAGTGATGCCTAGTTGTTTTGTATATTTGGGGTGGGTTAATTGTTCTCTTTGACACTTACCCCATTTCCATTCTTTTTCTATATCGTGACATGTTAATGTTTTCGTTATGTTTTTTTTTATTTCCCTGATTTGTGTTGTCCTGAAGTGGTTCAGCTTTAGATCCAGCTCTTCGACAGTTACTTTAGCTTTTTTTTTTTAAATATTCTGGCTTTATGTCATATTTATTGTCAGAATTGCATCTTGTGTGGTCTACAAGGTTTATGTTTTTAATACTTATTAATAATTCTATTTGACAATACCATATTACATGTATTTATATCTTGCTTGAGTCAAATCAGAACATATTGAACATTGGAACTCGATATATTACTTTTGAGAAGATGGGTGGATGGATTGATGTTATGTGATCCAGTGGCAACTAAGTGCAGGAACAGGACATGATACTCAGATATAAATACAATGTAATTAACATATTTTGTACAGAACTAGACCAATAATACACTTAGCTCCTTTTTAACATGCTAGTTCACCACAAGGAGAGAATCTGCTATAAGACATGTCCCCCTACATGAACAGGTATCTTCAGACTGAACAGTGTATGTTTTTCTCCTTTTACTGTGAGCTGAGCGAATATTCAGAATACGACCACTTTTTTTAGTCTAACTTCTCATAAATAAATTTCCAATCATATGCTCATTGTCAGATTTTTAATGGTTAAATACATTTATTGACAGATTTCTTTTTTTTTGTATACATTAATCATGCTGCAATTTCATTCACTTGTAATGAGTGTATTGTGAATAGTAACTTAGATACATGTATGCATAACTCTTGTACTCTTTCCTAAACAACTGCAAAGCGTATTTTACGAAAACAATATATGAAATTTGGTGTTACAATATTTAGGCATCCCGTTAACGGGGAGTTGAAAGGGTAAGAACTACATTACTCAGTATAGCATGTTCACATGAGGACTGATGACTTTCAGAAACTCTTGGTTTGTAGTTTCTCAGAAATCTCTGATTGATTTGAATCTTACAGACATACAAACAAAGGTACATTTTGTAAAATAAGCATAAAAATTTAAAGAAAGATTTCCAACAGATTGATTAATGTCTGACGGAGGCCATTTGGTACATAATTAACCTTTTTGATTTTTGAACATATATAAGATTTGCTTTTCAAAATTAATTTTTATTGACTGAATAAAACAAGCTGAAGAACTCAAATTTTTGTTCTATCTTCTTATCAACTGCAATAACTTCCATCGAAATACAATAAACAGTAATCTTAAGAATGAACAGCATTTAAAAGTAAAAAAATGTGTTTTTCTCTCTCTCAATTTAATGTTTTTTTAAAATAACTGTTTCATAATTCTGCTTCAATGTTATTTTCCACTGCTCTTCCTATGCATGTGATATATAGCTTTGCCAACTTGTTTCTGGAAAGGAAAAAGTGGATTATAACATTTATCATTTTGTTAAAGTCCAATAATAAGATTAAACATAGGTCAACCATGACATAATGTGAATCAGTGTACATGCATTGCTAAAGGTGGTATAACGTTAATTATACAAGGTTTATATTATACAGTGAGAAAAATGAAAGAAGAAAAAAATGGAACAATGCTTGATTTACCTACTTGAAAACTAGCCTTGAAGTCATTAAACTTTCGAGTCAGTTATATGCTCAAACTCCAAAATCAACAAATCAACCAATCAAAATGCTGGATTTCAATTTTCGACCACGATTTTTTTTTCTCCGGGCACTGAGAAAATTTGGTATGACTTCAGGGCCTGATCTTATACGATTTGGAGAAGAATTTTAGCGTCCCAAGTCTGGGTTCATGGCAAATGTCCATGTTTTCAATACGGGCTGCACTTTTAACATTTTTTATTTGTTTTGTTATAAATTAGGTCGTTAATTTTTCTGAATTAAATTGTTTCATATATTGTTTATGTCATGGTCTTTTGTAGCCGACAATCAGTATGGCTTTTCTCATTGTTGAAGTCTGCACAGTTGTATATTATTGTTCACATTCACATCGTCTCAAATTTGGTGGATATTTGTCTTAGTGACAATCCTACAACTTTTTATCATTTTATACATATGCAATAGTTTCAAAATTAAACAAAAGTATTCTTTTTGTGAATTTTTTCATTATTAGTACCAGTGGAAATTCTCATTATAATAAATTACTATCTTTTAAATCTGTTATTCGGTTACAGAGAAGGAGATCTTTGTTTATATTTCCTAAGTTCAATTATGTCCTGCTGTAACACTCTGATATCTTTGGATCGGCAACAAAACACATATGTATTAATATAATCTGATTATTCGAGCACAATATCAATGCAATTTAAATGAGAAGTTGTGTGTACGGATATGTACTTCCCGTAGACTTCTTTGTTAACTTTAATGATATCTTTCAATTGTTGAAGAATTGTATTTCTACTCTTTATTTTTTTGAACTTGCTCGTTGTTGGTTTGTTGTCATATGAACACACTACAATATTTCATGATATTAAAAAATATATAATAAAATTATAGGAATAACTGCAAATACTTACCTTTAAAAAATCATAATTGAGTGTAAAACTATATATATATCTACCTTTCAAATTATTTCAATGTTCTACTGTCACCTTTCATACCAGTTCTATCTCTATCTCATATTTTATCTGTTCATGACATATTTTAGTCGTTGATCTAAAACTTTATTTTCCTCATAGACTTAGTCTTTGTGTTCTGGTGGGATCCATTTTTAGATACCTATAACAATAGATCATGCTGCATCAAATACTTTGCATGCATTTATAAGAAGTTGTTTTTCCCAACATGCATGTTATGGTATTAATTATGGACGTAACACTTTGTAAATTGTCCTTTGAAAAAATACATCATGAGATAAAGATTGTATCGATGATTTACAAAATTCTGTAAAGTGGTTCAGGAGTTATTGATGACACTTACGTGGGACATAAGGACAAGATATGTTCCATATGTGAACACATTCTCACTAACAAAATGTCACCAGAAGTGCAAGTCAGTCATCACAACGGATAATGTTTATGTGATACAGTAAAACCATTGGTAGTAAAATTGTGCGGGATGTTTAATTTTCAAAAAATGTAAGATTGGTCACCTTTAATCGGATGCCTCATATAGCATGTATAGAAAGAGAGTGCCATGATCTCTGCAGGTTAATAACTATTGCAACAACTCTTTGAGAAGCCGTTGGTGGCCTTTTGTCTGAATATGCAGCAGGACAAATTCCTGTCCACCTTCAATATGCTTTCGTTGTCCAGTGGCAGTCCAAGTTTCATTGACCTTCTTTCACCCCAGATGACATCTTTTACAGGACTTACCTATTGTACTTATTTAACAATTGTTTTGAACATGCATGTAATATTTGCCACTGGACATTAGCAATTTTTTAATACATGTACTCTAATATGCTATTATTTTAAGGAATCTCAGTAGGATCATTTTAAACAATGGGGATTATCCTCTTAAAATATAAATATTATTCATACAAAGTATTGCTCAATAATTATGTGTCGGATTACTAGTATTCGTGTGTCGGTCCAATGGGTCGTCGGACTAATAGGGCGTCAGGCTATTGGGGTGTCGGACCAATATGGTGTCCGAACAGAAAGATTTAAAAGGCCAAAAAAAAAAAAAAAAATGTGCAACTTATAAAAGGGTCTGGTCTGGAAGTGGTTTCTTCATTTCTGTATTCTGTAATATTCTATATATCATTTTTCACTTTTTATTATTAATTTTGCCTGTTATTCTCTTTTCTTCATATTCAAGCACCACACTATTATCGATTCTTCATTGCTTCTGTCTACTTTATAACAACAATGGGAATAATATGAAAGCCAGCCAAATAGGACATTGGAAAATTTTCTGTTTTCTGTTTCTTGGTTTATTCTTGCTTGTCGTTGGAGGCAAACTTTGTCTTTCTGTCTCTTTAGTTTGTGTGTATTATTATAAATTAACCCTTTCCTCCATAATGACGCCTTTTGACGCCACCCCCCTTACTCCATAATGACGCCTTTTGACGCCTGTGTAGTACCTCAGTTGAAACACTTTGACTACAAACTGTCTGCAGTTGACTTAATAAAGTTTGTATCCAATATGAAAAGGAATATCATAGGAATATCTGACTTAAATTTATTTGATGAAATAGTTGTTTTTCACAATGCCTTAATACTTCAAAGCATAAGTTCAGCATTTTATCAAAAAAATCCTATGCGAATCAAGTATGCAAAAAAAAATTCAATGGAGGAAAGGGTTAAACGAATGTAACACAAATTTGCCATCTTTAAACAAATTTGTTGAACATTGCGTCTGTTATTTAATCTCTTTTTTACAGAAGGAAAAAACTAAGATTAAATATAATCAACAGAAGTATAAAAAAAAACTATGAACCAATTCTTTGAAGTTAGATGCATGATTTTTGTTATTAGTTGTTAGTGGCTTTGAACTAGCTGTCAGTAACTCCAAGTACTCTCAGATCTGTATTTAGTGACTTTCTTGTTGAGTAACGGTAACGTCCATTATGTTTTTGTTACTGAGATGTATTTCTATTTGCATTCATCTGTTATTTAAAGTTAAATAAGCCTTTTTCAACTGATTTTTATAGTTTGTTGTTATGTAGTACTGCTACAACTCTGTTCCAGGTTTAAGGGGAAGACCCTAGCATGTTTAACCTCACCACATTCTGTATATGTTCCTGTCCGAAGTCAGGAGCCTGTAATTCAGTGGTTGTTGTTTGTTGGTGTGTTACATATTCATTGTTCGTTCATTTTTGTACATGAATAAGAACGTTAGTTTTCTTGTTTGAATTTCTTGACATTTGTCATTTTGGTGCCTTTTTTAGCTGACTATGCGATATGGCTTTGCTCATTATTGATGGCCGTATGGTGACCTATATTTGTTAATTTCTGGTCATCTGATCTGTTGTGGAGAGTTGTGATTATTCCGCTCATTTTGGGTGCCATGATTGGCAAATAAAATATATGTTGTTGCTGTTGTTGTTGTGTCGTTGGCAATAATACGGCATCTTTTTTTTTTATAATATATATATTATATATATATGTTAATCAAATGTTCTGTTCCCTTATGAACCACATAAATTTGAACTAGATTCTTGAAGGGAAAGACATTGTTTTTGTAGAAATGTCAACAGAATATAGAATGTTGTGTCAACAGAATACAGAATCAACATTCTGTATTTTGTTGACACAGTATACAGAATGTTGATTCCGGCAAAATATATGATCTGACAGGATGCTCCCGGAATAAAACTTGTGATGGAAGAAGACATACATTTGTAAAACATACATTCTACCTACCTGGATTCTACCTGGATTATTGCGGCGATCATTAAGTTGAAAACTTCTTTTGCCGCCTCATAATTTACTTGATATTAAAATTACTTATTTTAACTGTGAGCTGTGCGCATAAATAGAACGAATAATTTTTCTGTACTTCTATACATGTTGTACGATGGTTTCCACAATATTTTAAATACTTGTCGCATACATTTATAAACTGCTGCATTTATATTAAAATGTTATGTAGGATTTAACTTCTTCCCATTCCAATGTTCATCATTAATATGATTATTTTAAAATATTGACAGATTCTGCACAAACTTTTACTGTTGAAAGCTATATAATATTAAGACTATTCCATTATGTAGGATTAAACTTCTTCCCATTCCAAAATGTTCATCATTAATATGTTTTTTTTTAAATATTGACAGATTCTGCACAAACTTTTACTGTTGAAATCTATATAATATTAAGACTATTCCATTATGTAGGATTAAACTTCTTCCTATTCCAATGTTCATCATTAATATGATTTTTAAAAATATTGACAGATTCTGCACAAACTGTTACGGTTGAAAGACTATTCCATTGATCAATGATCCTTTGAGAAAATGAATGGAGACGCTGAGTTGAATTACACCTCTTTTTACTTAATTTCCAAGGATGTCCTCTAGTAGAATTTGTAGATAACTCAAACATATTTTGCCATTTAATATCATCTATCCCATGTAAAGCTTTATAAACTTGTATCATATCATAACGATCTCTTCTGTATTCAAGTGTTGGAAGGCCCAAGGCTCTCAATCTTTCAACATAACTCAACATTTTTATACTAGGCACTAATTTGGTAGCACGACGCTGGATCTTTTCAATTCTCCTTATATCTTTCTTCAAATATGGTGACCACACTGTAGTGGAGTATTCCAACATGAACAATAGCAATCCGTAGATGATTCGAAAAGGATCCGCCATCTCTGACTTGTCGTAACAATCGTCTCTTTCTGTAACTTTAAGAATTTCTGCAAGTGGCTGGTAAACCGATATTTTCTCTGCTGTATTTCTGTATCCTATCCTTCCCGGCTGATCTACTGCATGTTGTCTCAAATTTTGCCGTTGATGTTATTATCGTAATCACAAAAGCGCGTCAATATGAAACATACAATTGCCTATTGTAAAACGTTTATGTGATTGGATTTACACATGACGTCATTCATTGTTTACAAACGTTATTTTTTGCACTCGCACTGACATTTCAACAGTTCAACAGTTCAAAATTCTTCTGGATTGAATACCACAATGGGATCATTGAAGGTAGATCAAGGTATAGTAGTACATTGAATATTTTAAAACTGAGAAAAGTGTAGCATAGCTATTTCAAAACATATTACGTAAGTTAAAAAAGCAGAATAAGCGTTACACAGTGGCGGACCCCTGGGGTTCCGGGGGTCGGAACACCAAATTATTTTGGACGTTCAATGCATTATTCTATATAATTCCTCTTAAAATATTTTATTTCCCCCATTTTTTCGCTATAATTATGAAATCTTTAGGCGACTGAGTTGGAACCCCCCTTTTTCCTTTTATCCCGAGTGTTCGGAACAAAAGGCACTTGTTTCTATCCATACGAAGGTCGACTATCCATAGTCGACTTCGTATGGTTAGAACACAGTTGGTTAGAAACAAGTGCCTGTGTTTGGAACCCTCTTTTAAAACAATGGATGGATCCGCCTCTGGTTACAGACTTTCTGTAAATGTCAAAATAGGTATAAAATCGCGGGTTGTTTTGGATATACATATTATTACTTCTTTGCCAAACCTTATTAAATAGATTATAGTATTAATATTTGTCAAATTGATATTTGTGAAATGATCAGCCTGACTTTCTAAATATATGATTGGATAAAGGGAGGTGCGGTAATTTTTTGGGACCTTTTTTGGGCTAAAATAACCCATAAAATAAGTGTTATATGCACTATCTAAACGGTTCCTGGCTTGGGGCATGCATATTTTATAGTTGCTGTAAAGTGTAAGGGTTGGACATTTTTTATGCTGTATTCTCCCTATTAATTGTCTATCATAAAATGATAGTATTGATCCAAAGCTATGTACTGATATATTTGATGTAGGACTTGTCAGTAAAAAATAGACATGGAAATTAGATGAAATTTACAATACGACCGACACGAGTTAAAAATGACAAACAAGCAGTTTTTATCAAAATGTTTGATTGATATGTTTCACCCAACATAACTTAGGGAACCGAAGTGGGGGGTTCCAAATCCACCAAAGACTACGAAAGTGTCTGAAATGACAACGAAGTTATGAATGACGGTCAACAAATGGAGACATAAAAGTCACACCCAGTAGGCAGGTTGCATGCAGTCTGGTCTTGAAAAAAGTATTCAATATATATAAGTCCGGCAAAACAGACATTCCAGTCAGACATGCAAACCCCGGCCACAAAAAAATACGCCCGTTTTTATTCATCATGTTCATTTCATGCTAAATATTTTTGTTGGAAATTTTAGTTTTTAATAGCAAAAAAGTGGACAAGACTATTGTTTTTAATCCAGATACGGCCAAAAATTTGTTTAAGGCTAAAATCAAGAGTCATTTTTTTTCTCTCAAATATCTCAGACTGCCTCCTCAAATCAAATGGTTCGTACCTGAGACTTGAAATCTTTCTAGAGATTATACTGACTGGGGATCATTATTCAATTTGTTAAACATGTTTTCGTAGGTAAATAATATTGTGGAACTTTTTTTTCATGAGAGTGTAATAGTCTATAGAGTATTTACCATTACTTTCTGTTTAGTGGAATAGTGAAATAAAAGTCAATACGTTCTTGCTCAATCCTGTGTCGCTTTGAAGGTTTCCTGATTGTCATGACAACCTCAGCCTAAGCAATGTGTATTACTGTAATTTGAATTTCAAAATGACCGAGTGCCGTTTTTTCAACGCACTGGTCAACTCCACCATAGCAAATCACATGACTTTGACAATCATTAAATACCGGCCAGCGAAAAATGTCTTTATAACTAAAGAATTGTCGTATAAAAATGAAATACTCGGGAAATGGCAAAGTTCACGAAGTCTAGTCTGATTAATCATTTTACAAAAAAAAAAAGAAAAAAAAAGTCCGAGCAAAGGGGGGACGGGGCGTACGCCCTATACGTCCCCCTCTGAATCCGCCACTGAAAATGATTCAACAGTCTTCCTATTTTTATATTGTAAATAAAGATGTCTGTGAAATATTTAAATTTCTATTTTATTTTGGTACTGGCTATGGTTACATTGAAATGTAACAGTCGTAAAAAAGTTATTGTTACAATGAAGTTTAGGCTATATCGCCGGAATGCAGACCTAGGGTTGACTAAGGAACTACATAGAATACTTACGAGTGTAACAATGATATTTATGTCTACGGTTACATTGTGTTTAATATTGTTACGTAAATGCACTCAAATGAAAAATTATTTTTTACAATATTTTATACATTTTTTAAATTTTAATTTGATTGTCAGTGTGCACACAACCAGTATGTTGTTTCAGTCCGATGCATTTTTGGCCCGGTGTAACCACTCTCAGTGGCGGATCCAGAAATTTACATAAGTGGGGGCCCACTGACTAACCTAAGAGGGGGCCGGTTCCAGTCACGCTTCAATGATTCCCCTATATAAGCAACCAATTTTTTTCCAAAAAGGGGGGGGGGCGGGTCCCCTGCCCCCCCTAAATCCACCTTTGACTCTAGGCAGCCCTCACAAACGAGTAATTGGTGTCACTGGATGGGTTGGGTGGCTCAGTGTTGTATTAATATATAAGACGATGTGGTATAACTGCCAATGAGAAAAGTCTCCTGTTCATATAAGTCGTAATTTGTAGAAGTAAACAACCGTCAAAGTACGGTCTTCAACACCTATTTTTATATTGTAAATAAAGATGTCTGTGAAATATTTAAATTTCTATTTTATTTTGGTACTGGCTATGGTTACATTGAAATGTAACAGTCGTAAAAAAGTTATTGTTACAATGAAGTTTAGGCTATATCGCCGGAATGCAGACCTAGGGTTGACTAAGGAACTACATAGACACTGTGCTTAAACGGCCGTGGGTAACTTAAGTTACCCACAGCCTAAGATGGCGGACTCTAAATTCGTTGAGATGATAGAATCATATTCAAAACAGTGTGGTCCTGGCCATTGATTGACGACCTAAATTATCCCATTGACTGGGACAGATTAGGTGACCATTTGTCGGTAACAATCACTGCTCACTATGTACTTGTTAAAGACACTGAATCTGTGGGATCACCAAAGGTTCTCAACACCTAAATAAAGCAATTCGAAAAAAGAATCCGGAAAAATACGATGTGTTAATTTATATCAATAATATAAATCAAAACTTAAAGGTTATTCCTAAATAATTTCGAATTATTTTTTTATTAAAGGCTTTAAGAACCTTTGGTGACCCCACAGTTTAAATTCTACAATAAGTAAGAAGTGAGCAATGGTCGTTACAGACAAACGTTCACCTAATCTGTCCCAGTCAATGGGATAATTTAGGTCGTCAATCAATGGCCAGGACCACACTGTTTTGAATATGATTCTAGTTGATACGAAAATATCTACTTTTTGCAGCGTTTTTCATGATCTATGTAAATATTGATAGGATTTTTGAATCAAGAAATTACTTACCATCACTACATTTTTTTTAATTTTGACTTCACTTTAGCGCAAGGTCATCTTTTAAAAAATGCATAAGATGTCCGTAACTTATAAGTCAAAAATAATCAGACTGTCCATAACTTTATTTTCGGATGTGGGTAACTTTTTTTTCAAAATAGTAAGATTAGCAATTTCAACACTTAAAGGACAATAAACACTATCAAACCCTTAATTATTACATAGATTTATACAATAACGATATTCTTCAAACTAAACAAGAGAAAAAAGCAAACCAGACTGTCACGAATTTTCCGTTAAATTTTTAAAAATTATTCCCGGGATGAAACGGGATCTGACGGTACGGCGAAATTTATCTAACATTCTTCTAGCTTTATGGTTGTTCACTGATGAGTCCTTGGCCTGTGCAGCCGCCGAAAAAATGATATCCTTTCCTTTAAATAATTTTTGAATAGTTTAGCCAAAAAAGTATGGGCTCTTCACTATATCTAGTGTGATGCGTTGTTGATTGTGAGAAAAAATGCCAATATCTACGGAGTAGATGGAAGGCTATATTGTTGATCAGGTGTCAGTTTATTATAGAAATAAAGGTAGATTTAAAATCTTCTAAAAGTTTCATTACATCAGGGATTCAATAAGATCGGATATCAAATCATGCATATCTTCTTTAGAGGTTTGGACCGATTCATCTTAGTATTTCTGCTAATGATTGACCTCCGAACTTGTTCTCTTAAGGTGATTTTCATATGTTCACTTTAAATATAATTTCTACAGTTGGAAATGGTAAGATTAATAACCTCCATGTCATGATTTATAATCTAAAACTTAAGCAGTTAACAATCTATAAAGCAAGTAGAATGTAAGATACATTAATTTTGCCATACAATTTTCTACATAAGAAAATACCTGTACCAAGTCAGGAAAATCGCAGTTGTTATCCATTTTGATGAGCTTTGAATTTTTCCATTTGATAAGAGACTTTCTTTTTTGAATTTTCTTCAGAGTTCAGTATTTGTGTAATTTTACTTTTAAATGTCTGTACCAATACAGGAATATGACCGTTGTTTTCCTTTCGTTTGGTGTGTTAAATTGAGCTTTTGGCTTTGTCATTCCATAAAGAACTTCCCGTTTGAATATTCCTAGGAGTTCGGTATTATTGTTATTTATCATTTCTTTTTTAAAATAATTACATCCATGAATAAAGATTCTTTGAAAGTTACTGACATCATGCTGAAGTTACGGACATCCCTATTGGTATAAGGAAAAAAGTTACGGACAAGTTGTTTTGAAGTTACGGACATCATCAGTGGTTTTGCAAATCGTGCTGTAATCGTTTATTTTGTAGTAACAAACCACGTTTTACATTGCAGAGTTTCCCTAAGAGATTTATCTAACTTTTTAATTACTGAACATTTCTTTTGTATTCATGGTATAGACCACTTTCGAGTTCATCCGTCACCGGCAAAAACTCGTCAATTATGCACGCCTTTATGACGTCATTTACCAGATAGAGGGGCTCGCCTGTATCCCTGCACTATTTACGTTCATCAAGCGTCTTAGTGATCGTCTTTGTGCAGGATAAACTAGAAATAATGGTTGCTCTGTAGGTACTTACTGACAATTCCCTAATGACAGCAGTGTTGATTGTCAATTTTGAGAATTCAATTTGCCGAATAATTCGTACAATATAGAATTATAGTTTTCCAACCACTCGCTCAACATTGGAAGGAAGTGACGACGCCCCTAAACGCACAAATGACGGTGATAAAGGCGCGTATAATTGACGAGTTTTTTCCGGTGACGGATGAACTCGAAAGTGGTCTATTGTAATTATATAGGAGCAAACTTCCTAACCGAAGCCAGGCGGCTCCATCTTGGGCTGTGGGTAACTTAAGTTACCCACGGCCGTTTAAGCGCAGTGATAGAATACTTACGAGTGTAACAATGATATTTATGTCTAACGTAAGGGTACCCAAATTGCACCGAGTACCCAAATTGCACCTATTTAGAAAAAATAGCAATAAAAAATCTTACAAGATTTCCTAGAGACTAAACAAGTTGTATTTTTATGATTTGATACTATGCCCGTCTTTCAACATAGGTAAACATATTTAGTTATACACAAAACGTTCACAGTATTTATCAACAGATGGACTGTTTACTGAAAAAAACAAAATGTACGAAAACGTCACCATGCGACGTCATCAAAACGTCATCTTTTTAAAATTGGCAAATACAATATATTATAAGTATCCATTTCGTAAAATATGAATAGTAAGCATGGACAAATATCCAATTGTTCAAAATATTTGAAGAAATTAAACAAAAGCTCGGCTATAAGACTTTTGATGATGTAAATTTAAGCATGGATGCAATTTGGGTACTCCTCATTACAGAATCATGGATAGTTTGGAGGTTGATTCAAACCCATTTTTTAATGACTCAATATGGACTAAAAATTAAATTGGTGTACCTATATGACAAAGAAGGATAGGGCTACAAAATAAACACAGTATGGACATTTTTTTCCTGATCATAAAAAAACGTAGGTGAAAAAACTGTCAAAATAGGTGCAATTTGGGTACCGTCACGTTACGGTTACATTGTGTTATTGTTACGTAAATGCACTCAAATGAAAAATTATTTTTTACAATATTTTATACATTTTTTTAATTTTAATTTGATTGTCAGTGTACACACAACCAGTGTGTTGTTTCAGTCCGATGCATTTTTGGCCCGGTGTAACCGCTCTCAGTGGCGGATCCAGAAATTTACATAAGTGGGGGCCCACTGACTGACCTAAGAGGGGGCCGGCTCCAGTCACGCTTCAATGATTCCCCTATATAAGCAACCAATTTTTTTCCAAAAAGGGGGGGGGGGCGGGTCCCCTGCCCCCCCCCTAAATCCACCTCTGACTCTAGGCAGCCCTCAAAAACGAGTAATTGGTGTCACTGGATGGGTTGGGTGGCTCAGTGTTGTATTAATATATAAGACGATGTGGTATAACTGCCAATGAGAAAAGTCTCCTGTCCATATAAGTCTTAATTTGTAGAAGTAAACCATTATAGGTCAAAGTACGGTCTTCAACACCGTGCCTGCATGAGCTCTCACCGAACAGCAAGGTGTAAAGGACCCCAAAAGTGACTAGTGTAAAACCATTCAAACTTGAAAACCAACTACTGAATACCAAACTCCTGACTTAAGACAATAACCTTTTTTGTATTGTTACAATCTCAAAAACGTGTCCGATAATTTAAGAATGTGTCCGGTTAAAAACGCCAGAATATTTCAAAACTCATATAACCCCAATGATACTCTGTAAAGTAAAAACGCAATTCAATATTAATGGTGTGGGATACGATAGAACCCGTATTGTTCGGTTGGATTGTAAGGTAGCACTCCACAGTTAGAAAATAAAATTAAAAATGAGCCCCAAAATGTTTTATCATCTCCTATTCCTGGATTTCTAATACATTAATCTAATTGTTTGTGTTGTACATGTGCATATGTATGTAATCAGTATCTTCCATAGATTCAATTTTCAAAAGTTAAAAGTATGAAAATTAATTCCTTTTATGTGTATCCATGGCAACATTCTGCATTTATTTACCATAAAATATTGTAAAAAGGGGGGTGAACATGTCATATATCCCCCCAAAATTTGGATCAAACTAGAATTTCAATGCCTTTGAGTGATACCTTTTTAGAAACTGTTTTCTTAAATCTTCTTAATGATCAAACAAAAATTGGGTGTCTTTCGCCTCATTTTTTCGTAAAATCCAATCACAAAGTTCGTGCGATAAAAAGTTGGAAAAAAACATTGCAATAATTGCCTGACCAATGTATGGTATGGACATGCAAATGCGGACTGTCATACAGAAAACAGCCTGTATTACATACATTACATAACCTTGATGTTCATATAAACCCAATACAAAGGCTATTTTAATACTCAGCTATCCAAAAATTAATTTTATTGCACACTAGCTCTCATATTTGAAAAATCCACAGGGGCCAAAATGCGAAACTACACACCTAACTGTGGAGTGCTACCTTAAGGTGAAATTTTTCCCCTTCTGCCTCAACATTTTTTATATTTTCTGTGTTCTACTAGCTGTTACGATGAAAATGGTACCTTAGTTTTTAAAATTGGTTCAGTAATAAAGATTTTATGAAGGTTAGCAGTTGATGTTGAAACGCGACAAAAAGTGAATTAAAAATAAATGCTGGATCATAGTGAAAAACTTCAAGTCTGTCTCATTTTTGGGGTAAATTTCTAAAACTTTCCCCTTTTTTTTATTTGAAATTATATTATTACCTTATAAGAGGACAAATTGTACAAGTTTTAGGTGTTTGAAAGCACTTATAGGTAATTTTTGCTGTAAATAGCATACCTAACCTTGGTTTAGAAGCTCTCAAGCAGGGTATAAATTTCTAACAGTACTGGCATCATTAAATTAAATTAATGCCAAATTATGATATAAAATCCTGCTAAAAATGTTTATTTGACTTATTCGCATTCAAAAATATAAAGCGATACATTCTGAGATTATCATATAAAGCGCAATCTTCGGTTAAAAGGGCAAAGCTTACGGAGTACAAATTTGAGACCGCATCATGTCTAAGTGTCAAAATGTGTATATTTGGTTGCTAAGGACAGTAAACAATAAAATTAACATAAATTGCATTCCTAGCAGTTTTTTTACCTTCAGAACTAAAACAAGAACATAAAAGACTAAAGATTTGTGGTAAATTTTATCTTACAAAGTGCATTTATGTGCTTTCTGATGTGCCATAAGGTAGCACTCCACAGTTAGAAAATAAAATTAAAAATGAGCCCCAAAATGTTTTATCATCTCCTATTCCTGGATTTCTAATACATTAATCTAATTGTTTGTGTTGTACATGTGCATATGTATGTAATCAGTATCTTCCATAGATTCAATTTTCAAAAGTTAAAAGTATGAAAATTAATTCCTTTTATGTGTATCCATGGCAACATTCTGCATTTATTTACCATAAAATATTGTAAAAAGGGGGGTGAACATGTCATATATCCCCCAAAATTTGGATCAAACTAGAATTTCAATGCCTTTGAGTGATACCTTTTTAGAAACTGTTTTCTTAAATCTTCTTAATGATCAAACAAAAATTGGGTGTCTTTCGCCTCATTTTTTCGTAAAATCCAATCACAAAGTTCGTGCGATAAAAAGTTGGAAAAAAACATTGCAATAATTGCCTGACCAATGTATGGTATGGACATGCAAATGCGGACTGTCATACAGAAAACAGCCTGTATTACATACATTACATAACCTTGATGTTCATATAAACCCAATACAAAGGCTATTTTAATACTCAGCTATCCAAAAATTAATTTTATTGCACACTAGCTCTCATATTTGAAAAATCCACAGGGGCCAAAATGCGAAACTACACACCTAACTGTGGAGTGCTACCTAAATGATAAGAAAAAAAAGTCGAAGCAGGTGCCAAAAAAAATCTGGAGGAAAGGGTTTAGTAATCCGTACAGACAAATGTCCAAGGTATGCTACACTGTGCACGCTTTCTTCTGCTTGCAGACACAGACTATAGGTCTGGTTTAAAAAAAAATTGCACAATAAAAAGTTATTTTTATTTGAAGCGCTTTAATTTATGATTTTCTTTATCAATATGATTAATATTATTATAAAGTTCAGACAGAGGTACTTCACAATTTAGAAACCTAATACATGATGTACATTTTATATTGTATTTTCTTCCCGGTGCTTGGCCACGTTTACTGTATGTCATTGATAAATATTAGTTTGTTCAGCATAGGTAATTCATAACAAGCATAACTGCAGGCTAAGTTTACAACACATAATTTTAACTATTGATTTAGGAGATAACTGTATTGTATTTTAAGCTCCGACGGCATCAATTGGGGATTTGATGGTCGCAAATTAAGTTTACTGGCGACGCGTTAGCGGAGACAGTAAACGGGTATTTGCGACCATCAAATCCCAAATTGATGCCGTCGGAGCTTAAAATACAATATTGTTATCTCCATTCTAATGAAACTGAGAGAAAACAACGTTAAAACATGTATTTAAAATCTGTCATATGCCGTCTGCGCTTGCGCGTACGTCCCATAGCATCAATTGTCAATTGATGCCATGTAAGAAAGTGACGTTATCCAATCAAAATGAACGTTACAAACTTTGTTGCATTAGAATACTTAATGTCCAGTGGCAAATATGTCATGCGTATTTAGAAAAAAACCCCATTAACATTGCATTTAATAAGTTTTGTAAAGTTTAAATCATCGTTTATAAATAGTAAGTAAATTCTATTGTTTTAATATTATCCGGTGATGCCTATAAATGTCTTTTTACAAAATGTATGTCTGTGAGGGTACTGCTCGACCGGCGTCCCGCAGAAGTGGTTTCGCCAGTGCAGTTTGACATGTTTATCAAATCATTGACGTCACATTGACGCGTTTTTGAGGAATCGGACACGTTTCTGTGTGCTACCATAGATAGATGTATAACATCTCTGGCTAGGTGCTACATATATGACTATGTACGATAAATTTTCAATTAAATTAAATGTCCACTTCAATCTATTAAACATTAATGTACGTTTGTATAAAGTAGTTAGTATATATTTAAATGTCTTTCGTCGTCGTTTCACGGATCTTATTATAAAGAGCACATAAATAGACCGATGGTTAAAGCTACACGTGTATGAAATACTTGCCACTGGCAAACACCAATCCTTTGATGATGATGAATTAAATTATCATATTTTCCTTATTTTTTTAAATTAGAAGCAAATTTCAACTTTGATTGATTATAATATTATAAATACATGTAGTATCAGAAGTCCAGTCCATTAGTGATTACTGGACTTATGGTAGTATATAAAGTAATAAGTAAATTTTGATGTCATGCCATTCCCTTCCATAATTGTGCATTCTTTTTATTTTTACATAACACAGAAATGAGGAAAGTTTTAACATAAGATAATTTATTGTAGCCTAGACCTGTTGGTGACCTTCTGCTGTTGTTTTTTATTTGGTCGGGTTGTTGTCTCTTTGACACATTCCCCATATCCATTCTCAATTTTATTACATTTTCTTTCCTCAGAATGATTAACAGCAATGGAGACAGGAGCAGACATGGGAATGTTCGATGTGAAAATTGAAGACCTATAAACCAAATGATGTATCTAGACAATATGGCACTCATCAGAAAAAAAACCCAACATTTAATCATGAACCATTGAATCCTGAGTTTCGTACAAGTACCAAAACATTAAAGGTTGATGCTTATAATGAGCTCATATTAGAACTAAAGTGTCCTCTTGAATTACCACTGTACATGTAAAAAGACACATCATATCCGGGACTGAATTGAGGAAAAGAGCCAGGAAATTGACATTCAACAAAGCATTCCAAAGAAGAGATGGCATAGGGGGAGAGCAATGAAACATGATGCATGCAAAATTAATTGTTTCTTTGATTGTTTTATTTATGAGCTTTAAAGGGTCATAAAATAACCAAGGGGCATGAAAATGACAGAGATTTTTGCCACAAACTTCACATGTTGGTATGACATCGAATGTTTTATTATATATTAAAAAATGGTTATGATAAATAAAAGAAATTCCAGTTATGATTAAAAATAAGGTAATCGAGACATTGTTTTGTGTTGATTATAACGCATTGCCTAACATAGTAACATATAACTGCATTAATTACAACATATTTTAAGCAATAGCAAAATACCAAAAAATGAACAGTATTGGAGATTCTAATCTTGTTTGATATATATATAAATTATGCGCTATTATACAATTGATACTGTAAAATATCAGCCTCGAACCACAGTGTGAATCTTCCTGATGTCGAGTGCGTATTATTTTTATAAACACTGAAAGACAGTCACAATCAAAATCAAGAAGTAAGCAAAGAATCACAAAACGAAAGGGCATTTACAACAACACATTGAAAAATACATATATAAAAACAACACGAACTCCATTAAAAACCGGGAGTGAATTCAGGTGCTCCTAATGCGTATTATTTTTATAAACACTAAAAGGCAGTCACAACCAAAATCAAGAACTTGAAGAAGTAAGCAAAAAATCACAAAACAAAAGGGCATTTACAACAACACTTTGAAAAATACATAAAAGACAACACGTACTCCATTAAAAACCGGGAGTGAATTCAGGTGCTCCTAATGGGTAAAATCCGATAAACTGCTTATCTTGCTTCATTTCTGTTGTTTTCTCCTTCGCTTCAATAGTATTTCGATAGACGAGAGTAAGCTTGATAATTTTCCTTGGTCATGTTCACGTCGCTAAAAAAAATCTGCGTAGCAGGGTGATATAGTCTAAGAGAAAAACGTAACCAGCTAAAAAAGGATAATAATATTGTCACAGAATTATCAAACCTATATTTGGATACCAATTGTACTGAGATGCACATTGTAAAAACTTCTCTAATGATAAACACTTAATCAGAGATATCTACAAAAGATACAAAATATGCCACAAATTATTATATAGCATACTATACTTACCGAGTTTAAAAGTTTTCAGTTCCAAATATTTTTTGAAACAATACTCATTCAAGTTAAAAAGATTAACAACACCAAATCTACTGAAACAGTACTGAAAATAACAATACCGAAATAGTACTGTCAACATCAGTACTGAAACAGTACTGACAAAATCAGTACTGACAAAATTAGTACTGACAAAATCAGTACTGACAAAATTAGTACTGACAAAATCAGTACTGACAAAATTAGTACTGAAACAGTACTGTCAAAATCAGTATTGAAACAGTACTGATAAAATCAGTACTGAAACAGTACTGATAAAATCAGTACTGAAACAGTACTGTCAAAATCAGTACTAAAACAGTACTGTCAAAATCAGTACTGAAACAGTTCTGTCAAAATCAGTACTAAAACAGTACTGACAAAATCAGTACTGATTTCATTGAAAGTATAACATTATAAGTTTTCAGTCTTTCCTAACAGTACTGATATGCACGAGGGTAGAAATGTACCAAAAAAGTATGGGTAAATTATTGGTAGTGTACTTTTTGGAAACAGATTATTATCATATGATATGAATATTGCTATTTTTAAATCTGTTCAGAAATATATCAGTGACACTCAACGTTTTGTTTGAAACTTACTTAATTTTTGTTTCATCTAGTTTTTTTTTTTTTTTTTTTTTCTACACTCCACCGTTAATTCATTTATTCCACTAAGCAAGCTTAGTGTCTCCTTCAAGCCATATATATATTTCTAATGACTTATAAAGGATATTTGCATGTTTCAAGGTAATTTAAATAACTGATGATTAATTGCCTATATATTTATTTATACTTTGCATTTATTAAGTAACACTGTTAACATATTTTGCTCGTGTGTGCTCACAAGTAGCATGCATGTTCCACTAAATTGCATTATTTTAAATACAGTTGTTGTATAAATTGAATCATACCTTGTACATGTATTATGGAGAGAGCTTTTATAGGCTGTGCCTGTTGCTCAATCCTTTTCATATCTTAATGAATAAAATATGTTTAAAACGTTGCAGATACTGATTGCATCGATTCCTCTATTGGCAAAATCAATAGGAAGGAATCTCCTCTTTTCCTCAAAGGTTCCGATATTTGTTATGAATAACATAATTACCAGCTAGATAATAACAACGACACATATTTCAGCATTTATTGGGTAGAAAACAAATCTAGGGTGTTCGCATAAGGCAGCTTAACTGCCGAAAAATATCTAAACATTATAAGATTCGGCATATTAAAGAACCCAATTTTTTATGATATCAAACAAAGTAAAAAATTTTACCATTTGGACTTCAATCATGTCAAAGATGACCAATTTAAAAACTGGGCCAAAAACCAAAATCTATATATATGGTTAGATAACCTGTTAAGTCATAAAGTCAAGAGAACAAATGCAGATAGTGTGTCCCTCTATAATTAACAGAGCTTTGTAGCCTGTGTTGCTTGATATGATTCAAGTAAGATTTCTGTGCTATATTCATTTTTTCTAGAAATAAATCTACAATTAAGTAAGTAGCAATATTTTGCATAAATGAACTTACCAAGTATATTTTTAGAGATGACTTCATCTTGTGTACGTGCTAATTCTTCTATTTTGGCATGAATCATATGAAAATCTAAAAAAGCCCAAAAAAAAATTACTTTTTACGGAATGGCAATGTAAATATCTTAGATGGTTTATATTTTTAAATGTTTGCCTGCGCTGTTATCGATTAAACACTGACATGCTGTTAAAGGGAATATTTACTGTTAGTAAATTTATAAGCCTATATAAGATTTTTTTCCTTCTATTTGAGATATCAGTCACTATCATTGCAATGATGTTTGCTAGCAAATTGTCTTCAACATAATTTTTTCAAGAATGTTTTGCTTCCCATAATTATGCAAAGCTATTAATTTCATGCTATTTTCATGCCATCTTAAAATTATTTACTTACAATGTTATCTAAAATGAGTACACTTATAGTAAATAACTAGTTATTGTTACAGTATAATAACAGCATTGACTTTGGTGAATACCTTATTTTCCAAAAGGTGCTTAATGGGCTGATATGAAAATTAATTAACTGCTTCTGTTTATTATTGCATGCATTTCCCTAGCACTATTACGTGACATATTGACTTCTCCCGGCAAATTAAAGAAAATACACCAAAATGGTACATTTTCAGTAAAAAATAAATTGCTTCGCGGAGCACAGCCTGAAACGACCGCTGAGGTCGAACCCTAAACAGTTGGAGCAAATTTGGACACACTATTCAAGCTTGATACTGTCTTTTTTTTAGATTGTGATCAATTTTTTGACATAATATAGGTGTCCGACACCAAAAAAATGTGGTCAGAGATCTAACAAATCTATTGCTCAATACTGTGTTTGAAAAAAATATGAACCCCTTAAAAATATTTAAAAGAAATCCCACACCCCTAACTTTTTGAATCTCTCCTTGGGGCAATTTCCCCAAAACTCAATTAAAGTCTTTGTAGTATGGAACCTTGCTGTACAATTTCAAAGAGATCCATTCACTTAAACACAAGTTATTGTCTGGAAACTGGAAAAATCCTTTTTTTGGCCCCTTGATCCCGCCTGTTTTGAGCAATTTCCCCCAAACTGAATCCAAGAATTCCCTTTATTATATGGAACCTTTCAGTACAATGTCAGAGAGACTCATACACTCACACACAAGTAATTGGCCAGAAACTACAAAAATGATTGTTTTGACCCCTTTTTGGCACTTAATTCCAATACTGTTGGCACCATTACCCCTAAAATGAATCTCAACTTTTTACCTTTAGAATTACACATTGTGGTATGACTTCAGAGCAATCAAAATACTTGTACACAAGTTATTATCCTGAAACTAAAAAAATGCTTGTTTTTGGGCCCCTTTTAAACGGATGGGAACATTATCCCCAAATTCAATCCCAACCTTCCTTTTGTGGTATTGAACCTTCTTTAAAAAATTGATAGAGATCCATTCACTTGAACTAAAGTTATAGTCAGGAAACCAAATGTGTCTTCGGATGACGATGCAGACGACGACGACATCACGAATTTATACGATCCCAAAAAATTGTTTGCAATAAATTACAAAGAAGGATATGAAACAAAAGCGTTCTTCTCTAATATTCTTTTGCTGAAGTATATATGATAAAAGATCATTGCATGTCATTTTTCAAATCAGACACTTGCTCGCCTCTTGTTGATTATATCTCCCACTTGCATTTAGGCTCTTGGGCTGATAAAGGATCTGATATGAAAAATGTCATTTAATACTAAATCTATACATATTGAAAGTGGGATGAAGTACCTAACAGAAGATCTAAAAGATATTTTAAATACGGAAGATAAGAAATGTAATTACAGTATGGATATTCAAGATATGATTTCTATCATTTGCTTCATGTTGACTTTATATAATATTATTAATTCGTATATATTAACAAATTTGATTCGTTTAGGGATAGTCACATGTTTAACTATATTCTCGTAGGTAGAGAGAAAACGGCGGAAAGCAAAACGCATATTGACTTGCAAAAAGCATATTGCACGGTTATTTTTAGAACATCTAAAAACAATATACTTTGTGACGCCATGTAATGAATTTCAGGATATTGTTTAACGTTTTGAAACAAATGATATCTGTGATCGATTATTTGACGAAAAAAATCTTCAAATACATAAGATGTAAAAAAAAAAAGTAAATGAAATAACAACTAATATGTAGCAACTTAACCTGACCATATCGGGAAATAGGTATTTAGTCGGATCTTAACACGTACTTGTGATTTGGTTAAAACCAGTTTTGATATAAATATACGAAGAAATGTCGAAATGTTCAGGACTTAATTAATTCTGTATTTCGGTAGGATGGTGCAAGCATACGATTTTTATTGCGTCTTACACTTTGAGAAGCGAATAATCTTTAACTTCTTTATTCAAATATTGTGTAAAACCGTTAATTTTGAGCAATAAAAGTCAAGTGGCTCGAGCATTTTTCTGAGGAAGTTTTTAAAAAATTGCAAAGAAATATTTTTACAGTGGGTTATCTTTAATTAGTCTTCACTAACTATAGATTAACAACTTTTGGTTATTTTTATAATTTAGAATCATCATTGTTAGTGGAGGACGATTGCACAGTTTATTAATTATATTGATGTGCCATTTGTATGCAAGAGTGACATTCCGTTGTATTATGTGCCAATTCGAAAAAGTTATGCGAGTATTCTCTCCCCTTAACAGGTTCATTATTTTATATTTAAGTTTACGTTTCTGATATAATTTTGAATAATTACAAAATGTATCAATTCAATATATTTCAATTTTTGTTATTGGTGTATTAAAAACATTGATGTACGAATATAATTTCATAAATTTGAAACGTTTAAAATGATTACATACCAATAGAAAGAATCGTTCAGCATTTTTGAAAAAGACTATGAACGAAAATCGAATTATTTATCTTCTCTTGATGATAGATTGATTGAGAAATGAATTAATAAAGATAAAAAAAAAGATTGAGAAATGAACCAGCGTTATCTAATGGTAATCACAGAGAGGGACCAGCGAGCAATTTTTAATTGTAGCTTATTCAACGTTAAAACAATTTTCCACTATAAACGAATGTTACTTTATACAAAATATAAGGACTTTGTTAGCTAAATCTACAAATTATATAAGATATTATGATTTTTTATTGCATTAGATTAATATGCTATACTATGTTGTTATTGTCAAGGAGACAATGTAATATCTATAAAATTCCAACAAACCTAAATGACGATTTCGATACAAATATGGTTAGAAATTATTAATATAACAAATACAGCCTTTGTATGAGGTCAATACAGGATATATCGACCTAAGGAAGTATATCGACCTCGGACTTCGTCCTCAGTCAATATACTTCTTTCAGGTCAATATATGCTTGTATTGACCTCAAATAAAGGCTAAATTTGTATAATATATACGCTGGTTGACACTTCATATCTTTTCAGAAAGATTAAACATGTGACCAATAAGCTCAACTGATTGTAACTTTAGCAACCTTTAAATTTAAGTAGATTTATATAAACCAAAATCCGTAGAGAACTTTTCACCATAAAATGCTAGTGAAGACCTGTTCACCTGATATTGTCGGTTATGTACCGTAGATTAACACTGGTGCACCAGGAATTGTAATAGTTGAAGCATCATCATGAAGCAAATGTAGCAAAAAATTTACAAAAGAATTGGGATAGCTGAGAAATATATCATGCTTTTTACTTTTTATAAAGTAAAATTTTAAACACTATGCATTGTATTTATAAATTATATTTGATATGTTAAAGTTTCTTCTGATATCTGTGTAACTTATATCTGTATTATTGTGTACTGAAAAATTTTCTAAATATCGCCTAGACATTATCTAATCAAAACAGGATATCAAACACGTGGTCGCTATTTATTTATATCTATATTAATGTTTACATTGGGTTATATGACTGTCGGAAACAGTCTTTGGAGATCATCTGGATGTCTATTCAGATGGTGTTGAGACTAAAATACACAAGAAATGTGATAGATATTATCGAGACCAAGTGGTAATCTATTATATTATACCTTTCGTAATTTGAAGTATTAAATAAATCAAATATGAAAATTTGCGTCAAATCGGTGAACATAAATTCGACAGCTTATTCCCCTTTAAATGTGTATAATAGTGCAATGAAACTAAGGTTATCACATTTTGATGTTACAGTGTTCAATATTGCATGTCTTAAAATTAATGCCAATTTAGTTAATAACATATTACCAAGCCTAAAGCAAAAGAATGAACCTCTTGAAATAATGATGTTTATTTATACAATTGTTCATATATCTGTATACATGTACATATTATTATTATACTCAAAATGTAAAAATCCTACTAAAATTGTGTTAGCTGTTATCATTATCTTGTCCCCTGAACACCATATTCAAACTACAATACACAATTGGCAATATCAGGTGAATAGAGGATACACGATTGTCATACAGTGATATATGACTGGTTTATTATTTTGGAAGTTGAACTAGGCTTATACAGTTCAAATACCACTAGCTGTTTTTATTGAGCTTCATAACCTGTCTGATACAAGCTAAGCTGATCTGACCTGATAAGCATATGGTGTATATTTGGTTGAAATCATTTTAAAACATTTCACATACAAAAAAATAACTAGGGGACATGCTCACATTCTAATAGTTTGATCTGCTTGGAAATTAGTTATGAAGGTCAAACAATTTATAAAATTTACCGAAAAATTTGTGGCTGCCTTTTATCTTTAAATTAATGTTTACCTTTTTCTTTCTGTCTCTCTCTGAGTTTAAACATTCCTGAAACAAAACAACAAATTGAAACACTATCAATTATTCAAATACTTATAAATAAACAATTTCAAACATTATTTTGCCTTCTAAATTTTCAAACAAAAAGTTCTTAATAAAATTTCATGATTTTCTTCAAACTAAGAAATTAATAATTTCAAAATTGCAGTTTGAAATTATAGGCAATTGGAATCAAATAAGGGCCAATAGGCATAATTTACTATTTACAGACAGGACTTTTGGATAGTGAATTACCACTTTAATGTAATAAAAGAAAAAAATCAAGCCATGTTTGCTGATTATAAGCTTGTGAACTTAAATAGAAACATCAGTATGAAATATCATATTAACATTAATTCTACATTCATTGGATTTCTTTGTATTCTTTGGTCTCCTTATATTTAGTTAAGTTTTAGTGGCAAGGTTTTGAAGTTCAGTGGCAGTGAACTATTGACAACATAGGTCAATGCGTTAGTAACATTATTTCAAGTCCATTAATAGTTTCAGAATTTGTTGTAATTACCTATTTGACACATCTGTATGTCATGCTCTGGAACTTCAGTCTTCTCCAAAGCTGAAGCCAGCTCATTATATTGTCCATGTTCCAGAGCTTCAAGAAGGTGTTTGTATGCATCTTCTCTTTTGCGAAATAATTTGTTGTATAAGATTCTATTGCTATCTTGTCTAGAAAGAGAAGAATTACAAATGTCCTCTATATCTTCAGTATTTAAGACACCTGCTGCATGGAGATGGTCAGCTATATCTGTTTTGCAATCTGAATCATGGACCAAAATCAGGTAATTCTTCTGTAGCTTTACATTGTGTTTATGGAAATCTGAAACATAAGAAAATTAGAGAGGAATACATTACTATGAATATGGTGAAATGTATCACCATGATAACTTGAAAATATTGTTCCTTTCTTATAACATGTATAATTTACCTTTAAATTTGATTGACTTATCTTTTTTTTTTAAATGTAGTGGCTAATTTTAGAATTTTTTTGAATAATTATGTATATACATAGGGTTTGATATCTGAAATTATCCGGTTTTGTTTTTTGTTTTTTTTAAATGCAAATTATTGGATCATTAATCCATGTTTGCTCTTATTAATTGAATGACAACAAGGCTGTTGTCTGCTCTATGGTCGGGTTATTGTCTCTTTGGCATATTCCCCATTTTCATTCTCAATTTTGTTAGTAATATATTTGAAAATAATGGATAGTTTAGACAACTTTTACTGTTATAATGATAACTAAATGCACATATGAGATAATTTCGAAACATATCTTTTATGTCTTGGTGTTTGTATGTTTGTGTGTGCAAATAAAAAACTAATGGCTGCCTTTTTTGTAATTTTCATGATTCGAATTTTGTAATGCTATTTTCATTTGTTCAGAAACTACATACTTATGTCATTACAATTGAAGTGTTCATCAATGCTTTCAGTGTAGTGCATTCGACGAACAAGTCCTTGAACATCACTATTGTCTGGGTCTGATTCTTGTAAAACATCCTTGAAAACCTGGAAGGTACCATATGGTCGTTCAGTCAAGATATCTAGTAGAACCCTGTTACGTTCACTCTGTGTGGCTGGTTTGATAATTTCTTCCCTGTCCTCTATCATCAAAACACATCTGGAAATCAGGTTATCTAGAACCATCTTGTCAAGTACTGTTGTATGTAGTAAATCATCATAGTAAGGGAAGAGGCCATGCTGTTTCTCATCTGAAATAGTAAAACCTGCATTTTAGTAGTACTTTACGATCCAGATAAAATAAGAATATAAAAGAGAGTTGAAAGATACCAGAGAGAAATTCAAACTCAAAATTGAAAATAAACTGACAACGCCATAATTTCAAAAGAAAAAGACAGACAAACAAAAATATAATTAAAAAAACATGAAAACTAAGGCAGCAAAAAATCCACAAAACACTTGGGGTAATTTCCACACGTGACACCTGTTGTATTGCTCAGGTTATTTCAAACCCGGTAATAGGTTGAACTCGGAAGGTTATATTCGGGGACGGGGCTAAGGATTGTAGTGATGAAATTTGGAATTTTCCCGCTTTCATCCGTAAATGGATATTCCATAACGGTCACACAACTTCATATGACTCATAAAATTAATTTAATGACAAGTTCAAATTGACATCTTTGAACTCTTGGTTTTATAGCTAACTTGTTAGTCATGTAGCAACCCTCTATCGGGAAAATAATAAAACGAAATACAAGCGCTGGAATATCCTATAAATTGGTTGACACATATTGCATATGAATGCGCTGCTGGAAAGGTGCTACATAGAAATGGCAAGTTCACAATTGAAAGTGAAATAATTTTTTTCCAACAGATTGTCAATTTGAAGATGTAAGTCAATATATGAATTAAACTATCTTTATTTGTTGTATCCTTTATCTTAAGTTGGACGGGAAAGATGCAATCGGTTCATCAAATTTTGAATTATTTAGTGAGAGAAAATAATCGTTACAGTAGAAAGTAAAGTTGAACGATACAACTAACTTTTCCTACTAAGAAGATTCGGTATAAAGTCAGCTTTATGTAAACAAAGAAACATCGCCACAGTATGTTCCCTTTGAATGCCGATTGTAAGTTAAAAAACACGTTCTACTAACATCAAAAATTGTTTGTTCCCCCCCTTTTAGGGCTATAAATCAACCATACAGCTACGATAATAACCTCAAAAGAAAACCCAACCTCCCTATTGCTTCATGGAACCTTATTCTAAAATTTAATAGAGAGGAATACACGAATACACCAGGTTCAACCTACCATTTTTCTTAAAATGTCCTGTACCAAGTCAGGAATATGGCGTTTGTTATCTAATAGTTCGTTTCTATTTATTTTGCATTGTTGTTTGTCACTTGTTGCTTTTCAGTGTACTGGTGTTTCGTTGTTTTCCCCTTATGTGTATCCCTCAGTTTTAATTTGTTACCCGCATTTGTTTTCTCTCAATTAATTTATGACTTTTGAACAGCGGTACATTACTGTTGCTTTTTTAATAAGTTATTTTCTGTGAACCCGAAAATGATAATGTTTTATTGGCCCCTTGTTCGCCTCTTACACTGTACTTAAATATTTAAGACAATATTCCAAACATAAATTCCCTCCTTTCTATTGTGGTATGGAACCTTGCGCACAACTTTAATAGAGATTTAAGTTATTGTCTGCAAATTAAAATTACAAAAGTTTTCCAAAGTAGCAGGCTTATAAATGTTTACGCCAGAAGCGCGTTTAGTGCCCATAAGAACCATCAGAGTCGCTCAGATAAAAAGCTAGAAAACCTAGCAAGTACAGAGTAGAAGAGCATTGATGATCCTAATTTTCAATAAGTTGTGCCAAATACGGTGAAGGCTATCTATGCTTCGTATAGGTAAATCTTTGGTATTTCGAATATTTCATACTTTTACAAAACGGCTATGATTATAAACCAAAAAAATCAATCCTAACCCTCCTTTTGTGATATGAAACCATGTGCTAAAACGTGTGAACAGATTCCTACATTTAGTTTAAGCTAAAGTCTGCGAAACAATTTAATGTCTTTGGTTCAATAAAACTTGCTTCTTATGGACCTTTTTGAACCCTTATTACAAAACGAATACGACATTATTCCCCAAAATCAATCCCAAACGTTGTCATTTGGTATGGAATGTTGTGCTTAAAATTTATAGAAATCCTTACACCTATACTCAAGTTATAGTCTGTTAGCGAATTCATTGTTTTTGAACCTGTACACAATTCTTGTTTGAGACCCTTTGAACCCTTATTACAACAAAAATACGACATTATTCTCTAAAATCAATCTCAACCTTTTTATTATGGTACGGAACATTGTTCGTGAATTTTATAGCAATCATTACACTTAAACTCAAGTTATAGTCTGCGAACGCAATTATTAGGTCTTTCCACTTTTCTGTGGAAAGACCTATTGTTTTTCTTCTGATTATTTTTTTTTTTTTTTTTTCTTCCGCCTAATTTTGTTCTTGCGATAAACATTTGTTTCGCAATATGTCGCTTAGATATTTGGTATATGATATCGAACAGTTTATGCGCTTTTGAAATTTACCCTGCGTAAACGAATACTTTTCTTTGTAGGAGTTATCTCCCCAAACACTGTTTTCCTTGTTAGCGCAACTCCTTCGCAACCGTAAAATATTATGACAAATTTATTTTACAAAATTGCTCGTTATATCCTTCGCATGATTTGTCCTTTTTTGACCGAAGTGATATGAACGCTCCATATGAGAGTTATTTCCCCTTATGCATTTGATATAAGTGATATGCATTTCTATCTTGTAAACCATAAGTGCTAGAGACCTAGGATCTTTTGATTTAAGGTCCTTGATCCAAAAAAATGAAAATAAGGTCAAGGTCAAAGGTCAAGGTCATATTCAAATTTTTGAATTTGGCTTATTCTCTCTTATTTCCTTAAACTGTATAAGATAACGACAAATTATTTTACCTAAATTGTTTGTTGCGACATGTCGTTACACGTAAATTTTGATTGCAAGGGTACGTTGAACGTAAAAGGGAGTTTTCTCCCCTCTTGTATTAAAAAATACGCGTATGGTGATATAACTCATTAACCAACTATAAATAAGACTTATAGTCTTTTGATTTGAGGTCCTTGGTTTGTGACCTTGAAATTGAGGTCAAGGTCATAGGTTAATAGGACGTTCTAGATTTTGACCTTCTCTTTAAATTCATATAAATACATCATAAAGCCATAGGAAGTAATATTATTAACTGATTTTTACTATATCAATATCAAAATAGATCTTTACTAGTGGAAAGACCTTCAATTGTTCTCTGAACAATTGGTTTTTAATTGTCTTAGGACCTGTTCAAAATGCTTGTTTTGAACCCTTTCGAACCCTTATTACAAACGACTACGACATAATTCCCTTAAAGTAATCTCAACTTTTCTATTATGGTACGGAACATTGTGCTTAAATTTTATAGAAATCCCTACTCTAATACTAAAGTCATAGTCTGCGAACAAATTCAATGTCTTTGAACCTGTATATAATGCTTGTTTTGGACCCTTTCTAGTCTTAATTACAAAACTACTACGACATTTTCTAAATAATCAATCCCAATCTTTCTGTGTGTGCTACATTTTAATGTTGTGTCGTTGTTCTCTCATATGTAATGCGTTCCCTCAGTTTTAGTTTGTAACCCGGATTTGGTTTTTGTCTATGGATTTATGATTTTAAACAGCAGTATACTACTGTTGCCTTTATCATTTAATATGGTATGAACATTATCCTAAAATTTTATAGAAATTCTTACACTTATACTTAAGTCAAAGTGTTCGAACGAATTAATTGTCTTTGAACCTGAACATAAGGCTTGTTTTGGACCATTTTGATCCCTAATTACAAAACGACTTAAATAATTTCTAAATAATCAATCCCAATCTCTTTATTATGGTACGGAACATTGTGCTTAAATCTTACAGAAATCCTTACACTTATACTCTAGTTATAATCTGCGAACCATTTAATTGTCTTTGACCCTGTACAAAATGTTTCTTTTTGACCCTTTTGACCCCTAATTACAAAACGACTACGACATTTTCTGCACTATCAATCTTAATCTTTTTATTATGGTATGGAACATTGAGCTTAAATTTTATAGAAATCCTTACACTTTACTTTAGCTAAAGTCTCCGAAACAATTTATTGTCTTTGACCCTGTACAAAATTTTCGTTTGGACCCTTCTGACCCCTAATTACAAAACGACTACGACATTTTCTTCATTATCAATCCCAATCTTTTTATTATGATACGGAAATTTGAGCTAAAATTTAAAAGAGACCCTTACACTTATACTCAAGTTATAGTCTGCGAACTAAATAATTGTTGTAGTTATTTTCTGCGAACTAAAATGTCTTCGGACACTTCTACTAATTTTTTATAACATTGTCTGTGAATCAGAAACATTTCTTTTTGTTAACTTTCTATTGTGGAATAAAAACTTGTGCTTAAATTGAATAGAAATCAATACACTTATACTGAAGTTATGGTCTGTAAACCAAAACTAATTATGTTAAACAAAACAGCTATGATTATCGCCCGTACTATCAATCCAAACCCTCCTATTGTGGTATTGACCCGTGTGTGTCATTGAGATCTATACACTTATACTCAAGTATTTATCGTATTGAAGCAATTTATTGTTTACGAACCAGTTAAAATGCTTGTTTTTCCTATATATAATTACAAAAAGACTATGACAATAAGCCCTGAAAAAATCCAAACCTGGTATGGAACCTTGTGCTAAAATTTCATGTAGGTCCATTAATTATACGCAAGTTATCTGACGCCGTCGCAAACACCACCATAGCATAATACAAATGCTAAAATTTTTGGGTCGCATATTTTTTTTTATCCTTACTAATTCAAGATTGAGCTGCGCAAAGAGTTCTTACATTTGCAAATAAATAAATGCAATAGTAGTATACCGTTGTTCGAAATTTATAAATCGATAGAAAAAAGACGAATCCGGGTTACAAACTAAAACTGAGAGAAAACTATTCATTTTTCACACTTTCCACTTATAGAAATTTGTTTTCTTAAAAAAACACCGTTTTTTTGTTGTTGTTGTTTGGGGGGGGGGGGTCTTTTCTCACAGTATTTATAGTTGATTTTTTATTTTCTCTTTTGTGTTATTGTCCGTTTTGGCGACAAATAAACGGACGGACAGCAAAAGTGCAATATAAATGTAAATAATTCAATGATGTCTATATTACCTTTGATTACACGTTGTGTTTGTTCGGACTCGGGATCTTTTTGTGGATCTTTGCCTGGTTTCTGAAAAACATAATGATATGTACATTTTTTTTCCATATGAAAAATTATAACACCAGGGTTTTCGATATCACAAACTAGTCAAAACATTTACTAAATTTTATCATCGGTATGAGGACATCATTCGTGAATATAGCTCAACATGCAGACTTCTTATACGTTCAGGTATTTCACATCCAATTTTTTTTATGGAAATATTCTTTATAAAGCACAAAGGTGTCAGTATTCACCTCAGAAACTTACAAAACATTTGAATAGACTTATTAAAAAGGGATATAGTTACGATACTGTTGTCAGGTCATTAAAGATTGCATATTTTGGCGTTAATATTGATTCCCTTATAGGGTCTTTGCAACGGAACTAAACACATTTATTAAAAAAACAGTTGTTGGCATGACACGGGTTATGTTTTTCTCATATATGTTATGATGGTATGATACTAAACCCCTAACGGGAAGGATTGTGCCTGATGTTCATATGATGTCAGTTTTATTGAAGTCTGGAGCTGGCTAGTAGTCTGTTGTAATTTATGTATTATTGTCATTTTGTTTATTTTCTTTGGTTACATCTTCTGACATCAGACTCAGACTTCTCTTGAACTGAATTTTAATGTGCAAATTGTTAAGCGTTTACTTTTCTACATTGGCTAGAGGTATAGGAGGGTTGAGATCTCACAAACATGTTTAACCCCGCCGCATTTTTGCATTTGTCCCATGTCAGGAGCCTCTGGCCTATGTTAGTCTTGTATTATTTTAATTTTGGTTTCTTGTGTACCATTTGGAAATTAGGATGGCGTTCATTATCACTGAACTAGTATATATTTGTTTAGGGGCCAGCTTAAGGACGCCTCCGGGTGCGGGAATTTCTCGCTACATTGAAGACCTGTTGGTGACCTTCTGCTGTTGTGTTTTTTTCTTTGGTCGGGTTGTTGTCTCTTTGACACATTCCCCATTTCCATTCTCAATTTTACATGATGTAATTGAAGAAATCATAATATAAAAATAATTTTTATTGGTTTACATATTCAAAGGCGATGAAGGGAGTTTATAATGACCTTGACTGGTTATACAGCCCTTGCACCTTCGGCAATTCCTAGTGTTTTTGTAAGTGCGTAATTATATCAGGTATATGTAATAGGAATATTTATCAAGTATCATCATGCACATATCTAATCACTTCTAGAACAATACTAAAAAACAAAGTAATTTTCCATAATATTAACATTTCAATGCGACATAATGCTTTAACAATTTGAAATGGTGGATATTTTGAACTGTTAGAGAGATTGTTTATGTTAAACATTTTATATACAATATGGCAAGAATTGTACACAAGAGAGCACTGAAAACGCAATTTTCAATATTAAAAATATTTTTTTGAAACATAACTCTTTTAATAACAATTGATCAGCACTGATTGTAGGACCTGTGTGAGACATTGCTGATTTAAACTATGATATATACAAAAAAATGTAACTTGTCAGAAACATTGCTGATTTAAATCGATATATTTATTTCATTAGCTTTATATAATTATATCGTTATCTCGATATTTATATAGTTATGGTTGGGAAATGGCATTTTTTGGCAAATGACACAACAACTTTTACAGATATCAAAATTCTAACTAAGGGTAAAATTGATCAGCACATAATGATTGATATGCCACTGGCAAAATTTGAAGTCCAGGTTGATAGAAAAAATCGCTAAAGAGCTATTGCCCTTTATTTGTAATTTTCCTTATTTTCAGCATAATTTTAACTATTGTTTAAAATCGTAGAAGCAAGAGTCTGTTTTATTATTATTATTTCAAAATATTTCTGTAAACAGGGAATCTAAGTCTTTTATCTGGACAACTGAGATAATTGAAAACAGGAAATATTTTGGAATGATAATAATAAAAAGACGCCAGCTTTTACACATTTTAAAGTATTGTCAAAATTATGATAAAAATTTGAAAGAAATGAAAATCAAAGGGCCATAGTTCTTAAAAGAGTTTTCTTTTCACTTCAAATTTGACGGAGGCAGATCTTAATATACTGATCTATTTTACCCTCTGCTAGAATTCTGGCATCTGTGTAAATTTTTAAGCTATTTGCAAAAAAAGGTGTCATAACCACGATAACCTCCCCTTAGCTATAATCATATTGAGATAACGATACAATCATATCGAAATACCGATATAGTCATATCGAGATAACGATACAATCATATCGAGATAACGATATAATCATAGCGAGATAACAATATAATCAAATCGAGATAACGATATCATTACATCAATACAAAGAAATAAATATATCGATATAACGATATATTCTTATCGAGATAACGAAATACATATATCGAGATAACAATTAAATGATATCGAAATAACGATATATATGTATATATGTTTTGAGAAAACGGTATATTATTCATTTTTTGTAGATCCCCTTTGGGATTCCGTATTATTGCAATAAACTTTTCGAAATCTGATAAATTACATTAATACGTTCAAGATAAATGACTATGTCAATTTTACACCTCCGCGTTCACGAAGGCTATCAATGCCCTCAGTGTCAGGCGTCAAACTGTCATTGTCGACTGCTGTTCAGTGACAGATCCACAGATGAATTTTGTCATAAATGGGGACCCACTGAATGCCTAAGACATGTTAGAGGGGGCTGCGCAAGTGAGGCTTCAGGGATTCACTTTATAATCAACCACATTTTTACCACAAAAAGTAGGCCTGTCCCACCTAAATACAACTCGTAAACTTTTCACTTTTCACTATTCAAAATTCATGAATAGTGAACTGTGTTTTTTTTGCACTATTCACTATTCATGTTTATTCAAATTGAATAACTTTAAAAATGTAATCCTGGTATCTATGATGAGTTAATATTTTATATCTTCTGGTATGTCTTATATATTGGAAAACATTTAATATATCGTGATTCGTCAATGTGTCCTTATCGTCACTTGTCAGAGCTGACACTACCTCAACACATATGATAATCTTATGTCGGAAGTCTAAATACAATCAGTTACCGATATTTTGGCGAAAGACTTTTTACGTTAAAGATTCGTCAAAATCAGTCGATTGTTTCATCGTCATAAAGAAAATGTATAACTTATCGTCATTCACCTTAAGTTAGCGTCATTTGACAAGATTATTTTGTACTATTATTCTTCATGAAGGTATCCCCATTACGACCCTCTTTTAAACCCTCCCCTTGTCATGACTTTAGTTAGTCGTACGTTAAGCTTTGTGCCGTCTACGTTATCTTAACGAAAACAGTCTCATTGCAATCCAATGTCACACACAATGTCATTCTCAAATCGTTTATTCTTTAATCTACACTTACGGTTGTTTTTCTAATAGCACCTGTAGCCATTTCGAATCTGTAACTGCAACAGTAAATTAACAATTCTTCCTCCAATGAAGGAGCACCTCACATGAGGATAAATCTTCTTCTAAAAGAAATCTTGAATTATCCTCCCGCTTAAAATGTTAGATATAAATATGACGATAATTCTCGACAAATCATAAAAGTCGATCTATTTAAACATTGAAAGTGTTATGCGCACCCAAAGTAACAAACACATCAAGTTCAGCTTTACTTGGTTATTTCCACTTTCTGATAAGTATAATCCAAATATCGAGCCGAATATTCCTTAGTCAGTCATTATATCCCCGCTCTCTCCGATCAATAAAGGACGACAAGGCGAACTTAATTATCCGAGTGATTCAAAGAAGTGAAAAAGGGAGAGGCGATATTATCCGAAACCGGATTTCATAAGTGTTTGCGGAAATGTTTTTCTCCTCATGTCAACGGAGATATGTAATTTAAAATTAAATATCTACAAGTTTTAGCTTTCTAAAAAGCTATGGACTGCTTCGCTCTATACTAGTTTAAGGTTATATGTGTACATGTGGTTGTTAAATTAGTATTGGAAATGTGGTATTTTTAGATATTGATTGACATAAAATGGATGTTCTTTATGCCCGCGTCACACTTTCTCGATTTTTATATACGATGGACACCCGAATGCGAAAATTGTAAGTTCGTACGAAGTTGAAAAAGATGGACATACGAAGGTTAACCGAAGACGGGTATTTAAGCTTCATATCTCAGTCGAAGCCTACACGATGGATCACGTAGGCTACACGATGGATTACGAAGGCTACACGATGGATTACGATGATGGCGCGATGGCCATACGATGTCAAGGTCATGCAGATGAACTTGTTTTTTTCTCCTTGAAATAGCATAATACACAGGAAATTGGTTGCTCATTTTTTACTTGCTGGTTCTAAAGACAATATTAAAGGTATTTCAAGTTACTGAATGTTTTAGTTGATTTCTAAAAAAAAAATAGATTATGTATCAAATATGAATATTCAATTTATCATTTTCTGCATGTGTCATATACAAATATAGTGTCCATATTTGTCCCCAATATGTTACATACGAGGGCATGCCACGCTCGGCATTGCCTTGTTTGATCTGTAAAACGTGTGCACTAGTCTGAATAATCAGCCATAAATATGCCTATGTTTACTGATCTATCTTAAAGGTAAGGTAATGGGGTTCTTTATCCCTTTTATTAAAAAAAAGCTCTTTCCAGGAGAATGTCATAATAATATAGACAAAAGGAAGGATGTGGCGGAAGCAACAAATGCGGCAAAATATGACATATAGAAACAAATTGGTTATGGAGTAATCATTCGTGTGACAACAACTCAGACGATACATCAAAAATCAGAATAATGAATAAAAAGTTGGTTTCCCTATATACGTGTTCCTGCAGTGTTGGTATACGAGGCGCGTTTATGATTTTCATTATCATGGTACTTGTTATGAAAAATTGACAAAAAATAATATTTTACTTGTAAAAGTAAATCCTGAGCCTGTAATAGCTGCTCTTCTTGTTCCCTTTGAATTAATAGAAACAACACTGTCGCCTTTCTCGTTCTCATAGAATCATGATATGAGCTCCATGTTTTGTTAACGTCTTTCTTAACTGTCGTATTAGACTGACCAGTGCATATCGCGCGTTGCACTTTAAACGTATTTTAGGGCGAAAATAACTTACATACATGTATAGCTGGATTTATTTGACGCACCTTCGGGGATTTTTTAACATGTTTAAAAATTTAGAACCCTTCCCGAAGTTGTCCCCGAAGGCTAGAAAAAGTGACCGATGGTTCTACTACGAATAGCCCGATCTGGATACGATCAGTTCCGATTTTGAAAATTTCCATAATCGTGTTTCCATCGGCGCAAAAATCGGGACAGTTTGACGCGGGCATTCAGAGTGTGCGTTATACATCCATGCTTTTACAAATTTAAATATTGTTGTAAATTACAACAATTATAAATGTAAACACGATATTTGAGGTGTGCCTTTCTGGAGGTGTACCTCAAGTAAAAGAAGTCGATTAAAATTTCGCCATTTTGTTTTTATTGATTCGAACGTCACTGATGAGCCATATAAAGACAAAACGCGCGCTTGTGCAGAAACAAACGTTCAATCATAGTGTCTATATTGAGTTTATTTGATTATGTTTTGAATCAAATGCCGATTTGTAAAATTTCATAAACATTTTTTATATAGATATTATTGCGGTTTTAAGATGATCACATCCCATATGACGATTGATGATAAAACGATTATTAGCAGTAGTAACACTATTATATTAGTAATAATAGGAGGGGAAAAGTTGGTTGTTCGCTTTAACAGAACATGAATCTTCCTATTTGAAGCCAATGAAACACCAATTGGAACCAAATTTGGCAACAATTAGCATTGGGGTTTCTATGTTTAATTAGTAACTAGGTCCGATGATTCTACCTGCCAACCAACATAGTCAACATTGCTGCTCTGAAATCATTTATATAGTTAAAATGGCATTAATGTCACCAGCCTTTGATTCATTATTGCAGTTTTAGAGATGTATAGATCTCATATGACGATAGATGATTAAACGATTGTTAAACATATTATGTTAACTTAGTAATGATAGGAGGAAAAATTATGGTTGCTAACTTTAACACCTACACCTACTTGAAGCCAATGCAACACCAATTAGAACCATATTTGGCCACAATTAGCATTTGGGTATCTAGGTTTAATTATTAACAAGGTCCGTTATTCTACCAAAATGGTCGACATTACTGCTCTGAAATCATTAACTAGTATATAGTTAAACCGGCATTAATGATCCATTTCATATCCATTATTAGAGTATATCGATGATATTTTTAGGAAAACGTTATAATCATTAATCAGTGTATAGTTAAAATTACATTAATGATCTATTCCATATTCACTATTAGAATATATGCGGTGAGGAAAGCGTTACAAGGATATAATTACATTAGTTGTATGTTTCATTATAATACGTTATAATGATTGGCTAACTGCATATCACATGTTATACATTAAGGTTTATGAGCCCTTCTGTAGCCATTTTTTTACGAATTTTTCAAACTTGAATTGTATCGAAACTACAGATATAATGAATAATAGGGATAGGCCATTTAGTACATATACAAAGGGGAAATTTGACGGAAAGCATAAGTTATTACTGTTTCGTTGCATTTACTAGAACACGAGTACTTTGTGGCAAATAAACCAAGATTTTTATAGAAAATGCACAGCCTTTAAAACAGAGATTTTCGGTATAAAATTTGAAACATAGATTGATTCACTAGCTTTTCTATGATGTGCTAGTGTTCATTTTTTACAAAATGTTCTAACCAACCTTTAAATTCCAAAATACCTCGTGCTGACTCACTAAAGTCGAGTGCACCCTAAAAGGTGTACTTGATTTGGTTCATATTTTTATTTGTTTTAACTAATAACTACATTAATAAACTTGTTTTAAGGAAATAAATGCACTCACTGCATGCACTAATCCTATATCTATCAGGCATCAAATTTCCAAATACGAGAGTACAAGGAGAAAGGCTGTGGATTTTCTATAAAATTTCCGTTATGTTCAACATTGAACCAACAAAATAATCCTTAAGGCAGCAACCATTTGATTATTTTTTATGGGGGTGGAACAATTTTTTCTTTCAATTTTAGCATTACATATAGTGGCAGCTGAGGGTGAAACAAACCATTTTTTTTTCTCAGAATCAAAAACAAATTATTTGTTTCTCCAAAAACTGGAAACACACTTTTTTCCAAAAAAAACATAGCCCCCCCCCACCCAGAAAATCAAATGGTTGCTGCATTATAAGCAATTGCATTACACAATAAAATTTATCATTCATGATGACACGAGGTCCCACAATAAAGTGCACCGGTGAATTAAATAAAAACTTGATAAAAATCGTGTTTTAATCCTATTTTAAAAATGTAATTATAAGTGTTGAATGCTTTTTTTTTGTAACTTTATAGGGGTGTAAAAGCGTTGACCGTGTGCACATGTATACAAAATTTACTACGGTCAACGCTTTTACACCCCAATAAATTTACAAAAAGAAGCATTCAATTCTTAAATAATAAAAAAAAACAATTTTTGATTTTGTTTTAGTAAGATAAACTTACAGTTAGTCCAGTCGAATTGTGACACAATAGACCACTTTCGAGTTCATCCGTCACCGGAAAAAAACTCGTCAATTATACGTGCCTTTATCACCATCATTTGTGCGTTTAGGGGCGTCGTCACTTCCCTTCAATGTTGAGCGAGTGGTTGGAAAACTATAATTCTATATTGTACGAATTATTCGGCAAATTGAATTCTCAAAATTGACAATCAACACTGCTGTCATTAGGGAATTGTCAGTAAGTACCTACAGAGCAACCATTAATTCTAGTTTATCCTGCACAAAGACGATCACTAAGACGCTTGTTGAACGTAAATAGTGCAGGGATACAGGCGACCCCCTCTATCTGGTAAATGACGTCATAAAGGCGTGCATAATTGACGAGTTTTTGCCGGTGACGGATGAACTCGAAAGTGGTCTATTGCTCAGATTGTGGTTAAAAGCATCAAACTTTTCAGAGTGTTCGTTGAGGTCATAACTAACATTTTTAGCTATGGACCCAATTCAAAAATCAAAATGGCGGATCTGGGCGGCCATTTTGAAATCATGTCCAAAAAAATAATAAAAATAATTAGAAAAAAGATGAAAAATATATTTCAATACCAATTTTGATAAACTTTCGTATTTCTTATGACAAAGAATATGTACTGAGGACTATTGAAGTATTTAGTGGCCATCTTGAATGGTGGCCATTTTGGAAACGTAAATTTCCAATATTTCATTATTCGCTATCCTTAATTGTTATTTTGAATTAATACTAAGTTTTATTTGCATTTACAACTAGTTTTGCTAATCACTTTTTTATGACTGTGAATATAGGATATTTTCACCAAGTGCTCAAAAATACATTTATGTAAAGAAATACGTAAATTCTATTATTGCAGTTAAGCATATAGGGCTTAGTTACTTTTTTACCACCAAAAAATGTGTATAAACAATATGAGTTATAATCACTGTATGTTGAAAAGGAAAACTGCGTAGCTATTAAAATCACTGGAGCTAAAAAAAATAATGAAAAAATAGACTGGAAATAATTCTTTAACGCAAAGAGAGGACATGTGAGGATTAACAATGCCAGGCAAATACAAAAAGAGCAGACATAGACATTTGAGCTGGTAATCAGTCATATGTTGTAAGCATACAACTGTTCCAAGTTGATGAAGGCCATGTAATGGGAGAATCACAAGGCAAAAGGTAATAATCCTTTCAAGGCAAACCTTAAGATCAAAATATATTTTGTCAGTTTAAACGAAAAAAACCTAAGATGAATCACGGATTAAAACAAAACCAGTAAAATAACCAGCCACAGTTGTGATGAATCAACAAGCACAATGACTGTAGGGTGTTCTGTTTTTCTTTCTTTTTGATGAGGTATTTGACTATCATTCATCATGAAGCATCGACAATTATGATCGACAATAGTGTACGTTACTGTCACTTGAACTACTAACCATTGTTCTTTTAGCCAGACTCAGTGCTGGAGATTAATATTTCGGGAGCAGATAACATGCTAAATATTTGTTAAAACTGCACGACAAGACAATTAGACAGAATTCGAGACACAGAAAGAAAGTCAAGAACCTGTTATTCATGGAATGGGCCTCGCCAAAATGATAGAAAGCAGTGACGGCTCACAGTCTGGAATTGTTGTAAAATTTGAAATTGATGATATCTGTAAATTGTACAGTAAATGTTCTTAGTAAATATGAGTTGTCATGAAAAGAATGATTAATACAGCACTTTTCTAAAAATTGAAAATTAGCTGCCATAGATGATATGCATAATATGCTAATTTATATTGCTTGTTTGCTTGCTATGGTAGCTACATTCCAATTTTGTTAACAGCGTGTATAATGGTTTAATTTTTAAATTGTTATTTGGGTGGAGAGTTGTCTCATTGGCACTCACACCACATCTTCCTATATCTATTGTATCAGTTCTTCCTTTCATGATAACTGCAAGTTGTTCCAGGTGTTAACTGTACAATTTAGCGTGATCTGCAAGCTTGGAGATTAGTTATATACCTCTTCCAGACCGTGTGCTATCAATGTATTTTATTATTTTGGAAAGCACAGCTCCAAGGATAACAGATTCCTGGCTTTCTTTCTGTGTCTAGTACTCTCTGATTTGCTATGCTGTCAAGTTTTATCAATCATCAAGCAGGATATTAGTGAGTTAACATCTTCAGCTATTACTTTGACTAGGGGAATATGTCTTGTAGTACAGGTGCACAGTCATGCCCTATTTTTGTCGATTTGAAAATGTCGATGTATCATGAAGATCTTCAGATACATCACCACAGAAAAAATACACTGCAGTCATTGATTTTGTTGATCCAGTATCACCTTACAGTGTCTGGTTACTTATCGTTTTCTTTCAATTGGCAACTTATCTAGTATGTTTTCCCTTTTACTGATAAAATATTTTGAGATCTGAACATTTGTTGGACATGATTTGTGCCATTATGTCTTGAGATTCTGGAGTGCTTCTGCAGTTCCATAGTCCTCGTTCAACTGATTCAACGAATTGAGAGAAAGGAAAAGCATTTCAAAACCCAACATCTTCATATGTTTGCATCAAAAGAGTGATTGCCAGCTCAAATGTCTATGTCTGTTCCATTTGTATCTGCTTGGCATTGCAAACCCTCACATGTCCTCTCTTGCCGTTTCACACATGCCTTCCAGTCTAATCGCCCATAATGTTCTTCTGATATCTAGCCCCGGGTTTTTCGAAATCTACAATTTTGATCTTTTCCAACAAAAAACTTTCGGTCATAAATTATATCATATACATAATTTCTGTTTTAAAAAGTTACTTAGGCAAACATGTAAGTAACAAAAATTCTGATACTGATATCTTTATTTTGTAAACATGTGCATGCCTTATCTGACTTCTTTGTGAATATCAAATATAGATTAGTAAAAAATGTATGAATGCAAACAGTGAATCAATAAGATTAGCGAATAATGATGTATTGGAAAATCATGTTTTCAAAATGGCCATCATTTAAGATGGCTACCCCCAAAAAATCAATATATATGAAGTTCTCAGATGACAGGCCTTGTTATCTGTGATGAATATACCATATGACTATATAACAACTTCCAGCAGTAAGCGCTCAACTAATACATGTTATAAGTCAAAGTGAACACGGCTACCAAGGAAATGCAAAGGTAAAACCAGTATTAAGGTAGATCACAAGTATATATTTTTTGAGACAGATTTTTTTTTATAATTTGCCAAAATGAAGATTTTACTACGCTCTTTTCAAAAATTTAATAAAAAAATAAGAGTCACCGTGCTATTTTTCAAGCTATGAGTCATTGAATTGCCAATAATTGGATAGTTTGTTCATGAAAATACACATTAGTGTGCATAAAAAGAATTCTATGAGATAGAATTTTGAAATAAATTGTGAGAAGAAAGGTTTCATACTATGTTTTAGGAAAATAAAAAGACAACATGGTGTCACTGAACTTGTTTTCTTGCTACAAGTAAAAATAAAAAAAATCCCTATTAGCCCAGTAAAAATTTTGTACTAAAAGAGTTATCTCCCCTTAAATGGCACATTTGAACAAAAAGATTTTAAAACAATAAATTATGATATTTGTTAACATTTTTCTTTAAATGGGAAAACAGTCTAAACATTGAATTGCAAATCTGTCTCAAAATTTGCAGATTTAGGCAAACAACTATACCGATTTTGTACTGTGATTGTACAATCCAAGATGGCGGTATACCATGAATCTACCTTAAGTAGTACTACAATACATGTATGTAAATGAGGATGACAATGTGATAGAATTTGATAGACAGACTGTGGTTTGGCACAACATATACATTTCATTTATTGTTTGATATTTTTAGCGTCAATTGAAAATATTTGAGTAATGAGTAATTGATGTTTTTTTTAAGGTTGCACTTAGTAAATAAAGCTGTTTCTGAAAAAAACATGACATACACTACTACTATTCCAAATTTCATGCTTTTACGACAAACTGAGCAATATTGTCAAAAATCTACACCAATCTAAGTTAAGGTATATCAACATGATGTGACACCTGCCATGCACGATAAAAATTATGAAACACTTCTTGTCATGGGCGCATGTTTCCGAGGTTAGAGGTGTTCATAGATTTTACCTCGACTCATTCGGTATGCGCATATCTCATGTCAGCAGTCAGTGGTCTAAGATCTCATAACACAATATGAAAATAAACATAAAAATAAACAGATATTGTCCTGGTGATTTTTGGGTGGATCGAATCAGTCAAACAAATGATTTAACTTTGCTTAACTTTCAATGTTGACATTTGTCTTTTACAAAATGAACACGCACAAATAATGTGGAAACCATCTCTAGCTAAGGGGTTGAATTGAAGTTCACATAAATTACGGGTTCCACGAGGTCAAATTATTCACATGTAACGGAAATTTCATCATTCGTGTTTCTTATTTCACTATTATACTTAAATTCATGAACAGACATAAATGAGTGCAATATACGTCAAAACCACTGACGAACGTCAAAAATAAAATAGGGATCAAAACATAAAATATTATTGAATTATTCTAAAGCGACGCGAAACTTTTATGAATATTCGTATGTCAGTGGGTCTGGACGGGTTTTTTCAATAAAGAAAATAATGGACAGAATAAATCAAGAATGACAGAATTCAATTTGGCTAAGAAATCAAAGAATAGAGAAATAACTTAAAGGACCCTATGTAAACCCTCTTATCCTATAATGTAGTTGTAACAGAAGACGCGCATCTTTAACCAATCGAATTGTCCCTCTTTGACCTGAAAAATATTCAAATCGTCTCCAGGTAGCTACAAATGATCTTATTGGGTCTTGGTGGAGTTTGTAGAATATAGAGCAAGGAGCAAAATATGCAGAATAAGAAACAAATCGTAAGAAAAAAATAATGCAATACAGAAGAATGGGATGTTTAAATAAATGGAATGGAGAATACTGGTTACAAAAATTGAAAAAATAACGGCTAATAATAAAAAAAAAATACAACGTCCCTACAACTAGAGAAGCGAACCTGGTATTAGGATTGTCTCAGTTATGATTGAAAATGGAAACGGGTAATGTGTATAAGAGACAACAACCTAACAAAAGAGCAAAACACATCCCAAGGCCACCACTAGGTCTTTAATGCAATAGGAAAATTATTTAAGCACATGTAAGCCACATAATCAATATCAGTAAAGTAAAAACTCGAAAAACACAAAAACGCTCTAATGTTCTTCATCTCAAAAGTCAAAGGGACTCCTTCAACACGAAGCTAAAAAAAAAAAAAACTCTCACCTCACGGAAAGTATCACTTAGACACACAAAGCACCTACATCTTACAAGACTTACCAAAGAGATAGGTTTCCTGGGACAGGCGCAAATTTGCGTCATTTTTTTGTGATATCTCAACCGTCATCCTTTAGCTAATGCCAGAGTGGAATAAAAAACTTCACAGCAACACGCACAGTAAATTTTAGTTGAAAAGAAATCCGAGTCCGATGTTTGAGCAGACAACAGAAGAAATTAAGCAAAATGACAAAACACATATACATAAACATTAACAAAAGACTTCTAGGTTGACTTTGGAAATACAGCTGTTTCACAGGCCACGCCTCTTTTGGGGAGATATATAACATTCGTACAAACAGCTAATTAGTTAACACACTAGTTCACATATATGATCACTGTGTTTCATCTCATAGAGACATAACTTGGGAATGTTTCCAGTATAGAAAAACATGGTAACGCTTAAAGTGTATTTCCTACGAGGTACAAACGCACAGCCTTTTATGTTGATCTTTGAATAAAATAGTAGGGCATATCAATTCTCCGTTCTGTTATAATTTTTCGCGAAACTTCATAGTAAAAATTGCACAGTTTTAGCCGCAAAGAGAGTTTCTATGAGACATTGCATTGTCTATGTTTACAGAATTGTAACATAGACTAGCAGTGACTGATACGCGAGCGTCAGACTTCAATTAAACTGATCAACAGATAATGTACAAGAATAATCACCACCGTTATAGCTTTTAGCATAAATGTGTTTTCCCGATAAAAAGACACTATTAGTGAATCAATATTAATAACTAAAAAATGCCATATTTAATGCCTTGACACCAATATCGGGACATTATCTCTATGAATACGTTTGTTTATAAGGCTTGGCTAGCTTTAAAGATGAATGACGACCTTTGTGTGCTTTGGATAGAATATTACCATAAAAGATAATAACTATGTGACTACAGGACGGTACACGACAAATTAAATGTATATTTGTAAGGTGTTTTACGCAGCATCTGAAGCCAACAACTTATATTGTTGAACTGTCATGTTTATCGGTGCTGCTTGCAAAGAGGTAGCAGAACCTCAATATAAAATTTACTTCGGACAATAATGAAATTATTGACAGCCTTATTAGCTGGGACAAATACAAATTCTTGGTCGAATTCATAATGCTTTTGTTTGAAATAGGGCTATTACGATTGTTTAAAGAGTTAAGTGTTCAAAGCATACATGTAATGCGAATGCTATTTTAAAATATTCTCATAACTGAATTGAAAACAAGAACTATCTTTAAAAAAAGATATCCGACGTTTTTAAGGTGGTACCCAACACTTTCCCTAAAATTAATTTGGCTCGTTTAATTTTCATAAAATTTTGACAAAGTATTTACTTTGACCCTTTTACAAAAATATAAAAAATTCAAAAAATTTGAACCAAGCGTTTTATCAGAAAAATTACACTGGTTATATAGCAGTTTGACAAACACTAATTTTGATCATTGAGAAGCTTTGCATTGCCTTCACAATGCAATGTAATTAAAACGTTTAGCTGATATTACAGAGTTATCTCCCTGTAGTGTTAGGTACCACCTTAAATTTGAGTATATGTTTAAAACTATCATTTCGATAACCTTCAGAAGCACAATGACTTTATGAAGCAGGACCTCTTTAATAAAACCTCTATCTGAATGTAACTACAAGAATTCTTTACTAAGTCTGGTTATATTAATTAAAGTCATAAGAAACCTCAAATTAAAAAAAAAAATATGCATATGTTTTTATAACTAAATGGATAGTTTTCATTATACATCTTATGTACATATACCTTTTTCTGAGAAAAAATCTTTAATTTGTCCACATTTAGAAGAAATTTACTTATTTGTATTTGCTTGCTTCCAGCAAACAATTCGCCGACATATTTTCCGTATGCATAGTGACCCGAGCGTAACTCTCCTCGTAAAAATCCGGTGATCACAATACGCATGGATCTGTCATCGAAAAAACAAATATTTGATTATACATGCTAAACACGTGCTCAATACCCATGCTTTTTGTGATTTGTTTACTATAAGGTAACAATCGATAAAACTCGGCTTCAAAACACTGCATTTAATGAGCAGCCATATTTTTTTAAATCATAACAAACAGAGAGAGAAAAAATTGACGAATATATGATATATTTGCGAAAATAATGATAAAATCGTGCACAGAGGACTAACTTTATGATATATACATGCATTGGTTCAAGAATTGGATAAAAATAGTTTTTCACCACTCACTCGTTTCATATGACTTTAAGGCAATAATATATAAGAATATTATTATGACACCTGAAAATTTTATTTGTCAAAAAATCCAGTGCAAATAACAAGAAACAAATATACATTTACTACTGTTTACATTAAACTTATTTCATGGTAAACAAAGCTAGAAACTATTGGTAGTATAAGTAGTATATTTCTGTTTACATTCACCAAAACCCCGCGGAAATCTCACATTCGTAGGTGCGTTCTAAAAGTCATGTACGTTCGTACAACAAAGTTTACATTAAACATTATATAATTGTCCCGAATAAACAGCTGTCATGGGTGCAAAGAGCTATTGGAGAAACAATTATTCTAATAAAAGTATAAATCTGTGTAAGATCTAGTTCAAATATTTATAGTTTTTCACTTGCTTTCCATCACAATATAATTTTTGAGACGTTTTTTCAAACACAACCAAATCACCCATCATGACAGCATTTTGTCCAAACACAAAAAGGATTTTCGAGCATGCGTATTCTGTTGCCATAGTTAAGCGTCCTTACGTTCAGAGGGCACAAACCGAAACTATACCGACTACGTCGGAAATAGAAATCAAAGTGTCATATTTAATTCATTTTATACATAAATTATAGAGTGAGTCGTGGATGGTGTCAGAACATTCTTTCTAATCAATGATTGGCAATATTCATGTCCATTTTTAAAGGAACAGTTTTAACTCTCAGTCCTGAACTAAATTAAGGTCTCCTGTTACAAAAGTAAAGTGGGGGAACTAGGCGAAAGATGTATTTAGAAAAATTACAATGTCATTTCGTATTAACACCGTTAAACAACTCACTATCAATAAAAATCTATGTCATAGTAGATTTTTAGGCCGGCTTCAATTTGTGCAAAATTACAGATTTGAATTTGTATATATTTCATCGCTCTTTAATTTTCTTATGATATCAATTGCGCAAATAAATGGAACAAAAATGTTTCCGTATTTGCGTTTTTAAAACTAGATTTGTGTGTTAGCTTAGCTGTGGATATAATTCCCGATGTGCCAAGAGATACAAAGGTAGGAGACCTCTCTCCTTCAATGTTATCATCAACATACATAGAGAATAGTGCGTTGTTTTCTCCAGTGTGGCCTGTAATTCCTTCAAATTCTGGAAGAACAAATAAAGGGCCTGAAGCATTCCACACTCATCACAACGTACAATTTTATACTTGATATCTGTCAATATTTGTGTTTTTAGATTCTCTTACAAAGTTTCAGGTCATGACATACCTTAAAATTCGAATTGCTGACTCAGAAGTTTGGAGATGTCACATGACTCGGAAAAAGAACACTTTGCTCTATCAAAGTATATACCAAATACAAAGTAGACGAGAAGTCAACAGAAAGAAACATGTTTCAATTTCAAGTTACAAATACCATCCTTTGTTTAATGTTGAACAGAGATATACATATTCCATGGTTTTAACCGTGTTGTAAATATGAGTATATTTGTATTTAATTTAGTAAAATGACGTTAACACATCCAGTCGGTAAACTGTCGGTCCAAAGCCCAGATAAAGGATGAGTAAAGTCAATAATCTAGTTGATATAATATATAAAAATAAATGGAATAATATAATTGATAAAATTGACGCAATTGTATGATTTTTTTATTTGCACAAATGGAACCCGCTTCATTTGCTTGCACCTGACATAAATAAGGAACCTGATGTTAAGTGGTTGTCATTTGTTAGTGTGGTTCATAATTGATTCTCGTTTGTCATTTTTTATATAGACTTATCATTTAGACCGTTGGTTTTCCTGTTTAAATGGTTTTACACTAGTTATCTTTGGGGCTCATTATAGCTTGCTGTTCGGTATGAGCCAAGGCTCCGTGTTGAAAACCATACTTTGACCTATAATTATTTACTTTTACCAATTGTGACTTGGTTGGAGAGTTGTCTCATTTGCACTCGTACCGAACCTATCTATAATTTTCGAAATAAAATAACGTAGAAGTACCATTGACGCAAATGAGTTGTGGCGCATATGTATTTTTTTTTGGCGCAATTAGATATTGGCCTATTTTTGTAACCATAACCAATAAGAGGAAGCTTGGTATCGTCAATTTAAATGCATCTGATTTATCATAGATCAAATTCAAAACAATAACTTAGTTTATTGAATTAACCGTGTCATATATAAAACGTAATTCTAAACAATTAAAAAAACAAAAATAAATAGTAACGTCTAACATGTTTAACAATTGATAAATACTGAATACAAAAAGAAAAATTCGTACAAAAGGCATATAGAATAAATGCATCAGAGAATTAAAATAAATATAAAAAAAATATCACAAAAAAATCAGAGATACAAATAAAGGGTTACAATAATATACTCGCACAAAAGATACATGCAAGAACAGTAAAGATACAACAAATTCCCAATTAAAGTAACGGCGCAGGTCAAGTCATTTTCAAAAAGGTGGGTTCCAACACATGCAAATCATACAAAAAGAGGAGTCCAACCATATGTCCCCCATACAAAAGAAAAAAATACAATAAAACAACTGTGTATATAAACTTATCCAGAACATGTTCGGAGACGGTTCAATGACAAAGTAATGTTTTGACAGTGAGCGATCTGAATATAAACTACAGAGGCACTAATCAGAATTTATATCTAAAAATTCTTTGATTTCATGCGTTATTTGTTTTATCAACTGTTCCATATCCATGAAATAAAATTGAGAATGGAAATGGGGAATGTGTCAAAGAGACAACAACCCGACCAAAATAAAAAAAACACAACAGCAGAAGGTCACCAACAGGTCTTCAATGTAGCGAGAAATTCCCGCACCCGGAGGCGTCCTTCAGCTGGCCCCTAAACAAATATATACTAGTTCAGTGATAATGAACGCCATACTAATTTCCAAATTGTACACAAGAAACTAAAATTTAAATAATACAAGACTAACAAAGGCCAGAGGCTCCTGACTTAAGACGGCGCAAAAATGCGGCGGGGTTAAACATGTTTGTGAGATCTCAACCCTCCCCCTATACCTCTAACCAGTGTAGAAAAGTAAAAGCATAACAATACGCAAATTAAAATTCAGTTCAAGAGAAGTCCGAGTCTGATGTCAGAAGATGTAACCAAAGAAAATAAACAAAATGACAATAATACATAAATAACAACAGACTACTAGCAGTTAACTGACATGCCAGCTCCAGACGTCAATTAAACTGACTGAAAGATTATGATTTCATCATATGAACATCAGGCACAATCCTTCCCGTAAGGGGTTTAGTATCATACCATCATAACATATATGAGAAGAACATAACCCGTGTCATGCCAACAACTGTTTTTAGAATAAATGTGTTTAGTTCCGACGCAAAGACCTTATCAGTGACTCAATATTAACGCCAAAATATGCAATCTTTAATGACTTGACAACAGTATCGTAATTATATCCCTTCTAAATAAGTCTATTCAAAGGTTTTGTAAGTTTATGAGGTGAATACTGACACCTTTGTGCTTTATAAAGAATATTTCCATAAAAAATTGGATGTGAAATACCTGAACGTATAAAAAGTCTGCATGTTGAGCTATATTTACGAATGATGTCTTTATACCGATGATAAAATTAAGTAAATGTTTTGACTAGTTTGTGATATCGAAAACCCTGGTGTAATAATTTTTCAGTAATACATAAATTTCTCTCGTTAAAATCTAAAACATTGTTACATACACGAGCGAATCGTACAAGTTGAGATATATAAACACCGTAAGATGGTGACAAGGGAACGTCACCATCTAAAAACGGATAATTAACGATAGGAAATGAAAAATCATCCCTTTTATCATAAATTTTAGTATTCAGCTTTCCGTTAGTGATATAGATATCAAGATCGAGGAAAGGGCAGTGGTCATTGTTAGTATTAGCTTTATTTAAAGTAAGTTCAAACATGTTTGAGTGTAAAATCTTCACCGTTTCCAGCAGGAGTCAACAAGTGTACAATGACTGTACACTTTCATTTGACAAAACCTAGGGCTGCTACCAATTGAATTTTTAAAAATGAATGAATTCACAAAAATGAAGTAATACATGAAAGTTCAACTCAAGAAATAAAATGTTTTTTTAAAAATTAAATTAACCCATTTTTTTTTTACAATAAATAAATGTTGTTCAACAAAGTAACACACGTCTTTATAATAAACAAACAATAATAAAAAACAAAACAAAAACAAAAACAAAATATTTAAATCTGAGGAATGTACAAGTAATAATTCTTAATTTTCTCTGCTTCCTTTGAATAATTATTCTACTGCTTCTGTGAAAACTGTTTTGACGCCTTAATTTAATCATTCTAATGCTACTGTGACAACTGGGTTGAGTTCAATATCGTAGCAGCTACGTAGCTGCTATCAATATATATGTAACAACTAGTCTATAGCTACACGATCAATAGTAAAAATCAACGTAGCACTACGTAGCTGTTACGATATTGAACTCAGCCCTGTTTAACTTTTGGCGCTAAAGTTCGTGCTTATATTGTTTCTTTCGTTTAAATATTGACGGTATAGTAAAATAATAAGTTGTCAGTGCTCACAGAAATTAGTCCAGAAATTGAACTTCCAAAACAACTTTATTGGCTCTCCAAACTTTCCCAAAATACGTTTAACAATAATGAGTTTGGAGCTTTCTTATAGAATTTTGCATGCGAGCTAAAATTGAAAATAACAATTATTGAGCTCATGCTAAAGTTGAAAATTATATAAAAAATACCATATATATACTCGTATAAAGATCAGAAAGCTACTTTTACAATTATTCGATTCAATGTTATTAGAAATTTATCATAGAAACTAAAAATTCCATTTTTTGGGTGGAACAAAAGGTTTGACTGTAATCTTTCTTGAACGTTGTGGTGCTTTAGCTGCATCTTTATTCAAACTGGTTCCACTTGTTTTTGAAGTTTGTTGTAGATTTGCCTGACTCCTATCGCTCATCTGTTTTCCTTTTTCATGGTCATCTACTTCACGTTTTCGTCTCTTTGCAGCATAAATCAAACAACATGTCAATAAAGCTAGCAGAAGAATTGAAACCCCGACAAGAATCCACCATGGCCAGTATAAATCACGTATGCTATTCCATATTTCAGACTTTGATGATTTTGATGCCATCATGTCTACAATAGAAAGAAAATTTAATTATAGACTATAGATTATTAGTCGAATAGCTATAACAAACAAAAAAGAACTGACTATAGATAAATTAGTCGAATAGCTATAACAAACAAAAAAGAACTGACTATAGATAAATTAGTCGATTAGCTATAATAAACAAAAAGGGCCTCGGTGGTCAAGTTGTGAAAGTAGTTACTACAGTAAACACTAGCCAGTCAACACTGAGGTCAGGAGTTCAAACCCTGCAGTCGTTCGAGTGCATTCGACTCCAATCTTAATTGTCCAGGATTGTCAGTTTTCATATCGAAGGTGACCATCGAAGGTCCGTGGTTATCTTCGGGCACTTACGCTTCCTCGACCAATCAAACTGTCCTTAACAATTAATAAAAGTGTTCTTTACAAAATATTTTTTTAATACTATGAGCTTACTTATGCTTTTAAAAAAGAAAATCGTAATAGAAATACATATTTACTATTTGAGGTATTAGTTGATCCAACCGTTGCTGTATTAAGTTCACTTGTTGAAGTTGTCAGGTCAGTTATTGAAGTTGTCGGAACAGTTGTTGGCGTTGTCGTAACAGTTGTTGTAGTTGTCGGAACAGTTGTAGTTGTTGGATCAGTTGTTGAAGTTGTCGGATCAGTTGTTGTAGTTGTCGGAACAGTTGTAGAAGTTGTTGCAACAGTTGTTGAAGTTGTCGGAACAGTTGTTGTAGTTGTTGGATCAGTTGTTGTAGTTGTCAGATCAGTTGTCGTTGTCGAATCAGTTGTTGTCGTTGTCGGAACAGTTGTTAAAGTTGTTAGAACAGTAGTTGTCGTTTCTTTAGTTGTCAGTTCGGTAGTTGTCTGTTCGGTAGTTGTTGGTACAGTAGTTGTTGGTGCAGAAGTTGTCAGTTTTGTAGTTGTCGGTTCAGTAGTTGATAGTACAGTAGTTGTCAGTTCGGTAGTTGTTGGTACAGTAGTTATCGGTTCGGTAGTTGAAGGTTCAGTAGTTGTCGGTTCGGTAGTTGAAGGTTCAGTAGTTGTCATTTCGGTAGTTGATGGTTCAGTAGTTGTCAGTTCGGTAGTTGTTGGTTCAGTAGTTGTCTGTTCGGTTGTTGTCGGTTCAGAAGTTGTCATTTCGGTAGTTTCGGTTCGATAGAAGTTGCAATGGCCAATTCGGTAGTTACTATCGTCGAGTCAGCTTGTGTTGTTTTCTCTATTGTTGCTGTTAAAAAAGTGCGAATGTTTAAGTAAAATAACATGAAATTTTACACACTTGTAAACTTTCATAGTATGAGTTAAAGTAATTAAATAAAATGTTCACTTATTCTTTATTTTTATTGTAGAAAATATTCATTTACATCTTTATATTATGACAGATTGTATGGAAAATGGATAACTTCACGATACAAAAATTCCCCCTAAAACAAGTTTCTGGAATAAATCTTAGAACAGAATAGGTCAATATATATTTTCATGAATAAATGTTCCTAGATATCATGATAAAAATGTAAATAGAGCCAACATCAGCTCTCATTAGAAAACGAATTGATCTAACTGCAAAGTTTTAAGAATTGCTAAATAATGTGAATATTGTTAACTATGCATCGTCTTACATGTATAAGGAGGAGTAAACACCATTCTCACAAACTTCTGGTTTCCGTCATCGTACATGAACTCGTTATCAACCGACGCAATACACAAAACAGGGAACCAGTCTCCTTGACTCATTGACAGGTAAATAGAAATTGTAATGACGCCATTTGTGTCAACTTTATACCGCTAAAAAATATAAAATATAATCATAAAACTATCGGGAGTTTCTCGCAGCATTGAAGACCCATTGGTTTGCTTCGGTTGTTGTCTGCTCTTTGGTTGTTGTCTCTTTGACATGTTCCCCAGTTACATTCAATAAATAAATTAATTAAAAAAACATCTCACAAATTCAACTTAAAAGAAGAGAAGAATTCAGACGGCGGTGTTATCTTCTCATTAACTGTATGTGATCGTATCAACCTGGACAGACAGAAACCATTGCTATTGGTCAAGCTTCTTGATATGAGCTTAAGCCAATATTATTTGAAGTCAAGACTCTTTTATTCATGCTTTATTCATTACTAGTGTTTAAAGTTTGAAGAATCGTTTATGTTTTCCCAAACGTATTGCTTACAATTCATACAGACCGTGATCAGATGTGCTCGCTCTGAAGAATTCGAAACCTACAATTTTTATAGCCGTTCTCAGAAGACTCTCTGTACTTAGCTCAATTAAAATAAAAACAACTTTATTAAAGTATCATTGCTCGGCCTACAAATCACGGAATACATTCTTCTGTGCTTGAATCACGGTGTATATTCATAACGCTTCCTTTCCGATAAAATCGGCGTTTTTGCTTCCTTTCCGAGTCAGAAAACGCACCCTTTCCGATACTGTACACAGGAAATGATTACATCGAATGAATGTTAGTGTCCTTTTATGCCAATTTACCAATGAAATACTAATATTCTTGAAAGAATTGATAGGTGACGGAACAAAGTACATAAACAAGAATCCAAAATAAGATTTTCTAATGTCTACGATCGATTACAGAAAGCATACGGGTTTACACAACAACAGCGTCGACGAGTACAACAAGTTTATCAAAAATAAAAGTCATGAATGCAAGAACAATTGACCGTTTAACACAATATACAATTAATTAGATTATAAAATAAATTCAGAGTTTTCATTTTGTATATATTGTAAAATTCCTAACCTTTCAATGCATGCAATAACTGAGTTTTTTCTGAACATCGACCAAAACGCCTCCTTTCAGAGTTTGGAAACGCTTCCTTTAAGATTAATGTTTACTAGGAAACGCATCCTTTCAGATAAATTAAAAATGTTTATACCAACGGTGATCAACGGTCAGACTGTGGATACATGCAACTATGTCTAAACATTTTGATGTTCCGGGGCGTATAATTTAAAGTGAAAACGATAGATCTCACACAAGCATTGATTAGCATTGATTTTTCAGCTTTATGTTGTAAAAATATTTTAAAATAATCATTTTAAGATTGTGGTAAAGGGCGGTACTGAACACGGAAACACGTGAAATAAAAATCGCAAAAACGTTGCACGAAAAATAAAAATCGGGTAAAACGAAGCACGAGAAATAAAATCGTAAATATCAGGGAAAAAGTACCAGAACCGTAATTGGAGATTATGCAGCTATTATAAATGGACATGAAGACCTTGCGGTCTTCTAGCTCTTAGTGCCCCTTATACTTGCATCTTATTTAAAAAACAAATATTATTCATAGTGATTTGATGGACTTCATTTATACCATACATATTGCAAAAGTAGAATGGTAACAAGATACATCACTTTCTTTCAGATAACACCAGTTACATAAAGTATTATAACACTGACTTTTTATCAAATGCGGTACATGCACGAGAATAAATAAACAGCACCGACCCGAAACACGGAAATTAAATAAGGGGAAACACGAAGCACGCATATTGAGGCAAACACGAGAAAACGATAAATAAAACGTCAAAACACGAAAATCGTGAAATATTTTTTTTTTCAAATTTGAGCTCTAGTTTCAGATTTTTGAACAAAGCGTCCTTCGTTACCTTGCGCAAAAGAAGCGCCTGTTTCTCCTCTTGAAGACATAGTATATAGTAATACCCCGTGACACCCCTCATTATTTTTCTGTAGAATCCCTGAAATAGGCCAACCCCTCTGTTTTTTACATTTTTTTCAAATTTTGAGATCTAGTTTCAGATTTTTGAACATAGTTATGGCCATCGATACCTTGCGCAAAAGAAGCGTCTGTTTCTTCTCTATACGACCTGTAGTCAAAGCCCGTGGCACCCCTCATTATTTTTTCTAGAAGCCCTGGAATAGGCCGACCCAGTTTCTGCATATGTGTATGTTAGATTAATCAAAAAATGACATAAAAAGTGCTGTATTTCACAGGGTAGTACATGTACTACTTTCACATATATATATACGTTCTTAATTGAATTGGTGCATTAATTAGTAGTCCTACACCTACAAATAATCCGAATATTAAACCAAGATCTTCAAGCATTACAAAAATGTGTGGAAAGCTGATTTGCCGGACTGACTAACAGGCAGACATACGGACGGACAGACAGAGTGCAAACCTTAAGCTTCGTTGGTAGGGAACTAAAAATATAAAGTAATATTATTCTGAAACACGTCTTAGAAATTCTACTTGCCTCTACTAGTCTGACTGAAATTTCGTGTATTAAATCTATGAAAATTTGTATAAAAAACAAAAACCAAGATTATTTTCCTCTTCTGTTTCTTTCTCTCTTCGTGGAGTCGGAAAGTTCTCATATTAAGTTTAAAATACCGATTTAAATAGTGCTTGGCGGGAAATAATGCATAGTGGTGTCCGTTGTCCATAATTTTTTTACACTTCTCTGAAGCGCCTGGACCAACTGAATTTATTAAATTAGTCTTGATATAAAGGCATCAAACTTTTCAAGATGAAAAACAACAATTTTAGCGTTGTTGTTGCATTTTTGTTGTCTTCCCGGCTAGCCAAAAGAACAGCCATTCCGTATATTGTATACAAGAATAATGAATACAATCTACAAGTTGTAGTAACCATTTATTGTTCTCATATAAAAAAAAAAACATGGAAATTCCGAAAGACTACAGTGTGAGAATACATTTGATAATTGTAGATAAATTCAGATATGTTTTCTTTTAAAATGTCTGATACATTGTACAGTTGATCTCTCAAATGATATAGTCTCTACAATGACAAGTTTATAAATTACTTATCATGTGAGAGAAAAAAAACCCAGATATATATATAAAATACAATAAAATAAAATATAGGTCCACCTCTCATCCTATGTCCGAATATGAAAACTATATGAGTAAGCCTTTTTCAACTTATTTTTATAACTTCGTTCGTATGATGTACTGTTACACGACTGTCCCAGGTTAGGGGGAATCCCGTTAAAATGTTTAACCCCGCCACATTATTTATGTATGTGCCTGTCCCAAGTCAGGAGCCTGTAATTCAGTAGTTGTTGTTTGTTTTTGTGTTACATATGTTTTTTTCGTTCCTTTTTTTATTTAAATAATGCCGGTTTTTTTTCTCGTTTGAATTTTTTCTCGGGGACTTTTATATCTGACTATGCGGTATGGGCTTTGATCATTTTTGAAGGCCGTACGGTGAAATATAGTTGTTAATGTCTGTGTGACTGTCAATTTAGTCTCTTGTGGAGAGTTTTCTCATTGGCAATCATACAACATCTTCTTTTTTTATATATACCTGTTGTTCAGGAGAAAAAAAATATACAAAGAGCTAAATAACTATTCTAATATCCTATATGCAGAAGTCACCAAGGGTAGATACTATAGGTTCTAGCGTTTGCGTATTAAATACACGGCTTTTCAATGTATTAGTACTTTCACATTGTTATATGATCTGCATAAATTTAGAAATTATAGAAATTAATTGTTATTCTGTATACAAAGTGTCCATTAGAAAGCTGTCTTCTCTTTATACCACAATCACCATTTCTAAAATTTGTGTTCAACTGAACAAATTATTTAATAGGAGAGGGTTTGTTTTTGTCTAATTTCACCTTTTCGTTCTTTTCTATTTTGTAGTAATAGCATCTATCTAATTCTTGTTTATAATATGCTTGGGTACCGGAAATAATTTTCAAAGAGAACCACACAAGTCTAGTTGTGGGAAGAATTTTACTCTCATCACATTTATGATACACGAGTCACTTCTTGAGGCTTTGAAATATCCGATAGTTTAGCCTGTCTTTGTGTCTTTCGTTTCCACAAAAAACTGAAAAGTTGTGGTAATTACCTATTGTGATTGTCCCAGCTTAGGTTAAAAAAAAAAACGGAATGAGAAATCTTTCTCTTTTCCTTTTTTGAAACTACGATGTTTTGTACAAAGTACGTTCAACTTTGTCGTAATTTCAAGTCCGATGGCGAATTCGGGGGTAGGGGCGAATAGGTGGTTCACGCTTTGATTGGACAAACTATCGTGTTTAGCAAAAATCGTCAATATTGTTTTAAGTCTCGCTACACTCGGTGATATTATTTTAATTCTATAGAATAACGCCCCTTTCACTGACTTGAAATCCAGGAACCGCTCCTAAAGGTAAAACTAGATTTGAACTGTGCAGTATATTTGATGTAGCTATAATGCACACCTTTGCTGTGACCTTTGCTGTGCATTATCCAGATTATAACACAGTAAGAACAAAGAGATTTTACCCATGTCATGTGTTAAAAACGTTTTTTAACTTTTCGATTAGACCTTCAATGACCAGTCTCCAGATGACGATAGATGGAGGGTTATTTAACGTCCAGTGGCAAGTATGATGCAAAGTGAAGAGGGATTTTAAATATACGCTGCAATAGCTTGTTTCCTAGTGCACTATAAATAAATATGTTTAAACTAAAGTAAGTCAGGTGCATATTCAGGAAGAAAACATGACAATGAGAAATGAATATGAACCCCGCTTTGTACTAGGCCGTAATTTCAACGTGCTATCTCACAAGGTAACAGTTCGAATAATAGACATGTCAACTTACGTCGAACACATTATTCAGACCCCGGGGGTCGACTAGTCTTTTACTCTCAGAAGTGGATTCAGGGGGGAGACAGGGGTCTCGGGCCCCATTTTTGGGAATTTTTTTTTTTTTTGCTTATATAGGAAATTTCGAAGTGTGACTATAGAGCGGGCCCTCTCTTAGGTCAGTCAGTGGGCCCCCACTTATGAAAATTTCTGGATCCGCCACTGACTCTTACTATTAAATGCCACGTGATAGGTTTCATTGATAATCTGCCCTTGTTCTTTTAATAATGCCAAAATACAAAGTTGTGCCTAACAATGTTGCTTATGTAAAAGAAAGGATATGGGAGGTGCAGCCCTCACTGAAAATATGATCATTTACGGTGACATTTTATCATGTTCAATATTAATGAAATGTTGTCTCAATGTTATAAATTCTATATCTTATACTTTTTATATAGTAAAACAATAAGCTAAAGTCGTGCTTATTTCCTAGCCTGTGCGCACAGCTACATTTTTATTTGAAAATAACATTACTTTTACGTGAATCTGAAAGGAGTCGTTTCCTTAGACTCCGAAAGTAAGCGTTTCCAAAATTGACGCTGGGACTGATTTATCGGAAAGGAAGTGTTTCCTTGATTTTAAAGAAAAAAGAGTTATACGGATGTTTCAGGTTAGTGGTCAAGGTAAATCCATTTGATAAGTTAAAATATAATGAAAAGCTTGCGAATCAATATGCTGTATGCTTTTTAAAATAGTTTCTGAGCAAACAAATGTATTTTTTATCTGTCATCGTCAACGACGCTGAGATTGTGGAACTGTTTGAACTGGTTTATATTATTTTCTTAATGAAATCAACTTGGTATAAATTAAGACAAAACATTCAAATATTCCGTGAGCTACAATTTTTTATTTAACTTACCTCTTGACGGCAGCATTATTCATTTTTATGTCGTGCTCCTGTGCGATGTCGTCATCGAAACTCCGAAAGGAAGCGTTAAAGTATCGGAAAGGAAGCAAAAACGGCGATTCTATCGGAAAGGAAGCGTTATGAATATACACCGTGTGAATATTGTTTTGCCCCGAAAACAGTTTACTAAGTATTTGTAGAATAAGACTTCAGGTAAGTCTTTCTCTTCACAAATATCACGCACACTCCCATGTGCATGTGCCTTTTAGGCTTTGAAAAGCTCACTTTAAAGTTTTCATTGGCGCTAACAATGTCTAAGAAAATAAAAATCGGCTGATAAAGCATGTGAAGTGAGGATAATGGGTATAAATCTCGTCGCCTTTTAAATGTGTTATCTTAGATTTGTTTTGAACGTTACGAAAGTTAGGACGAGACAAGTACAGACATCGATTTAGGCACCGAATACTCAAGTGTCGTATGGAATCCTACCTGATTATATTATAAGGGAACAGTCACATTCAAATTACTTGTATGTTACTAATTATTCTGATGCATATAAGCAATCATTCAATGTATATATCTACTAAAAAAATGAGACTCATATTGTATATTCATATTTTATGAGAAAAAAGGTTGATGTCGTACCCCACAATATGGCCACTTTGCCTGATCATACATCTCGATAACTATAAAATCACCAAAAGTAGGTGTGTCTTTTTTATCTGCTGGCCAACTACCAAGGCATGAAAATGGCCCATAATAAGGAGCAGCTGAAAAACATATGATATATATTGTTATAGGTAACGATAACGTGATATAATTAAACTGAAGTATTAGGAAACTGAAGGGACGTAATTATGTAACACTGAAATATATAAAACAAAATTTAACACTTTAAATTTATACTAAAAAATCATTTAAATCGAAAAAATCATGAGTTCAATCAGTAGATTTCTCGTCAACAACAATTTAAATGTGAATATAACATGAAAGAGGGTCCTTTGTTGCCAAGTGGTTTAAGAAGTTCATCTCCAGTTTCCTCTAGCCCTGTCAACATCGAGTTGGTAAGTTCCAGACTCGCATGATCGACTTCGATTGTAATATATTTGGATTCCAATTTTTCAGGTGGCAGGTCATCAGTGGTTCTCTTCTGGCATGCAGGCTTTTCTTATGATTTAGACAACAAGAATGCTGAAAGTTGCATTAACAACCAATACTCAATAATAATTAAATATTATATGATAGACAAGTCATCTCTTGACTAAACAAAATTATACAATTAATGATGTTTCTGCTAGATTTTTTACCTGAGGTTATATTCAGGAAATTTACCTTAAGCTATATTCATAGGATCATTGAAAGGTTTTATTCAGGGGAAATTGATAGATTATTTACCTAAGAATATATTCAGGGGATCATTGATAGATTATTTACCTACGGTTATATTCAGGGGAACATTGATAGATTATTTACCTAAGGTTATATTCAGGGGAACATTGATAGATTATTTACCTAAGGTTATATTCAGGGGAACATTAATAAATTATTTACCTGAGATTATATTCAGGGGAACATTGATAGATTATTTACCTAAGGTTATATTCAGGGGAACATTGAAAGATTATTTATCTGAGGTTTTATTCAGGAGAAATTGATAGATTATTTATTTGATGTTATATTCAGGGGAACATTAATAGATTAATTACATGAGGTTATATTCAGGGGAACATTGATAGATTATATACCTGAGGTTATATTCAGGGGAAATTGATAGATTATTTACCTGAGGATATATTCAGGGGAGCATTGATAAATTATTTACCTGAGGCTATATTCAGGGGAGCATTGATTGATTATTTACCTGAGTTCATATTCAGGGGAACATTAATAGATTAATTACATGAGGTTATATTCAGGGGAACATTGATAGATTAATTTTCTGAGGTTATATTCAGGGGATTATTGATAGATTATTTACCTGAGGTTATATTCAGGGGAACATTGATAGATTATTTACCTGATGTAATATTCAGTGGATCATAACAACTCTTCAAAGCGATGACTTCATTCTCGATATAGGCTTCAGACGTTTTACCAGCACAGTAGTCAGGGTTTCCGTTATCACTGAAGGTGAAGTCATATGTATTGAAATCAAACGGACAGTTTGCATATTGAAAATTGTCTAGAAAAGAAAATGAAAATATCATTGTGATTTGTTTAATTATTGTTTAAAAATGTTCATTGAAATAAACAATATAAAAAAAGTATATTTCTCTCATTTTTAAGCATTTTGTATTATAAAATTAATGTTATTTTGTATTGATGCATACAATCCGTCCGAAATACAGCCACTGATATAAGAGTAGGACATCACGGCTACCTATTACATGTAGGTACAGCTTGTTTTCAGTAATTGCGAGCATTCTGTGGTACGGCATACCATTTATTTATTGCGCGTGGTGTTGTCTATCTTTAAAACACCCGACTATGCAGGGGCTGTATAGACAGTCAAGGTCGTTAAACACTTCCATATATTAATTTGAGCATTTTTAACGTTAAGAATTAGAAGTGATTTTCCTGAGGTCAGTTATGTGTTTTTTAGTCGACTTTTTAGTTTTTAGTCGTTTAACAAAACTAATGACTGACTGCAATGTTTAAATTGGAAATACAAAAATACAAATTAAACTAAGCTGCACTTTTTTCATCTATTTTGTAGTCGATTTTCTCTAAAATAATGTATATACAATGTAGTATCAAACAGCCTATAGGTAATTTCCGTAATTTAACAAGAAAATAACAAACGGATATTTTTTATCCTAGCGTATAGGCACAACTAAAATACATTTGGTTTTATAATGTGTCAATCATTTACATCACTCTATAAAAATAAAATTGAGAATGGAATTGGGAAATGTGTCAAAGAGCCAACAACCCGACCATATAACAGCAGAAGGTAACCAATAGGTCTTCAATGCAACGAGAAATTTCCGCACCCGAAAGCATCTTTCAACTGGCACCTAAACAAATATATATACTAGTTCAGTGATACTGAACGCCATACAAAACTCCAAATTACATATCATAGTCGTCCATTACATGTGGGTTCTCTAGCTCATCGTTTAAGACCTGTCGTGAAGTAAACCTCGAACAAAGAAAGAGAAAACACATAAGATTTTTATATAAATAAGGCCGTTAGTTTTCTCGTTTGAATTGTTTTTCATTGTTTTATCGGGCCTTTTATAGCTGACTATGCGGTATGGGCTTTGCTCATTTTTGAAGGCCGTACAGAGACCTATAGTTGTTAATGTCTGTCATTTTGGTCTCTTGTGGACAGTTGTCTCATTGGCAATCTTACCACATCTTCTTTTTTTTATATTACTGTTCCTACTTATAGAGTATTTTTTACGAATTATTTTGTATGGTATTTTGTCAATCTTATGTCAACTCGAGCTACTTTCTTTATAAATCATAAAAATACATACATTTTGAAAGAGCTATACTGGAAGAACCTGCAGTAAATAGCCCAACACAATCCTGTGCACTGGTTATAGTGCCGGTAAATGCAAACTCGTCTGAAAATTTTATAAAAAAACTACAAATTAATGTGAAACGTATCGCATTGACTTTAATTAATTTGGCTCGTTTAATTTTTATAAATTTTGGACAAAAATATTAACTTTGACCCTTTGGCAAAAATATAGGAGTTTCAAAAGAATTGACGGTTATATTATTGACTGTTAAAATAACGTTAAGATAACAATAAACTTTTAACTCCATTATACCCAACAGTAGCTTAAAATCAGATTTGACGAAACAGACAGACAGACAGACAGACAGACAGACAGAACAGACAGACAGACAGACAGACAGACAGACAGACAGACACTTTATTAGCCAATCGCCAATCACAGTGTTCATAATGAACAGTTCAATTACCATATGATTTTCAAACAAAATATAAAAGGGAAATAAAAATAGGTTAGACAAAATAAAATACATTGTACATCTAGATTTCAAACAATTACTCTTATTCTAGAAAACTTTTATTATCGAACCATTTGTAGCTATGACATATTTCAAGGCCCTTGTCCAAACTGTAAATTTTCCCATCGCCGTAGTACATCAGGCAGTAAATGGAGGCCTTTTCTGTATGCAGAGAATACTTTGTTGAAAAGGTTATATTTAAGAATTTTTTAAATCTTACGGTAGAATTCTCTGAGTACATTGTCGAACTGTTTGTAGCCATGACATATCTCAATGTCCCTGTCCAAACTGTAAACATTTTCATCGCCATAGTACAACAGATAGTAATAGTATCCTGATGTTGAGTCGTAAAACTCATCTAAGCAAGATGGAGAAGCACCTGCAAAACAAAGAATCAAACAAATTAACTAATATTATATCTAAAGATGTTTGCTACTATGTGTCCAAAAGACAAGCTTTTTTAAAAGAAGACTGTTTTCAATTGAAAGTATATAGATAAAGGAATTATAAAAGCAGAAGAAAAATGAAGGGGTCGAGTACTCGTTTTCGAAATGTAAGTCATTGAAAACTTCTCGAGAAATAATTTTCTCTACATTTTTGATAAATTAAACATTGGCATTTATTTTTATGTCAAAATGTGTAAAAACATGAGAATTTAAGGTTCTTTGATAGAATTTTCAAAGATTGCAATTTTTAACTATTTGTAGTCAAATTATAAAAAAAGAAATTATGAGTAATAAGCAGAATCTTTTAATGGCATTACATGGATAAAACCAAAGGATTCCGAATATCTTACAAAAATTAAAAAAACAACAAAAGTCCTTATACATGTACTACGGAGATCTTCGCAGAAATCTGATATGGCCATTTTTTTTGTAGAATTTTTGAAATTTTAACATCAAAAAGTGGGAAAAGTTTAAATAAAAAACAACAATAAGTGAAAAATTAAAAAGATAACTCTGTAGGCTATTAATCGGGTGTATTGCGAGCTTCAGCGAGCGTCAGTACCATACTACTCCTGTTTCGAGCCGAGTACAATACAGCTGATATTTAAAGACACGAAACAGTTATTTTCTTTATCCTGCAATTATTTAGTTTTCTTCAAATCGTTGAATTTGTTTTTGAAAGAAATTGACATCACCTCAACACGGACCGCAATGATGACCAAACATTGTGACAAAAACAGTAATATCACACAACCGTTCGCTCGCAGTAAAAACAGGATACCAGGAGATGATATGTTAATATATAGTAGAAAGGTCGATTATAGGATAAAAACGTTTAAACAGGTGCCAAAATATATATTTTAGATTTATTTACCCATGGCCGTTCCATCTGTTGTATAGTAATCTATCACACTGTATCCAGCCGTGAATTGTCTTTTAATTATTGGTGTCGCGTACCAGTATGTAACCCCTGCAGTTGCTGTTGTCCATTCGACTGGAAATCCTTTCCCTGTACATGCTGTGGATACCAGTTTTCCTGGTTGAGGATAAAAAAAAGTAAATAATAATTGTATTATCTGTCACTTGTTAAATCCCCAGTGGCAAACAGTTCATGTTTGTTCAAGACGATCGCTAGCAATTTAGAAACAAATGACAGAATATGTAGATATGGTACATGAACAATGTATGATACCCCAGGATGGAGGATGTGTTATTTACTAGCACAAAGGATTTGTTCAGTGAGATCTCGCCAAAATATCAGCATACGCAGCTTTTTATATGCAGTCTATGCAATCTGCCAGCAAGATTCCAATTCTTTTCACTATACACATCCTTGCTTGATGTAGAAATTCAGGGAAAGTTAAATGAAAGCAGAATTTTATCTTTGAAATCCATAAACCATCTTCTGATCCCTTGGTTGTTGTACTCATTTGTTTTTACGCTCAGAGACCAGTTCAACCTCTCAACCAACACAGGTTATATACAGTTTAACGCCTCCAGTTCAGGTCGAAGAGACTACGTATGAATGGTCAAGGATTTTTTTCTTCTACATTTATATATACGACCTTTGTGTATGAATTTATTAGAATTTAACGGCGAAATAAAACGAAACCGGGCATTTTACAATGTTTATAGCAATAGCGAAGTGTCTTGATAATTTGCCATGTACATTTTTATGTTTCAAAAGAAAAGAAATAATACGGATACTATGGATAAGTTTTGGTTCGATAAAAAGAAACTGTGAACCCCTAGAATAAATGGAAACGGTATAATCGAAATAAAGAAACCCTTTAAAATGACCAAGTTACTGAAATTAGAATTATAATAGCAGAATTCGCGATGTAACAATTAAGGATATTCCCGTAACAATCCATCACTAACAAAATGTTGTATAGAGACAACATGTGAGGTAAAATCTCAAAGGCTGAAAGCAAGTAAAAACTGTGAGCCGTCTTTAAAGAATTCTACTTTAAATATTATGTTTTTATTTGAATAAGTCGATTGTCTGAATGAAAAATTGGGAAACAGATCTTATCATAAACTGTCAAACGCCGAAACAGTGGTGATGTTGCTTCTCTAAACTAAAAGTCAACGTAGCGTAGTAAAGAGAACGTAACCGCTGTTTCGGAGTTCGATAAACTGTCATTCCCCATTTGCCTCATCTTTATAAGTGAAGCAATGTCTTCATGTTTGAAATTCAAAAAGTTAAATAATATTTTATATCACGGGATAGAAAAAAAGAATATGGGTGCAGTTAAAATTGTTTTAAAATATAACTCATAAAAAATATTAAAAAAAAAATAACGTTTTTAAAAGCGCCAGAATTGAGACCGAAATAACATCGAAGAAAGCTCAAAAGATCTTAATATTGTCGGTAATTGTGATCCTCTTCATTAAAACATGAGCTGTACCGTATATCATTTAGGTCATTTGAAATTGATTTGTATCATTATACATGTAGTTCTCCGCATTCCAAATTTTGGCAAATCTAAAATTTATTTGTTTATAAGTCATTAAGATTTTTAGAATTATATCTCTATTTAGATGAAATCAACAATTTCATATAGTAATTTTAATCGATCGTCCTATAGTTATAGTCTTACAGAAAGTTACATTTTTTTTGTGTTATCAATTAATTACTAGCTCCCAAAAACATATGTTTTATGGAATGAAAATTTAAAATACATCTTCTTGTTATCAAAATTCTCTTTCCGTGCTAACAAATTCATCTACGGTGAAAAAGAGAATGAAATTTCACGTCTTGCTCCGTTCAGATGAAAAAAAAATTAAAAAAAATCGCTCGCTCGTTTCAAATTTTGTATTTAAAATTCTAGAGAAGATGTGTTAAAATTTGAATAGGCTTAATGCTAATTTAATAAAACGAATTTCATTTAAAGCAAAATCAATGTCAATATAGGAGAGATTATTGTCTAAATATTGTCCAATTACTAATAATCTATTATTTCTTTATCTTACTGATATTTTCGATTTTAAATCAGCGGCTTTTTTATTCTGTAAATTGACATGGGTTCTATACATTATTTTCATGCTTCACGAGGAACCTGGCGGTTAATATGATTATTAATACTTATAGTTTTATTACCTTGTAACAGGAACAGTATACCAACAAAAAGGTAAGAACCCAAAGAAACGACTTTACAGAATAGTTCCATCAAGAATCTAGATTGTCGACTGTTCAGAAATTCATTCCTCAAGCAACTGTTTTTTTTTTTCGCTTTCTTTGAGTAAAAACATACAATAAAATATCAACTTTGGTCCAATCAAAATAGCAATCAAATTTGGTTTACATTTTTATTTAGATTTAGAAAACGGTCAAGTGTTGGCGCTGCAATTATACCTTGAAGACATGTAGTCCGAAGTACTCCGAAGTATACATCCGTAACAATACCAAAATCCGAAACAATGACCTGGTTTAGTGTCAATTGTGTTTACAGAAATAAATGACTTCTGTAAGCCTACTTAAGGGACTGATAAATTACAATGTGTACAATTGTTATTATCATTTCAATGACAAAAGTTAAAATATTGTTAATTTCGAAAATAAAGGATATTGTTTGTATATAAATATGAAATGATATCGCTTTTTAATATAAGTATGTCAAAGATATGTATAATTACAGTTGTATGACATCTTATCTTCGATATAATATATTTCAATGTCATTCGATATTAAAGATATTTGATAACTTATTAAACCTAGTTTATTTAAATTATGTTTACGTCATACTATGCGTGTTTCCTGTATGCTCGGGAGTTTTCCTGCGATGCAGCCTTTCTGATCTCCTTAGATTTTCTCTAATGGTTATAATGTTGATTAATTCAGAGTTTTCTTTACAAAATTTTCTGATCGATTTTGTTTTCTTTTTGCAGTTCTTTTTTTTTTTGAATATATTTAGACAATGTCCTCACTTTGGTCGGAATAATTTCCATATTGTCTATAATTGACTATAATGGTATTATCCGTTTGGTTCTAGAGTTATTGAAATCTAGCAGATAATTTAAGAACAAACACATTCTTAATAATATAATATTGTAAAAAACAAAAATTTTGCTCTTACATCTAATAAAAAGTTATAATAAAGTACTTTATAAAACTCGGCATAGATCTTTTAAGCGCATTGTTAGAACATTTTAGCGAATAAAAATCAGACGTTTTAAAGTCAAAGTGGAACCCATTTCAGCGCCTGATTTTTAACCCATTTTATGCCTTAGGCTATTTAATCGAAAATTTTATCATAATAAATAATATATACTAAATAAAAATATTAATAGACTCACGACAGCACAATATAAACATATATAAAAAGATACAATATACAGTTTCAACTTGTGGACACTGTTAAAGTCTTAGTATTTAATATATGTCAAAACTGTTGACAGAGCCAGAATATATAGTCAGTTTGAATTAATAAATCTTTAAAATATATTTTTTTTATCACTAGGACTATCTATCAGTACGGAAAATATGAAAATAAATAATCAATATGGATAAAAAATGCTCCTTTCTGCACCCTTCACCCCATCCCCGATTATCTAATGATCGTCCCTTATGTTACAAATCTAAAAACATGGCAAGTAAAAGCAACATAAGGAATGAATTCACCTTGACTGCAACTAGTCAGGATTCAAAGTTAAATGTATGACACTATAGCTGTAATTGCAAATTATTTCAATCAATTGTAACTGATTGTGTGCCCTATATGGGCCCTGTATGTTGCAATGGCATTCTATTCTATTCTATAACATACATATTTAAGGAGGTCCTCGGCTCTTGGTTTATCATGGGGCGTATTGCGTTTCTGCTAATTTTTCAAAGTTCCAATACTTCGTTTCCGCAAACTTAAAGTATACGTTTCTAGAATTTGTATTTATTACTTTTCCGGAAGTAAAGCTTTGCAGAATTAATATCAGATGCTCCACCCGACGATGAATTAATGCATAAAGTTGGAATTTTATAAAGATGGCAATTCGATATTTCCACCAACCATTTGAGCATTATATCCTGACCCCGAGGAAAAGAGAACAATGCATCGTGCCAAGTCTTGATCAAGCAGTTTTACGCTATCCATCATATTTTTCTGTCTTTGTCGAAGTGCTGACTTTTAAACATACCTTTTAAATGAGGAAGTTTACTTGCATTTTATTAACTTATTTTCTATTTTCGGAAACGTAAAACGCCGATAGCATAATTCATTCGAATGTATTTTAAAAGTGTATTCATAGACAGAGAAGAAAAAACAATCGCTTAAAAGTTTTATATATGAAGTTCATATAACAACAAGAAATTCTGGCAACAAGTGATAGAGGTTGTAAAACAAAAGAGATAATCTAGAGAAAAAATCATCGAGTTCGTTTAACAAAATGATGGAAAACAAATTCTTCCAACCCCACATTAAATTTGAATTGTTAGTGTTAAAATACTGTTGATGTTAATAAAAGATGTTGTGTAACTGACAATGAGGAACCTACTAAAGAAAGAATTCTTTTTTTTTTGTATCTATAATTATAGTTTATTAAAAAAATAATCAGCAAAAATGAAGAAAAAAATATGTAAAAATTTAACACCCACAATGTTAAAATAAATCAGGTCATGATTCGAAAATCCAAATGACAGAAGTAAAAAGGATATAGAAAAATTAAATGTAACCTCTAACCTTCTTCATTTAAGTTGTGTCATGGTTTTTTTTTATCGAATTCTTTATATATGAATGGTTTTGCAATATGTTTGTGTTACGGATAATAGATCTATACGTTTTAATTTGACAAATTTGTTCATTCAAATTTATGAAGTGTTTATTTCTTTCATTATGTCATTGTGTATAGGGGTACTGATGTGAGTCGTCTTCATTTCTGATATCTGATTTTAAAAAAAATACCGTCTTTCTATATTTTGTATGCTAGGTTGTGTTGTGGTAGCGTGTTCGCCTCTAGTGAGGGAGGTCGTGGTTTGAACCCAGGCCGGGTCAAACTAAAGGTACATGTATTTCCTTCTTCTTCGCTTAGGAGTAAGAACAAAGAATTATTGACTCGGAGTCAGAACAATATGTTCTGGTGAGGTAACTTGTCTTCCTGCGGACTGTGAACCTTTTACCCTAGCACGTTAAAATCCAGTTGAGCGTGTCGGTTTAGTACAAAGCAGGGTTATATTTGATACATATTTGTTTTTCGTTCTTTTTTTTTTACATAAATAATGCCGTTAGTTTTCTCGTTTGAATTGTTTTACATTTTCTTATCGGGGCCTTTTATAGCTGACTATGCGGTATGGGATTTGTTTATTGTTGAAGGCCGTACGGTGACCTATAGTTGATAATGTCTGTGTCATTTTGGTCTTTTGTGGATAGTTGTCTCATTGGCAATCATACCGGCACATCTAAAATAGATGTGACATGAGTGCAAATGAGACGTCACAACTATCCATCCAAGTCGCAATTTATAAAAGTACCATTATAAGTCAAGGTACCGTCTTCAACACGGAGCCTTGGCTCACACCGAAAAGCAAGTTATAAAGGGCCCCCAAATATTACTAGACGTGTAAAACCATTCAAACGGAAAAACCAACAGCCTTTTCCATAGAAAAAACTCCGAGAAACATTAATGAACCACATCAACAAACTACTGAACATCCGTTTCCTTGCTATTTTCCCTAATATTCTTATTCTTAAAACCGCACCCAGACCCTCTTGAATATAAGATATGTGAACTGATATTATATTGTTCCGAATGTCTATTAAAATTAAACTATTATTTTTTTTATCGAATGGAAAGTGCAAAAGATATGTTTAATTAAAATACTAGTATACTTGACTTCATTGAATAGATCTACAAAAAAAGTGACAATTAAACATTTTATTCATAGATTTTTAACTTAATTGCGTCAAATTACACTGTACAATAATATCCACGGTGGAGGGTGAACTTTAAAGTGAACTAATTCGACTTTACAGTACCAAAGTTTTCATTCACATATAGGGCCGTGCTGAAAGAAATGTCATCTTGCGTATAAGGTTTTATAAAAAATTGAGGAATCGCATCAACTTAAAAAAAAAACACGAAATCTTGTGAGTCTGATTAAGTGTCACTTGCTCATATTGCTACATATTTACATCAAACGTCATGGGGCATCAATAAAGGAACCAAAAGGGCAACACAAAAATATAGGTAAATGAGCTTGTTTTCGAGATACAAGCCATTGACATTTTGGAAGGAAAATGTTATCTCTTGACTTTTCATAGCTTAATCAATGACATGTTTATATAAAAAAAGGTCTCAAAATTAAAAAATAACAACGATTTTATAAGACTTTTACATATGGCTTATAATGATACATGCAAAAGATTTTTTAAACGTAAAATTGGGGTCAATGAGCAAAATATTTTAAGGCATTCAAATGGATAAACCCAGAGGATTCCAAAAATCTGAAAAGAATTCCAAATAATGAAAAGCGAACTTCTTTAAAAAGGAAGTTTGCTGCTCAGTTTCAAAATAAATAACTATCCATAAAACTAGTATATATTGATAGGGAAGTAATTGAGGACAAAAAAAAGCAACAAAAAAATATATGGATCAATGTGCTTGTTTTCGAAATATAAGCCATTGGAATTTTGGCGGGAAAATGTTTTCTCTTGATTTTTCATAGCTTTATAATTGACCAGTTAAATTTCTCAAAAACTATCAAAATATAAATAAGATTTTATAAGACTTTTACAAATGGCTTATAATTATACATGTAAAAAATTTATAAAACGAAAAATGGGGGTCAATGGGTTTTAAGGCATTCAAATAGATAAAACCAGACATAATTAAGACATGAGTTTTGAAGATTCCTTCGGCATCTTCCGCCTCTTTTGCGGAGATATTTCCGTGCGCTCGGTTAGATTCCTTGATTGACTGTTGGTTGCTTAGTGTCAAGCGTCAAATTTGTCATGCATTTTCAGGACGAGAACAAGTAAACAATGAATACAATAGGTAGGTCTTAATAAAGGCCATTCGGATGATGGTCGTGGGAAATTTGGACTTCACTGGAGAATGAGAGTATACTGGATAGGGACAGAAATTTTGCCTACAGGCTACCTAAAGGCCCCTCAAAGAGTTGTTGCAAGGGTTCTTAACGTGTAAAGAGCGTGGCATTCCTTTCACACGAAACTCCATGAATAATAACTGCCGGTATACAGCCTCGATCACGACAAAACTAAATAAATGTTTATTGCATTAATTGGTTATCAAGCAATATTTTTTTTTAACTACAATCAAATGTGATATATATGTTAAAATATTTTATTTTTAAATTAATATACTTCAATATAAACGTTTTTGTTTTGTTACTTTTAAAAAGATAAAAACAAATTTACGATGAAGAAATGTATAACATTAACGTTTAAACTAGAAAAAAATATAATTACATATATCAAAAATTAAATTATATGTTACAATTGATCAATGATCTGTTTTTGTAATGCATTAGTGTTTTTTTTGTGTGTTTTTTGTTTAAATATTTGAATATATTGCTTCCAATCAATTTCATAACACTTAACGTTAGAACGCACTATGACATAGTTATTAAAATATTAACCTCTTTGAACTTTATACAAGGTAACTGACTGAAATGACGAAACAAATTCAAGATTGACATTCAATTTAGTTCAATAATTCAATGTCATTAACTCTTGCATGGCCTTATTTCGGGTCAGAACTATATTTACTTCGTTCATGGTTTAAATATCTATGGATATTTTTCATAGTTGACCAATTTCATAAAATTACTTCCTTTTATTGTAGATTGCAAATATAAATAAGATCCCATTTGCGGATAATTCTGTCTTTCCCCGTTTTTCATCTAAAACAAGTTGAAACTTTATTTTTTACGATTTTTCATGTCAGGTGTCTTTCTTCTCTCTTTTGTAGTTGTCTTCTTTTGTAACAGCGATTAAGCGCATACCTCACTCTTTAACCATTGTTGCTAAAAGGTTGAATGTTGGTAACTTTAACTGAGCTGAGCATTTGCAAAAGGGAGAAAGTTTGGGTTGATTAATTGCACCTTCCCTTCACAAGAAGACAGATGTTACAACCACAAACAAGGCCATTACTCTGGATTCATTAATATCCGTTGGACACCAATTTCCGTGAATTTCGACTTCGTCGGTTTAGATGAACCACGAATGTAAATACTCAACGAAGTAGAAATTTTCTATTAGCTTATATACAGACATTGGCTAAACCACGAAATCAAATATTCACGAAAACACGATTTTTCAACAATCCACGAAAGTTAGTACCAACGAAAATAAACGTTTCCACAGTATTTTTAAATCATCTCGTTTAGAATATAATGTACATTTACTGTGCCACACATTGAACAAGAAATGCTAACCCGACCCCCCTCCTTTTTGGGGGGAGTTTAGTGTTGCTCAGTCTTTAGTTTTCTATGTTGTGGCGTTTGTCTGTCTGTTTATCTGTTTATTTGTTTGTCTGTTTGTCTGTTTGTCAGTGTGTCTGTTTGTCAGTGTGTCTGTTTGTCTTTTTAAATCATTGCGTTGTCAGGTTGAATTCGACTAATGCGTTTGAATGTTGCTTTGGTATCCTTCGCCTCTCTCTTACTGCACCTTTGCTTTTTCGTGTTTTTTTCTAACTATGCCTTGTCAAACCTTGGCTTCGTCGCGGTTGGCAAGATTTTCTCGGGGTAACAATCTGCTTTATCACCCTCTCAGCTATGTGTTATTTATAAAATGCTCCTGTAAATGAAAGTTGCTGGCATGCACTTATATAATGTGACAGGAGTCGCTGATGTCCGTTTTTGTTTAAATTTGGGTTTGACGGTTTAAGTGAAATTGGAAATGAATCTTTTTACATACATTAGGCTATTAGTTTTCTCGTTTGAATTATTTTACATTGTCATTTCGGGCCCTTTTATAGCTGACTATGCGGCATGGGTTTTGCGTATTGTTGAAGGCCGTACAGTGACACATAGTTGTTTATTTCTGTGTTATTTTGGTTTCTTGTGGAGAGTTGTCTCATTGACAATCATAGCTCATCTTCTTTTTTTTTTTATATTAAGCGTTTTGAGTTGTAGACCTTTTACCATAGACATGTTAAAAGTTAATGTGTATTAAAAAAATAGCGTTAAATTTTGTTGACTATAAATTGTCTTTCGTCAGTTTTGTAATAGTAAAAACAAATTTATAATAAGATAAAGAAATTATCAATATGACCTTTGATCCTATTAGAAAAAAAACCTATGAAGTGTATAAAATCATATTGCATTTCATTCTTTATCGACACATTTTTTTAATACAGTTATATTTCTAATATTTGAATGTAAACACTTTTGTTTTATTTCATTTTTGTTACAATTAATTTTGCAACTCACAAGGATATGATAGTTTAAAGCCTTAACCTTTTGAACTTACTACAAGGTTACTCTATTGTTGAGGTCGACAACAGTGACAAATCAAATTTAAATGTCTCATTAAATGTAGATACATAGTTCTTTTAATTCTTCAGCGAAGGCGAAAACAGGCACTAGTATTCATTTGACCGACCTGATTTATATTTAGCATGTCACTGCATCTAGAATTTGATTGCATCATTAACGTTAAGGTCTATATAAGGACTATAGTTTAACAAATGTACACATGTCAGTAGTATACACCCAGTCCCTCGCCCCTTAATGATAATTTGGGTAAAACTGATGACAAACAAATATTCTGAATCAAGATCTCCCCATTACCTTGTATTAAGAGGGTGTCCATGCAAAAACCAGGCAGTGGATGGCACATGTCATCTTTTGTTTTCAATTTTTTCCCATCTATTTTATATCACAAATCCCATTCTTTCTCAAAGTTGGCTGTTTATTAACTGCAACAAATAAAGTAAACAAAATACATAGAAAGCACTGAAAATTCATTGAAAAGAGGAGATAACTCTTCATTTTGTACAAAATTTTGTTGCATTCTTAGTGGACTTTATAATCATTTTCTGAGATTCAAAAATATCTTTGACATATATCCTTTGTATGATATAAACATTGCGTCGGAACCAAAAATTAAGCGGGAAAAAAATTATGTTGTGCCACCCATATCATATGATTTGCCTGATATTTATTTGGACAGCCTCTTTTAAAAATTGTAAAATTTTGATATTTAAAAAAAAAAATGAACTAAAGAAAAACATTTCTGGCACAGACAAAAAAAAAAATACCTCACTTCCATTGTTTCAAGTTAAATGGTTGCTTCCTAAGTAAAACAGATTTTTTCCTCTCTCTTGACCATTTCTTGTAGCAATCAGTAATGATAAATCGCAATCACCATCTAGAAGCAGTGTAGTCAACTGGCAAAATTATGTAGGTTTGAACTTTAAAGGGATTTAATAAAGATGACTCGATCAGTGACGTCACCTATTTTTTACATCCAAGATACATATACATAGAAGTAAACACGTTTTAGCTTTCTTAAAAGCTGTGGACTGCTTAGCTCTATCCTAATTTAATGTAATATGTGTACATGTGGTATTTTTAGATAGTTGATTGATATAAAACGGATTTTCTTTAAGAGTGTGAGTTATGAGTGTGCCTCTCTGGAGGTGTGTAGAGATTACGAGAAGTTATAAATTACAGACAATGCTTTTTTGAAAACGTTGTATAGGAACATTGTTTTGCATAACAAATTGTGCATATTGCAGATTGACAAAGCAAATACACGTGTATTGATAATAATTTATTGCTCTTTCAATATGGAATTTAAGTGTGAATTATATCAGTACATAATAAAACGAACATGAATTAATGACAGTTGATCGGAATTGATATACACATACATGTAGTTAATTTCCCTACTTTTAATGACTTTTTCCTACTTTTAATAACTTATCGGTATCCTAAACGAGAAAAGTCTGTAATTCTTTATTTCATTTTAACCAATGGCTGTTGCTAATTCTCAACGCATCATAAAGTAACCAATCAGTGATTAGTTATAATATAAAGATGGCGTGTATGTCTACTGAAACTATTAGCTCCTCGCCGAGATGCGAAGCAAAATATACACATTTTATTGCGGCCCTGTTTATCAGGAAACGAAATTGAAAGAGTTGGAAAAAGGTGTAGTAATGGCAAGAAATGGAGTTAAATCTCTGTGATGAGCAATATGTGCGTGCATGTGCATGTGCATGTAAATTAAGCATAGGGTGTTCTTCATTCATACTATCTCGTAAATTCCGGAACTATTGAATACCCTTAAAAATGCCGTTTCTCTTTAAAAAAAAAAGACAAAAAAAACCCAAAAAAACACGGTGGCACCATACTTGTTCAAACCCCCCCCCCCCCCCCCCACACACACACACACACACACAAAAAGGCTGCCTTATGTTTGTCGACTATGTTTATAATTACTTCATGTTAACCATATGAACAAACGATATCAACAAACGAAATGCAATGAAAGTATTAATGTCTTTATTGCAAATGAGCCCATATTCTTCTGTTAGCAGGAACAATAACAAAAATAGTCAATTATTTGTTCAATACTTATTTAATACTGTGCCAAACTTCTTTTTAAAACGATGTATTTTTGCAATATAACGTCTGATTAGATTAATGTTTAATTTGATCTGTACAAAGATATCGTAAATTAGTTAAAATGAATGAATGACATTAAAACCTGTCACCTTTTTAAAAAATAACAAAACACGTTTGTAATATCTTTTACTAATTGATGAATTAAACTACTCAGTATGACGTTCATTTATTTTTATCATATACAAATGTTTAAAAAAAAGTAATCAGCACAGCATTTGTTAAGTGGCTGGCTTGAAACAAATCCGTTTTGATCCGAGAGTTCTTCGCCACAATTCTCGTTCGTTATAGAACTTGCATGATATCGTCACAAATGTACCATGTTCCTAGTATATGGCATGGAAAGATAATCGAGGATATCAACCAAGTAAAATGTTAATAAAATTGATAATGGATATGGGGCATATATCAAAAAGACACCTACCCGACCATAGAAAAAACAACAGCTGAAGGTCACCAATAGGTCTTCAATGTCGCGAGAAAATCCCGCAGCCGGAGGCGTACTTCAGATGGCACCTAAACAAATATTATACTAGTTCAGTGATAATGAACGCCATACTAATTTCCAAATTGTACACAAGAAACTAAAATTAAAATAATACAAGACTACTGTAACAAACTTAAGACTTTAATTAAGACTTTTTACATATTTTTTGCATACAGATTGCTTCATACTTAATTGAGATAGATGCCTTGCAGTAAAACTTGTTGAAAAGATCTATTTTTGATTTTTTTCATAAAGTGTTTGATACTACTTTAAAACTATTGCAAGGTGCATATTCAATTTTGACAATTAATCATTAAAGACAAATCACAGTAAACACCATATGTTTTCTTCTTTCAACTTGCACCAACAATAGGAGGACACGTTATTTATATGTGTTATCGGTTTCAATTTAAATCTGTAAACTACAATGTAGCTAGGAAAAATATTTGAGGAGTGTAATATATTTTAACATTTGTATTTTGATGATTTATTTTACCAACAGATAATCATTTGGTTGAATGGGTTACTACCACTAAAAATTCAAAAGGACAAAATTATGTGTATATTTTTAATGCAGTTCGTAATAAAGCTCGCCAGTAGCGCTCGAATCAAAACATAGATTGGTAACCATAACATATAGAACGCTTAACCTATAAAACACAAGACGGCCACTATAGACAAAAATCAAAAGAAAAATTGAGATCAAAACAACATAATTTTTATACCCAGATACGTAGTGACCCGGATTTGTTTTCGCTTAACTGATTTATAGCTATTGAACAGCGGTATACTACCGATGCCTTCATTTCATGGGTTAGGATATATAGCTCGTATCATAACTTTATTGTCATTTAAAGTTGCTCTTGTAATACAGATCATATTAATTTCTGAAAAGAAACAAAATTAATGAAAGCAAAAGAAATAAAGGAAATTAATTGTTTCAATTTCTTTTTTAAAAGTTGACTTGGTATGCTTTTCAAACAAGTTCTACTCGTAAAATTGAGTGGGCTACTATGTGAACAATCTGAAGTAGGAAATACGGCTCTTAAAAGTTAATCCTTTAAATAGTATATCTAATATTTTATTTGCTTTACTATTAACCCAGATATTAAACAACATATTTATCACTTGAAAAATGTGTTACACTTAATTTTGAAATATTCATTTAATTGAAAATTAGAAAAATTTAAACGAGTCATTAATTTCTACATACTTCGATTATTATCAATATTATGACCTGGTAGTATTCGTTTCAATTGCTATGATTGTTCATATTATATAGATATGTCAGTTAGTTTAAACATATTTATTCATAGTGGATTGGGAAACAATGTTTGCAACTCATTTTAATCCCTTTCCACTTTTCGGTGCGAGTGCTGCCTTGTAGCGGCATTAATCTACTCTTTTTCGAAATCTACAAAAGTGTCTTTAACGTGCAAGAGACACGGGTCATAGATTTGTCAGTTGCAGTCCATCAAAATACTCCCACATAAAATGTACTGTTTTTGATGTTGCTGAAACGGCATGTCATGATACTTCTTAACAGAGCACATGACTTCGAGAATAAGGAAAACAAACCTTAGTTTTCGAATGGTTTGAAAGTGTTATGTGCTTAAGTTATACCAAGGAGGTTATCCTTGGTTATACATATTTCATAAATAATCCATCAGGCCACTAGTTTTACCGTTTGGATTGTTTTACCTTTGTCATGTCGGGACCGTCTGTATATATATGTATATATACAACTCGTCTTAAGATCAACCCAAAAATGTTAGATCTGTAACACACGGCCACCGAAGCTTTATTATTGTACAGCCCATGTGGTCGTGTGGTCTAGCGGGTCCGCTGCAGTTCAGGCGATTTGGTGTCACGAAATCGCAGTAGCATGGGTTCGAATCCCGGCGAGGGAGGAACAAAAATTTACAGGTCTAACATTGTTGGGTTGCTGCTTAGACGAGTTGTATATACATAATGTACACAGCCATGTATCACCATCATTGGTGGTGATCCGATGGATAAATCTGTTGTAGAGTTGTCACTGACTCAGACGTACTTATATGTATATATATATATACGAAGAAGGATATCTGTTATATCTGTTATATCAGAAATATCTAACATATTGTTTGTTTTATTGTGTTTTTGGTGATGTTGTATTCTTTTAGACTTGTTATATATATACAGCTTTCTATACAGTATGTGTGTAGCTCATTCTAGAAGGTCGTACGGGAAATAATCTTAACTTCTATAATTTCAGTTAGTGTTAAAAGGTGGAGAGTTGTCTCATTGATAATCATAATTTATCATCCTCTTATTTTAACAATTGTTTCAATTTCATTTTTACTTCTCTGTAGATTGTACAAATATTCATTCAAACTAAATATGGGACGTTTCCTACTTCTACCATTTATAGTTTATAGTTTATTGGAGTTTGTCTGGGTCTATTTTAAAATAGGGATAAAGGCCTAATGTTACAAAAAGGCCAAAAATATGAAACTAGAGAAAATAGGCCAAATTAATTAAGAAAAGAGAACGATGGACAACATTTATTAGGATAGAGAATTGAGGGACCGCCATTGAGACCCTCATTGCATGTAGCTTTCATACACATAAGCACTTGCATGTAACTCACACCGTTCAAGACCCTCATGGGAAGTCAAAGTTGTAAAAAACCCTATTGTTACGTAGCGCTTTTGCTATAAGTAGTAATAAGTTGTTGAAGGACTATAGTTGAAGATAAGATTTACCAATCAACTACCCAGGACATATATATATATATATATATAAACACTGACTTTTAATATACCTTTTGAGTTTTGTACCTTTTGTATTCCCAATTCTGACTATAGCTTCTTGTTTTAAAGAAAAAAGTCCTCTTAAACATGTTTATATCTGAATTATGGAATTGCACCCCTTTCAGAAATCTCGGATCATCTCCTGTAAATGGCCGGCATTTGACTCTTACCATTTGAATAAGTACGTCGAACAATTTCGTGAAAAAATAAATACCTGCTTGAACTTTATACTTAAAACTGTTTAATTGTCCATTTATAATTTATATATTTAAATTTTGATATCTAATATTTGACTTTTTGATTTGGCCGTATTTTCTTTTCTGTCAAACTAAATATTTAGTATATATCGTTGACCATAGATTGAACTATTCGTCCTTTTATTTGTTTTTCATTCAACAAAGGAAAAATATTTTGACTCTCCGTGTATTATTTATCAACAATTATTTGAATTGTAATGTCAGTAAGTAAGTAAGTAAGTAAATTTTATTTAGAGTCGGCATATATAGACATAATAACAGAGAGAAAACATGAGCTCTGGTGAGCTCTTTAACCTATATTCATATTCATTTGTTGAAAAAGGACATAATCTGCCTGCTATGCGTATAGTTATTTGGTTTTCTTTTAACGTAGAAATTTTGTACTTATTTTTTTCTTCATTTTAAAATTATAAGTATTTTTCAAATATCTTTTAATTAAAGATGTATTTCATATCAAAATAAAATATTGCTTACACGAAACTGATTTTAGACACTAAGAATTATAAATATTTTTACTGTGTAAAATTGTGAATTGTTTACTACATAGTACCACGAAAAGTGCTATATACATTTACGCTGTTCGTGAATTTCATATTTAATTTTTTTTTAATCAATTAATAAATGCAGTTGACAAAGATTGTTTGCAAAAAGAAAAGAAAAAAGAATACCTGATGTTCCTATATTAATGAAACGTGACCACGACAAGCCAATGAACCTATATATTATTTCAAAAAGAACAATTTATAAAATCATGTCAAGCGAAGGCTCCGTGTTGAAGACCGTACTTTGACCGGGAGTGGTTTACTTTTACACATTGTGACTTGGATGGAGAGTTGTCTCATTGGCACTCATACCACATCTTCTTATATCCATAAACATTTAAAAACTACTACTTACATTTCTTTTAAATTTTTTAATCCTTCATTTGTTATGTTTATATTTGAATTTACATTTAAGAGTGTTTGATTTGTATGCTGTGGTCATTATAAATATGTAATTATATATTATTATTTGGCTTTAACTTTTTGACCGCTAATATATTTCTTTATTTTGCACTGAAACTTATAACTTGATGTTAAGTAATTATAAAAAATAACATATTCAAATTCGGGGTAATATCCTTATAAGTTGGTTCGAATCTATCATTTAACTAAATGAAGTCCAGTACCACCACCTTAGATGAACACATGTTGGTACATCGGCTTAATAAGAATTTCAAAAAACTGTATTTTATATTTTAATTGAAAATACAATTTGTCTTAAGCTGGTGTCACACATTCACGATTTTTACTACCGTCCTCGACAGGACAATTCCCGATTAAAATTTATCAAAAGTCTGATCAAGATCCTGTGAATCGTGGATGTAAATTCAAACTTAAATCAAAATTTGTAAAAAAAAAAATTTGATCACGACAACAATCAGATAGTGTTCAGGAAGCGACGATATTCAACCGTTTCTAACCGAATTAGTACCGATAATCCCGTTCTGAAGACGCTTCTAACCCGATTTGTATTTTTCGCCAGGTAAAATTCGATCGAGTATGTCACGACTTCGTCCCGACTCTACCGAACGTAATCCGACAGAGATCAGACAGTGACCAGACAGTGAACCGACGCTGACGGAAGATATCCGTTAGAAAACTGTCGGCATATTCGGGATGATCAGGTACTGACGGAACGTAATCCTACACGGTCCGCTCTATCGCATTGCAAACGGCTTTGTCTGGTCTCAGTTGTATTGTATTCTGTAATTATCGGGACTATGACGTGGGTATCATTGATTAATTTCGTATTAATAACGGGACTGTTTCGGAACGGTTTCGGCAAAAAACGGTTCGCAATCGACAAGATCTGAATGCAATCTGGACTCAATCGGCAGAAAAACAACTATGAAAAATTATTCCAGATCATTCCCGTTCCACAAGACACCGTCCAGAATACACAAGACATTGTTCGGAACTCGATCCGATACAGCAGAATCTGTCACGACATAGCCACGATTGTAATCCGACTAGACAAAATCGGCTGAGTTGTCCCGAATGTTACGGGACGCACCTAACTGTCTGGGTGCTTTGCCGAACTATTCGGACCCTTCCCGACCCGTAAGAATATGTTACGAACTAGAACGACTGTGTTAAGACAATGATAGGACATTCCAGATAATTGTGGATACTAATCCGACTTCTTCACTTTTCGTGTCGTATTGCTGTCTGATCTCAAACGGGAGCAATAATCGGCAATGTGTGAACCCCGCATTAAACTAGCATAACAAACGGAATACAGACATTCGGGACACCTCGATTTTGTCTTATCGGATCAAAATCGTAACAATGTTCCATTATTTCTAGACGGTGTCCTGTGGAAAGGGTTATGATGTGTCATTGCTTTTTTTTTTTACCGATTAAGTCCAGATTGCATCGTAAATGCGAAGCGTAATTTGCCAAAACCGTTCCGCAACAGTTCGGTTCTTTATGATCAAATTCGGCAATTATACTCATTACCCACGTCAGAGTCCCGAAAGTCACAAAACACGATACGACTGAGTCCAGACAAAACGGTTTGAAATTACGGTACAGCAAACTGTGGATTGCGTTTCGATAGACCTGGTCATCCCGAATATAGCGCCAGTTTTCTAACAGATATCTTACAAATCGGATAGAATCGGATTGAGCACAGGATAATCGGGACAAGTTCGGACGAAAACAGAAGAATTTGGACGCTTCATGAACAATGTCTTTTGTTGCCGTGATTTATTATTTCATTTTACTAAGTTGACGTTAATAATAAAAGTTTGAATTTCCGGGCACGAATCACATTTTTTAGTCTTTAGTGCAAACGGTCCTATTAATTGTTCGGCAGTAAAATTCGTTAATGTATGACCTCGGCCTTCAGGCCATGCGATATAGTAGCAAGGGGAGACAAAAGTTGCACGGTATAAATTTTGCTTTTGGAAAGTTATGTTGTCGCGCCTGTCTAATGAAAAGTCTCCAGAAAAAAAATCGCACGCTTAAAAATTATATCGTAATTTTGAAATGTACTAAACCTTTAAACATATACTCTTAAATTAAGAATATAAACTAAAATCTAATTGCACAAAACATTTCTAATCACATATTTATCTAAACAGATATAACTTTCCTTAGGATAGTCGTTTTGCTGCCTCCTGTAAATAAAATTATTGCGTATTGCTGTGTGTTTGTGTTTCTAGTTTGGCTAGAAGTATGTTTGTGTTTCTATTTTGGCTAGAGCTGTGTTTGTGGTTCTATTTTGGCTAGAAGTATTTTTGTGTTTCTATTTTGGCTAGAGCTGTGTTTGTGGTTCTATTTTGGCTAGAAGTATTTTTGTGTTTCTATTTTGGCTAGAGCTGTGTTTGTGGTTCTATTTTGGATAGAGGTGTGTTTGTGTAACTATTTTGGCTAGAAGTGTGTTTGTGTTTCTATTTTGGCTAGAGCTGTGTTTGTGGTTCTATTTTGGATAGAGGTGTGTTTGTGGTTTTATTTTGGCTAGAAGTGTGATTGTGTTTCTATTTTGGCTAGAGCTGTGTTTGTGGTTCTATTTTGGATAGAGGTGTGTTTGTGGTTTTATTTTGGCTAGAAGTGTGATTGTGTTTCTATTTTGGCTAGAGCTGTGTTTGTGGTTCTATTTTGGATAGAGGTGTGTTTGTGGTTCTATTTTGGCTAGAAGTGTGTTTGTGGTTCTATTTTGGCTAGAGGTGTGTTTGTGTTACTTTTTTGCTAGAGGTGTGTTTGTGTTACTATTTTGGATAGAGGTGTGGTGGTGTTTCTATTTTGGCAAGAAGTGTGTTTGTGTAACTATTTTGGCAAGAGTTGTGTTTATGTTTTCATTTTGGCTAGAGGTGTGTTTGTGTTTTTATTTTGGCTTGAGGTGTGTTTGTGTTTCTATTTTGGCTATAGGTGTGTTTGTGTTTCTATTTTGGCTATAGGTGTGTTTGTGTTTCTATTTTGGCGAGAGGTGTGTTTGTGTTTCTATTTTGAATAGAGATGTGTTTGTGTAACTATTTTGGCTAGAGGTGTGTTTGTGTTTCTATTTTGACTAGATGTATAGGGGCAGGATTAAGATGTCACAAAACATTTTAACCCCGCCGTTTTTTTTTTTGAAAAAAATAGTTTGTTTCCAGCTGTTTTGGGAGAAAACAATAATTTGTGTTTGACCCTGAGAAAAGATAGATGTTTGTTTCACCCTCAGCTGCCACTATATGTAATGCTAAAATTGAAAGAAAAAAATTGTTTTCGACTTGTTGCGAAAAAAAAAGTTTGTCCGGAAAAAAAATTCAGCTGCCTTACGCTTTAATTAATTGGAAAGTTTAGTGTTGAAGATCTTTAATGTTTTTTTACAACGCTTTTTGTTGTCTTTGTTCACCAAGTATATGTATGTCAGTTATGTGTGTCGCTGGGTTGCTGTCAAAATGGTGTTTATTTCACAAGTTAAATTTATTTCGTTGTATGCATTGATTTTCATTTAGATAAAATTACAATGTTAAAAAATAGTTACTCATGAATTGTTTTTACGTGGATGAATATATATGTATTAACACACAGTCGTAAAATTGATCATATTGAATTCAGCTATAGATATAGGAAGATGTGGTGTGAGTGCCAATGAGACAACTCTCCATCCAAATAACAATTTTAAAAAAGTAAACCATTATAGGTCAATGTACGACCTCTTACACAGAGCCTTGGCTCAAACCGAAGTTGTGTTTAATACATTTTAAAAACATTTTATAAATCAGAACATCATCGAAAGTACATACAAATGTAAGTGTTGAAATAGTTATCTTTGCCAGCCATGGCGAAGAATCGTATATGGTATATTTTCGACGTTTTTATAAAGAAGTACAGCAATTTGTTTTCCCACTTGAATATCTAACGCTTGTAAAGTCTCGAATATGAATGCCCGCGTCACACTGTCCCGATTTTTAAATACGATGGACACCCGAATGCGAAAATTGTAAGTTCGTACGAAGTTGGTCCCGATCTCGTTAAAATATCAAATAGTGACCGAATCAAGTACGATAAATAACGAAGGCTATACGATGGTGCCGAAATTATATACGATAGCAAAAGATGGACATACGAAGGTTAGCCGAAGACGGGTATTTAAGCTTCATATCTCAGCCGAAGTCTTCACGATGGATTACGATGATGGCGCGATGGCCATACGATGTCTAAAATGCGTTCTGCCTGTCTTGAACTTTTTTATGATACGAACAGAATTTCAACAACTTATCGTTTCTGTACAAGTCTGCCATGCATGGCGGGAAATCGATCTTTTTGTCTAATTCTCAAAAAACTAGTTTATCATTCCCTCGCCTACTACATGTAAGTTGCATGTACATAAAATTGTTATGGACACTCTTGAACCAAGATGCTCAAAACTTGGTATGGTGTTACTCGATAAGAATATCTTAAGCGCTTTTGACTTTAAAGTTCAAAGTTCAAGGTCACAGTGGCAGTTTTAATACAAGGCAATATCACCCTTGTGGACACTCTAAAACCAAAATGCTTCAAAATATTTTAACCACATTTGGTATATTGTTCCTCCTTGTAATGATCTAAATTTTTTTACGTTCAAGGTCAAAGGTCAAGGTCATGCAGATGGACTTGTATTTTCTCCTTGAAATAGCATATTACACAGGAAATTGGTTGCTCAATTTTTTACTTGCTGGTTCTAAAGACAAATGAATATTAAAGGTATTTCCAGTTACTAAATGTTTTGGTTGATTTATAAAAAAATAGTTTATGTATCAAATATGCATATTCAATATACCATTTTCTGGATGTGCCATATACAAATATAGTGTCCATATTTGTCCCCAATATGTTGCATACGAGGGGATGCCACGCTCGGCATTGCCTTGTTTGAACTGTAAATACTGTAAAATGTGTGGACTACTCTGAATAATCACCCATAAGTATGCCCATGTTTACTGATCTATCTTAATGGTAAGGTAATGGGTTCCTTGATCCCTTTTATTCAAACAGAGCTTTTTCCAGGAGAAGATCATAATAATATAGACAAAAGGAAGCATGTGGAAAAAGCAACAAATGCGGCAATATATGGCATATAGAAAACAAAATGGTTATGGAGTAAACATTCGTGTGACAACAACTCAGACGATACATAAAAAAATCAGAATAATGAAGAAAAAGTTGGTTTCCCTTTATACGCGTACCTGCAGTGTTGGTGTACGAGGCGCGTTTATGATTTTCATCATGTTATTTGATATGAAAAATTGACAAAAAATGATATTTGACTTGTTAAAGTAAATCCTGCGCCTGTAATAGCTGCTCTTCTTGTTCCATTTGAATTAACCGAAACAACGCTTTCTTGATCTCATATAATCATACTATATCAGCTCCATGTTTTGTGAACGTCTTTCTTAACTGTCGTATTACACTGATTAGTGCAAAATATCGCGCATGGCACTTTAAATGTATTTTAACGCGAAAATTAACTTACATTCAGTTTGATTTATTGCCGTCGTAGTTCCATCTTGTCGCCTTCGTACTTTTATTCAATGGCAACACGACGGGATTACGAGATCTTCACGTAGTCGTGTTGCCATCGTAAGACCTTCGGGTAGCTTCGTGTTTCAATCGTGTAGACATCGTAATGTCAAAACTGCCCGATGGAAACGATGGAAACACGAATGCAATACGGTGTTCCCAGATGCATTCCCGGTGACATTACGATGGTGAGGATGGGGATACGACCTCAATACGAACCATCAACATCGGACGCACCTTCGGGGATTTTTTAACAGGTTAAAAAATTTAGAACCCTTCCCGAAGTTGTCCCCGAAGGCTAGAAAAAGTGGTCGATAGTTCTACGATGGTTAAATATGGCACTCCGAATAGGCCGATATAGATACGATCAGTCCCGATTTTGAAAATTTCCATAATCGAGTTGCCATTGGCGTAAAAATCGGGACAGTGTGACGCGGGCATAAAGCATTTTAAATTTCTAATAGGAAGAAAGATAACTGTGGTTCATCATAAGTTAGGAATAAATAACAATCCGTAGATTTTGTCAGTATAAGTGAGGTAAAGGTATACGTAATACGCTCCTTTTGATCGGAAAAAATATAACATTTGTCATCCAATCATCCAAATTTGTTTCCAAACTCGTTCCACTCTGCGGTATACATTCTCTTTTATGGCCATAAGCCAACTTTAAAAATCCCGAATCAGACCTTTGACTTACGTATTTCAGACTATAAAAAAGAAGTTTAATTGAATGACAGCCACACATATACCATTTCGTTACATGTATAGGTCATCGTACAATGAGCTAACTTAAATCCATACAGCAACTTTTGGATTTATAGAGTCATTGAGCTGCTTACAAACTGACGTGTTATTCGCACCTCCTTTAATACCTGTTCATCGAGTTAAGCCTTAACAAATCGTAGTGTCTTAATTAATAATCGAAGTTGAAATCAAATGGTTTTTTTTCCAATTAACTATGATGGAATCAAAAAGTTTAAGTTTTAAGAATATAGTTTTAGCTATCAACATGCGTTGGAACGGGTAAACTGAAAGACAAACTTAAAATACAAAAAACACCCTTTAAAAAACCAACTATAAACGCCTTAACTGGTTTTTATTATGTTGTAACATTGCTATTTACTTTATGTATTTTAAACTTTCCCTTTCGTGCTTTTGAAACATACTATACTGATTAAATTGAGAATGGAAATGGGGAATGTGTCAAAGAGACAACAATCCGACCATAGAAAAAAACAACAGCAGAAGGTCACCAACAGGTTTTCAATGTGGCGAGAAATTCCCGCACCCGGAGGCGTCCTCAAGTTCAGCTGGCCCCTAAACAAATATATACTAGTTCAGTGATAATGTACGCCATACTAATTTCCAAATTGTACACAAGAAACTAAAATTTAAAAAAATACAAGACTAACAAATTAAGGCCAGAGGCTCCTAACTTGGGACAGATGAGATCTCAACCCTCCCCTATACCTTTAGCCAATGTAGGAAAGTAAATGCATAACAATACGCACATTTACAATTCAATTCAAGAGAAGTCCGAGTCTGATGTCAGAAGATGTAACCAAAGAAAATAAACAAAATGACAATAATACATAAATAACAACAGACTACTAGCAGTAAACTGACATGCCAGCTCCAGACTTTAATTAAACTGATTGAAAGGTTATGATTTCATTATATGAATATTAGGCACAATCCTTCCCGTTAGGGGTTTAGTATCATACCATTATAACATATATGAGAAAAACATAACCCGTGTCATGCCAACAACTGTTATTGAAATACTTCTTTTTGATAAATATTCCTAAAGCAATGAACTAGAGCAGTTAAATTAAAATGACAGTTTTCTCCTTGAATAATTAAACATTTTGATATGTTGATGCCTTTTGGAACTTACTATACTATTTTGTCTTTGCTCATTGTTGTGGGTCATACGTGCAGTTTGAACAGAAAGGTCAAGACTGATAAATGTTAAATTTTACTAAACACGTTAAATTATTAATTTTATGACAAGTATATGTACTGCTCTTCAGTCGGGTTGTTGTCTCTTAGATGCTTTCCTCGTTCCTTTCGCACTTTTATGTTGAAACCAGACAATATCAAACCTAGCTATGACTACTGAACAAATTGCACTCACTTTAGCTTATTGTTTATTAATGCCTGTTATTGTAATGAAAATTAAAATTAAAATACAAACGTCCAATATCGGTTGAATTCAAATAGGGACCAGAAGAGAAGAAAAACACAGACAAAAAATAAGAGCTATTTAAGAAAAAAACTATTCCTTAGTTCAAAAGTATTGCCAAAAACCTTATAGCAGTAAACTTTAATGAAGCAATATCGATTTTGTTCATGCCAATACCAATGTACTGTCTAATGTAATATATATGTAGATGTAGTGTTATAGCTGCGTATATTTACAAAAGCAGAATTACCATTTAAGCATACATCATTAGAATATTAAAATTTTGCATGTTTCAAGCAATATTTTGATAATGATATATATATCAGGAAAATATCATTGAATTAATGATGTTGGAGCTTCATCTAGAAAACATCGATTTCAGTATGTACATGTAAGTTTGATAATTTATTTTGAACCAATTTTTAGATGTGTACCATGAAGTAAAATTAAACTCAAAATTAAAATTGAAATTTAGTAATCAACTTTAATTTTCCTATTCTATCACCGCACTATAAAGAGTTATGAGCGACTGTAAAACACACATAAAAAATACATTTATATTACATCTATAACATATATCAATATGTCTAAGCATGAAACATCATACTGTTAAAAACAATTAAACAATTGTATTGCAACCGCAGCTATTGCAATCATAAACTCCGTGTTAACAGCAAATTGTATTTAACATGTATAGTTGAATTTAATACTATTCAATGTCACGACTCTATGTTATAAATAGAACTTATTCATCCACCTAAAAAAATCCCTGAACTTATTCGAATTTCTAAAGAATGACGAATGATGTTGAATAACCTTCAATGTGACAGCAATAAAACGAGATAAAAAATAAACATGATGTAGAAACATCAAGGTCAACTTACAGTCTTCAACTAAAATTATTCAATAACAATTTTGTTACTACACTATAAATTATAATGTATTGATGCAGTTGTAACAATGAATCAGCTCATCTGTCTGATTTCGTAGTACTGGTTTGTCATTAAAATAATGCAGTATATAATCTACACTGATTTAACCTTGGAATATACTGCGCCTTGAGCATTTTAATGGTATGTAAATGAAATTAAATGCTAACGAAAGAAAGAAATTTGACTTGTGAAGTATACGCCATATTGACAGCAACCCATCGACACACATAACCAACATGCAGATGATTGGTCAACAGAGACAAGTATCTTCTCAAGATGTCAAGCTCCTCTACCTTAAATCTTATAGCGTCGAGAAACTATAAAAAAAAAATCTTCAACACCAAATATATGGACAATGCCATGAGGACCCTAATAATTACACTGTAGTTGTCCTATTTGCAAATATCATCTTATTGTTATTTAACACGCACAGAGATAAAATTATCTTAAACGTCCTTTCTAGGCCTGGTTGTCAGAAAACAATTCGAGCACGATTATCCTACTCAGGAATCCACAAAATTTGTAAAAAGTAAAGTATATAGGAATCTGTTCAATTTTTGATTTTTCTACACTGTATGCCACATTGCCTCACATTCTCATTGAGAAAAAATTCACACATCTAATTAACTGGGCATTTAAAAAGTCAGAATGTGCATATATATGTTCAAGCTCCTTTAGGTCATTTTTTGGTAGCAATGAACAAAAAAATTATGTCAATTGGACATGCTTTGATACTATATCTGCCTTTGAATTTTTACTAAATAGCATTTTTGTTCGCTTTAGAGATTCCGTATATCGTCAGGTTATCGGAATTCCAATGGGGACTAATTTTGCACCACTTATTGTGGCACCTGTTTTTGTATTGCTATGAGTTACAATTTATGACAAAAATCAGCAAAGACCCATTGAAACAACATCTGATAAACACATTTGATAGTACTTTTAGATGTTTGGATAATATTTTGGCTCTCAATAATGACGACTTCGGTTTGTATACTAAAGAAATTTATTCTGTTGAACCTACTTTAAATAAAGCTAATACTAACAATGACCACTGCCCTTTCCTCGATCTTGATATATATATATCACTAATAGAAAGCTTAATACTAAAATTTATGATAAAAGAGATGATTTTTCATTTCTTGTCATTAATTATCCATTTTTAGAAGATGATGTTCCCTTGTCACTATCTTACGGTAATTATATATCTCAACTTGTACGATTCGCTCGTGTATGTAGCAATGTTTTTGATTTTAACGAGAGAAATTTATGTATTACTGAAAAAATATTACACCAGGGTTTTTGACATCACAAACTAGTCAAAACATTTACTTAATTTTATCCTTCGTATAAGGAAATAATTCGAAAATATAGCTCAACATGCAGACTTCCTATATTCAGGTATTTCACATCCATTTTTTTATGGAAACATTCTTCATAAAGCACAAAAAATGTCAGTATTCACCTCAGAAACTAACAAAACTTTTAATAGACCTTTCAAGAAGGGATATAGTTACGATACATACTGTACTGATGTATAGTAGTTATTTGTACAATTTGAGTTTATTCTGTTATGATTGATGTTTGATGACCCACAAAAAAAAATGGAAGTGAAGCTTTTTTTCCAGTAAATTTCTGAATATCATCAGTAAACATGGTAAACAAATACGGCTGTTCTCCTTTAATTATTAAACATTTTGTTATGTTGATGCCTTTTGGAGCTTACTATACGTTTTTTTTTTCTTGCTCATTTTTGAAGGTCATACGGCCTATTTGAACAGAAGAGTCATGACCGATACATGTTAACTTTTACTTAAACAAGTTAAACAGGTAAACTATTAATTTAATGACAAATACTTGTACTGTTCTTCAGTCGGTTGTTGTCTCTTTGATGCTTACCCCGTTCCTTTCTCACTTTTATCTTTAAAGCAGACACTATCGAGCCTATGGCTACCGAACAATTTGTACTCACTTAAACTCGTTGTTTAGTAATGGTTGTTATTATAATTCAAATTAAAAATTAATACAAATCTTGAGAAGCGGTTGAATTCAAAACGGACAAGAACTAATGCCATAATGCCAAACACAGCCAAAGATTTAGAGCTTTGAAAGAGAAGAACACATTCCTTAATTAAAAATTATATCCAAACTATAATTAAGTAATATCAGTTGTTTCATGCTAGTACTAATGTACTGTCTATTGTACAATATATATATATATATTTGTACTGCCATCGCTACGTATAGTTACAAAAGACACATTCAGCATTTAAGCATACATCATTGAAATTTTGCATGTTTTAACCAATGGCTTAATTATAATATAATAATATATATACTAGTATATATATATATCGGGTAAATTTCCACTCGCGTTGCACCAGCAACATCTTTTAAACACCGGTTACAGTATCTAAATTGAAAATGTTCACTTTTCATCATATACAAGCATTCCTAGAAACGACGTTTGTGGATAGTTTGGATAGCTATACAAATAATTAGTACCACCATGATTTGCGGTTCTGATAAACGCATGCTCATCTTTATTCATCCTAGAGAATGCCGTCATCGATGCAGAATGATGTCCTCCAGCAGTATCGGTATCACCAGCGGTTGATATAATTTTGTCTTCAACTACAAGTTCACTAACAACATAATCCCCACCATCAATAGACACAGTCCATGAAAACATGTAGACGCCTTTCCTTGGGGCAACAAATATTCCATCATACTTATCATAATGGTCACCGATGTTTAGGATTACCGTTTCAAACACAATTGTCGATAATGTTTGTAATATAAAACCTCTGTTAGCTATCTTTGCATAAAACATCACAGGGTGATCAGGTTTATCTACAAAGAAAACATAAATATCAATTTGAGTGGTAGTTTTACCACAGAACGTAAGATTTATGTTCGCCAAACTTCCAGTTGCAAGCATTTCATCCATGTTCACGATTAATGCATGATGAAATGTGAAATTGAGTGTGTGTGGTGTTTAGTTAGGAATATACCTACAACAGAAAAGCTTATCTGGAGTAAAAGGTCGATGAAACTAAATATTTCATAATCTGATAGGAATTATTATACAAATAAAGTAAAATATGATACATCATGTACATGTAAGCATTCCATCAATTGGCTGCATGATGGTTTGCTCAGCGTATAACAAGTTACATTGGGCACACACAAAGAAGTATATTTCAGAAAAGTGTGTTGTCACTGGTATTAAAGAGATAATAGTAACTGCAATTACGATTATCCCAATATGGCGACGGTAGATATAGGTAAAATCTTTACACTCATTTTTCTTAAATGTGACATGCTTTTGTCAATAGTTACTCAGCTGCAAGGTTTATCTATACCATTAGATCATATTTGAATCGTAACGGTGCACTGGAATCGTCTGAGCGCTTTGAAAATTGCCGTTGAAAAATTCGGTGTGATAATCGTAACTCTATACTATTTTTCTTCTTTGATAATCGTAATTTTCTTTATCGGATAATAGTAACTGAAACATAATAAATGTGTCTTTCAGCATTTCAATGGTATTTTGTGTGTTAAAAATGCAAATGTCAAATTTAACGATGACATAAACGCATATAAAAATAAATGAAGAAACTTACAGGTTAATATCTTGGACAAATTTACCTATATATATATATATATACAGTCATGGGACAAAAGTGAGTTCCCAGTAAAAAAAAGTCCTATCATTTGAACTTGTATATCTATTTATAACTGACAACAATATGCATAACCTTTTAGTTTAAACATATTTTATTTGCAAAAGTAGCAAAAGGGATTGGACACAAGTTATAACAACATTAGAGACGTCCTCTCCCAATATAAATATAAACACAAAGTACATTAGATAATGGTGAAAAAAAACCCACAAGTCAACATAGTAGTAATGCATGTGATACATACTTCAAACAAAAATTAGAAATAAAAAGAAAAAAGGAAAAAAAACCTAATATAATAAGGAATAATAACAACTAGACTGAAGTGAAAGGTTGTAAAGTAGAAATTTAGAATGTTAATTGATTGTTTTAAATCTTTGTGTTATTCTGATATAGGATTGTACGGACTCAAAAATGTCTTTGTTTTGCTGAAAAGAAAGGTCCCCGTCACCAGCTAATAGAAGCTTAATGGATATAGCATAACTTTCTAATTTTGAAAACAGTATTTCTCTGGCTTCGTTGTGAACTCTAAAAAATAGTTTATACTATCCTCAACAGGGTGGCCACAGCTGCATGCGGGACTGGGTTTAATATTAACACGATGTAAATCTGAATTTAAAGAACTGCACATATTTCTCAAACGTGTATGAATGATATTAAGTTTTCTATCCCTACAACTAAAATAGGAAGGTGGCTGTATCAATTTGGACTTCATCTATTGTTTAAAAATATTTATGTTTTGGACGTTCGTATGTCGGGGGGAAGGCTATTCCATTCAATAGTAGTGGATGGGAAAAAGTATTTTCTAGTTATGTCTAGTCTATAACCGGGTACTACATGATTATTACTGTTTCGCAAATCGTAGTTAGATACTTGACCAACAAGCGGGGGTATTAAATCACAGAGATAATCAGGGGCAGTCCCATTATGTAAAGAATAGAACATATTGAGCTTTCTGGATTTTCTTCTGTTCACAAGCAATTGCCAGCCAGTTTCAAAATATATAGCTTCCCGACTAGCAAACACGGGCAACCCAGTTACTAACCTCCCTGCTTCTAACTGAACATGTTCTAAATTGTCGGCTTCTTTTTGAGTACAACCATCCCATAAATCACAGGCATATTCCATAACGGGTCTTATAAAAGTTTGATATATACGAGCAAGATAATTACTATTCAATACATATTTCAATTTTTTAAGAACATTTAATCGCGTGCTTGCACACTTTAAAATATTTTCTATATGTGTATGGAATTTACCATTGGAATCAAAAGTAATCCCTAAGTGTTTATGACAGGAGACAAATTCTACTAATTGGTTTTATTATTCTATTTCAATATCATCTGGGGAAGTATGGCAGGAGAATATCATAGCCTTTGTCTTATTAGGGTTAAAGTTAATAAGCCAATCTTTAGACCATACTGAAATTTGTTCTAAATCGCTGTTTAAGACATCCTCTATAGTGTAAGGATTATTGCTGGAATAAGAAAGAGATGTATCATCAGCAAACAATCGAGTTAGACTTGTCAAATTATCAGCTATGTCATTTACATACATGTCAAATTATCAGATATGTCATTTACATAAATAAGAAATAGTAGGGGACCTAATACAGAGCCTTGCGGTAACTCCTGCATTAGTATGATCAAAAGGCGAATAGGCATTTGAAACAAAAACGCTTTGTTTTCTATTTGAAATATAACTTTCAAACCATTTATACAGATTTCCATCAATACCATACGCTTTTAGTTTTATTAAGAGGCCACTATGCCATACCCTATCAAAAACTTTCGAGGTATCACATAATATAAGAGATGTTTTACAGCGATCATCAAGTGACATGCATATCCTATGATAAATTTCTATTAGCTGGTGAACCTTTTGATATATACATGTACCTGTTAAAGATACGGAAAATGAAGCAGCTGTCGAGTCAGCTATTGTGGTAAGTAGATATTTTTTCAAAGTTTCAATGTTGTGTGCGCGTTTAAGTCCGTTTTTGTTTGGGTTTTTTTAGGGGGAGGGGGGAGGATGGATTAGCTATATCCCATATCCCAAAAGTGCAATCCTTTCAATTCATTGCTCAAAATGAAAGTCACGTATACCACATTTTCATATGTCATATATTTGTTTTGCCTCCAATATCACGTTTATATTAACATTCTGCGCGAAATGAACAAAAGTTTCCGTCCATAACTTTATAACTGCATTATCGGATTTAACAGTTGATACTTTTATCGGTAGATATGAGTGTTCATATTTCCCTTTTCCTCTTAATTCAATAAATATAGCCGTCCATTTTTTCCCCCTTTGATTCCATTTTTTCTATTTTTATACTGATATACTATATGATTTTAAAAATTTAATTCAAATGTTTTGATCAAATTAATACCCATGTATTTTAGGACATTTCTTTAAACAGTGTGGATGATAAAGGATCTAAAATAGTTACAGTTTATTGTTATTATTGTTTATTGTTACTTTTGTTAATTGTTACTTTTGTTTATAGTTACTTTTTTTTTTTTTTTTTTTTTAGCCTTAACTATAGTCTTAATACGAAGCACTTGACGGACTGAAAAAACCACACCCAAATATGTATATTGATAAATTACATTAGAAGGCATAACATGTACATCATCACAGTCGGAACTTGTTTAATTACAAAGATTTTTATAGATTTTACAACAAATAGTTTGTGCTTCAGAAAAGTGCATGACAATTAGGTTAGGCTAATTTTTGTTTTCATTTAATAGAAAATAACTGATTATATTGCAAGTATGCAAATACAAAAATGTTCCTTGTTTAGTACCTTCAATATTTGACTCTACAATATCTTCCATGCATATGTATGCATCATACTTTTCATATACCGAGTATTTATGAATTTTTGAATTAGTTTGTTTCTAATGTTGCGGAATATGCGTTATTTTATTCTCCACTTTGCAGTCATTCTTTGAATAAGTATTTCTTGTGAGACAATTTAAAGCCACATCAACTTCATTTCTTCATTTTCGGGCTTTTGGCCAAACTATAAGAGAACACAAATCCATGTTTGTCAAAGAACTCCACGTTACTTAATTTCATAATACACAAAAAATCCCAACCTTTCTCTATTCTTATATAGCATTAAATGTTTGAAGGATGTCATATTGTTATAATTCAAAATTAAATTTGTGTTGTTTATAGTTATTTTCTGAGATATCGTAATTTCAGTGACAGTCATGAAGTAGCTAAAATGCCAAAAAAATATGGTATGATTACCAACGAGACAACTTTCCACAAGAGACCAAAATGACTCAGATATTAACAAAAATAGGTCACCGTACGACCTTCAACAATGAGCAAAGCCCATACCGCATAGACAGCTAAAAAGGCTCCGAAATGACAATGTAAAACACTTTAGACGAGAAAACTAACGGCATTATTTATTAAAAAAATAAATTTTATGATATACTAGTATGTAGATATAGGAAGATGTGGTGTGAGTGCCAATGAGACATGCAACTCTCCATCCAAATAACAATTTATAAAAAGGTAAACCATTATAGGTCAATGTACGGCCTTCAACACGGAGCCCTGGCTCACACCGAACAACAAGCTATAAAGGGCCCCAAAATTACTAGTGTAAAAAACAATAGCCTAACATCACAACATAGAAAAACACACATTAAAATATCAATTGGCAGACTTAACTCAATAAAAAAAACATAAATTAATACACATATGTAGCTGTTTTCCTAAGAACTGTTAATAATATATGCATGAAAAGAAATGTCATAAGATGTTGGAACGTTTCGTAAATAATTCATCGACATAACTTCATTATATGCTATCAGATATATGTTTTTAGTGTCAATATCAATAAAACACTTTCCAGTTACGATTATCTTTCCATTTTAAAATACCATAATTACGATTATCTTTTTTTCCGAGTTACGATTATCATCCCGAATTTTTCGACGGCAATTTTCAAAGCGCTTAGACAAATCCAGTGTACCTTTACGATTCAAATATGATGTGATGGTATAGATAAACCTTGCAGCTGAGTAACTATTGAAAAAAGCATGCTACATTTAAGAAAAATGAGTGTAAAGATTTTACCTATATCTACCGTCGCCATATTGGGATCATCGTAATTGCAGTTACTATTATCTCTTTAATACCAGTGGTTGTGGACAGTCATATCGGATACAAACACTTTTTCAATTGAGGTTTTGTAACGAAGATTTCAATTGAAAAAGCAGCATTTTTGACAAAGCTCAACTTTGCAAATGTGGTTCAGGCAAACCGCCATATCAAGATACTTTAAGAATATATCAATTGTTCACGTTGTTTTATGTTTAATGTCGTGTTTCCCAAATCATTCAAATGCAATAAAACATAATTGACCAACTATTAATTTTACCTTTCAATTGTGTTACCCTGTCAATAACAGTTTCCAATTTTTTAACAGTAGTCTCCAGTGCAAAAATTCGTTCATCCTGGGATTCATCAATCGAAATATTTTGCTGCTGAATAGACTTAGAATGACAGAAACTGAACAAAATTAAAGACACAAAACATACGATCGCTCCTATCTCCATAATGTCTGATTACAAATTATGCTACTTTGATACTCCGCACAAACAGAAGAGAAAAAAGCGGTTACAGAAAGTATTTTGTATTAGAATACTGCCAAGCTAATGATGAAATGTGTGCCGTCACAACATATTTTGCGTAAACGCTTGCGTAATAAAACAGAAGGGGTATACTTAGAATTGTAACTAATCATTTGATGAAGATGGATCTATCGTTTTTTATGACATGTTCAAATAAATGCACTGGTGAAAATGTTACAGAGTTAAACAGAAATTAGTAAATACTGATCTTTATCTAACACTCATAGACTTTATACACGCAAAACATGTTTTGCACACACTTTTTTGATTGTTGTTTACCAAATCACAATTCATCTGTATATAAAATTGAGAATGGAAAAGTATTACATGATTTACCTGAGGCAATTGAACATTACAACATACTGGTTTATTGACATCGAACGAATTTCTAAATGCGAATTTTGAAACAAATGCATGGTTTTAATATTATTTTACTTCGTGAAATATCGAACCTATATCACCAACTTAATCTGTAAAAAAGTGTTGCAATTCCAACTTTATATTTACAAATTTATTTTACAAGTATTGCATATTTGAAAATGACAATAAAAACATTGTTCTAGTTTCTTTAAAAGTCAGTATAGGTACATTACCATATGTTTTTGTCGGAATACTAAATGCTCCATTTTTAACTGAATCTTCATGAGAGTTTTTAAGGGCATACGAACCAGTTTTGATTCCGTATTTACAGTTTGGTGACAATTTCTATATAGGCTATTTTTTGCCTGATTAAATTTATCAAATTTGTTGATGACAATTTCTTCATGTGCTACTTTTTGAGTTAAATGAGGTCGAAATTTGGTATATTTGTTAAAAATTCGGATTTCTGGTCGTTTTTCCATTTCGAAAGAAATCCATAACTTTATTGTTTTAAAAGATAAACACAAATTGCTTTTTGTAAAATAACTTGTAATTTCTTTATTTTATAAGTATCCTCAACATTTATTCATTTTTTATTAAAAAAATAAGTCATATTTATCAAATGGTCTTGGATTGAGAAACAAAATCGTATTTTTTTGCTGTATATATATAGAAATTAAAGAAATTGCACTTTTTTTCAGGTTTATAAAATTTGGTCCACATAATCTTCCTGCAAAATGAAACAAAATGTCGTTTTAAAAGTCGTTTTTTAAAAGTCCATGCACTCGTTTTCAAATTAAATCAGTTTGAATGATAAAAATATATCTTTTCCCGATATGTCTTAGTTTCGACGTCGCAAAAATAATATTTTACGTTAGCAACGTCATTATCCCCTTTGTAACTGTATCGTATGGCCTTAATTCAATATCCGTGTCACATATGACCACATATGCATGTTATTTGTCATCACTGTTATTTGTTATCATTTCTCCATACACGATACTATTGAATATCACTTATCATCATAAATGTAAAGCCATGAACTTTACAATGACTGTCACTAGAGATCACAAATGAATCAATTTTCCTACGTTTGACTTTAATTTTTAAAACCGTCACCAGTGTCCGAGCAGAAAGTTAATGAACAAGGGGTGTGTCAGTGTTCTAAAAAAATCATCGGAAGGTATCAAGACCTTGTTGATAAATCTTCTTCATAAATAACATACCCGATGGAATTGAAGTATACATTATGGGTACTGACGCTGTTTATCTTTTGATGTTTTTTTTTTGGTAATAGCTCGGTGCTTGTGCATCACGTCATTGCGTTATTATACTATGGAAAATGTAAGTGTTCTTGTCTTTTTTTTCTTCTTATGTGAATTGTGTGACTTTTTGTATTCATTTGCTTCGTATTTGTTTGTTTTTGTATTGAATAAGTTTGCAACAAAATGTTGGCTGTTGCATCCCTATTTTGACATGTTACCTATTATGTCTGTTTGTTTGGTTCACATATCATTCTCAATATAGTGGAATTTGATGCAACTGTTATACAAGTTATACGAGTGGGACTTTCAGCCAGCTACAAAACGAGGTTTAAACTACCATTGTTTTCATTAGAAAATGCCTGTACCGAGTTTGAGTGTGCCATTGGATTTTTGCGTTTTTCTAATAACATGACGTGTTAGGCTTCTTTTAGAACGTTTAAATTTTCTAATAAAACTTGAAATTGTAGTATTTTATCCTCAATGCACTTCAATTTCATACTTATTTGGCTTTATAAATATTTTGATATGAGCGTCACTGATGAGTCTTATGTAGACGAAACGCGTGTCTGGCGTACTAAATTATAATCCTGGTACCATTATACTATTATAATGCAATCGGAAGACTATCCGACAATAACAAAATCTTTTAATGACATAGTTCGTTATATTGTGTTGCTTTGTGTATTTGATGTTTTTTAAATATACCATTTATATGTAACACAAACTTCCCCAAAACACAGTTATGGGTGAAATGCAGTTTGTCCTGCTATGAAGGAAGTTTATAAATCTACACAAGAACGTAAACACAAGCTTAATTTTCCAGAAATTTGTTTAAATATCAACGAGAAATCTGTTGTCATAAATGAAAACGGACAAAGTTATACTGAAAATGAATCTGCTTGTCTGCTTCTTTGGACCAACATATATATTCAATTATTTATATTAAATAATCAAGATTTTATTTTACATATAACCATAGCATTTATGAAAGCGTCAAAAGAATATAAATCAGCCTGTTTATTGTATCATTTGATTGATTTGATATTTATTTAAAATTTAGTTCGTTTGTAGCTTGGTATGCGGTATATATGTTTTGCTCATTGTTGCATACTGCATTATACAATTGCTAACATCTACACCTTTAAGTCTCTTGAGGATTTCTGTCTCTTTGGTAACAATATCACAACTCCTTATATAAATATATGAATAAACTCATCACAGAAACCAGGATTGAAATTTTATATTTTCGCCTGACGCGCGTTTCGTCTACAAAAGACTCATCAGTGACGCTCAAATAAAAAATGTAAAAAATCCAAATAAAGTACGAAGTTGTAGAGCATTGAGGACCAAAAATTCATAAAAGGTTTGCGAAATTCAGCTAAAATAAACTATTCCTCAGGTAGAGCCGTTAGTATTTCAAAATTAAAATTTTTTATTATCTGTCAATTTATAATTATTGCTGTCTACTGAGCTGGTGATTTCTATCGCACAATACTTATTTCTGCAATATCCTTCATGAAAATCGTTTGGGAGAATAAAAGCAAACAACGTAACATAAACAGAACAGTAAGTCCAGACAAAGAGCTGATGCAGTTTCATTGTTACATTGTAGTTTTAACGCAACTTCTGTTCTTTTCAAATCAGACAATACCGAAACTCTGGCTTCGGAAAAAGTTTGCACTCACTTAAACTCATTGATTATTAATGGATATTCTAAAAAAAACGGCAATTATAAATGTTTTCCTTGAAAAAAATTGACAAGTTATTTTATCAATCATTTATTTGGAAGCCGTAATGTTTGCTGAAAAAGTTCTTCCCACGTGAACATATGCGTGATTGTAAAAGATAAATACATGAAATACTGATACATAATTATGTAAATAGACAAAACATCTCACCAAGGTAAGAACATACACGGTAACAGTGTTACTGCGCAATCTGCGTATTTCAACAATGAACGTCTATTCAGTGGATGTAAAATATTCAAATTTCAAAATCAAATACAAAAGTTGTATAGTGGTTTACAAAAATCGGATGAAAAGTAAAGAAAAACACTGGCATATTTAGAGCTCTCCAAGTAAAAGATACATTTCTTAATTCAAAATGATTGCTAAACATTTTATAGCAGAACATTTTAATTATTAATAAGCAAAGCAATATCTGTTTTTTTCTCATTCCAGTAATAATGCATTGTCTTTTGTTAAATATGTAATATACTTTTATCTGGATTCATTTTCGTCCCTCTTTTATAACTGTAATATACAAAAGCACATACTATAATTAAAAATGAAAGAATCTTCAAACATAACCATTTTTTAACATTTTAACATTCTATTTATCGGGTTACTTTCCAGGCGTGATGCACAAGCAACATCTTATACCGATTTCAGTATCAAATTTTATACTTGTTCACTTTTCATCATTTACAAGCAATCCAAGAAATGACGTTTGTGGATAGTTTGCTGTAAAAAACATTATTACCACCATGATTTGCGGTTCTGATAAACGAATGCTCATCTTTATCCATCCTGCAAAGTGCCGTCATCGAGGCAGAATTATGCCCTCCTGAAGTATCGGTATTTCCAGCGGTTGATATAATTTTATCTTCAACTACAAGTTCTGTTACAACATAGTTACCAACATAAATCGATACAGTCCAGGAAAATATGTAGACACCTTTACTTGGGGCAACGAATATTCCATCATACTTATCATAATGGTCGCCGATGTTTCAGATCACGGTTTCGAACACAACTGTCGACCATGTCTGTAATGTAAAATATCCGTTAGCTATCTTCGCTTAAACATAACAGGGTGCTCGGATTTATCTACACAAAAACCAAACCTAAATATTAGTTTCACCATTCAACTAACCACATAATTTCAAATATCTATGTTAGAATAATTTGCATGTTTGATATACAGAATTTGACTTAAATGTGAAGCTGTGTCGTCAAAGGCTAACTGTTAATATATGTCTCTAGGTTAACTTATCATTTTAAAATTTTGAAATTTGACTATCAGTAATCGACACACATGTCTGTAGACGGCATTTTAAGTGGTAGCATCTTTTATTACATGTATATCCGGTGTCGAATCGGGTATCTCTAAACTTTATCTTTAGAAACGATTTTACCAATCTGAGCAAATAGAAATAAAAATTTATCTCAAAGATGACAATATACAGTCTTTATAGTTATGAAGTTATTTTGTAGTCCTATGTGTTTTGCAATCTGATAATTATCAATTATTTGTTCAAGGCATCATGATGTCATTCTTATCAAATCTAAATAAAACCTATGAATATTACCTTTTGAATAAGTCACATTTTGAACAATGGTTTTTAATCTCTTGATGCAAAAATTCGTTCATCCTGGGTTTCATCAACCGAAACATTTTGTTGCTGAATAGATTTAGAAAGACAGTCACTTACTAAGAAAAAACAAACACAATAACTGCGAGCGCTCCAAACACCATATTGTATGCACAAGACTAAAACGTAGATTACAGAATCGTCAATAAATTCTACGCAGTAACAATACAACAACAACAGCAACAAAAAAGTGTTAAGTAACAGGATTATGTCAAGTAATTGATGCATTTGTACTTTTCTTTTAGTATCAACGCTAATTATAATTTGATTATAGAGAAGAAGCGGGTTCACTTAAAGTGCAATATTTTTTTTCTGAAATACATGTATCAAGTCAGGAAAATGACAGTTGTTTTCCGTTCGTTTGATGTGTTTTGGCATTTGATTTTGCAATTTAATCAATGAATTTCTGTTTCAATTCTATAAACGATTTACTAATCATTGCCAAAAAACTCATCTTACAAATGTAGCTACCATGACTAAATAAGGCATAACAAGTGCTGACTACCGGGCTGGTGATACCCTCGGGGAAATGAATCTCCACCAGCAGTGGCATCGACCCAGTGGTTGTAGACAAACTAATCATAGATAGCAGGACAAAATTTTGAATACACGCCAGACTCGCGTTTCGTCTACAAAAGACTCACCAGTGACGCTCGAATCCAAACAAGTTAAAAAGGCCAAATGAAGTACGAAGTTGAAGAGCAATGAGGACCAAAATTACTAAACGTTTTGCCAAATCCAGCTAAGGTCATTTATGCCTTAGGTAAAAAAAACCTTAGTATTTCAAAAATTGTAAATTAAATAGTTATTTTTTATATATATATAACCATATCAATGATAATTCATGTCAGCGCCAAAAAAAAAACGGTTTCGCTGATTTGTAATTTATACGATTTCCTTATATTTGTTTGTAATTTTGTTCAATCTTATACTGAAGAATTACAGTAACACAACTTATTGTCGCATTATGTGTCGTACAATTTTTCATAAAGAGTTTTTACATAAATGTTTTATATTACATTCAAGACATGAGAAAACAAAACTTTCACAATCATCTGTATTGAAAAATAAATATAACATTATGATTGCCATGTCCACGACGAATGCATGTTAAGTTGAAACAGAAAAGAGAAATGCGGTTATAGAAAATATTTTGTATTAGATTGCTGCCAGGCGTAATTAGAAGCAGTATGCGTTAATATCATTATTTGCGTAAATGTATACATAATGAAGCAGACGATGGTATACTTAAAAGTACAACCTAATAATTGTTTGATGATAAATCTTTTTGTTTTACCGGAACTAACAGTAACAATGCAAAAGAGTTAGAAATGAACAAGAGTAAATATTGATCTGTAATTTACACTCACAGACTAAAAAAAACCCATTTTGTTTTACGATTTATGTTAAACATATAAAAGTTCATCTGTATATAAAATTGAGAATGAAAAAAAAGGGTAAATTTTGAAGAGACAACAACCTGTCAAAGACCAGATAACAGCCGAATGCCACCACTGCTTAATTTGTTTACAATTTTTCTGTCTGTTTAGAAAAGAATTACATGATTTACTTTTTTTACATTAAAAACTGTGGTAATCTTTCATTTGATGTACGGGTAGTTAAGAAAATTAGTGTTAGTTTAAACACTGAAAAGTTCAGGGCATATAAATGTTGAAAATAAGCCGCACATATCTATATTTTGACCTTTGAAAAAAAATGTAGTGCATATGAACTTTCAATTCGAGGATAAGATTATTTTTCAAAACTTTATAGTAAAAATGTGTAGAGTTTTAGCCGTAAAAGGAGTTCCTATGGGAAATTGCATTGTCAATATTTACAGAAATGCAATTTAAAACGTGTTAAATATCTTTTCGAACGTTTAAGTTTTCGCATTTTCTATCTTGGCTCAGAGTTAAGGAATACAAATCATAGTGTGCTATGTTAATCACAGTAGATTTGGGAAGCTATTTAACTATACCAGAATAACACTTGACATTTTTGAATTTAGAATGTTTGGAGATATATAGATGCAATCGTTTATTAGTTGTATTTTGAATTTAACATTCAGGTGTACCAAAAAATTCTTAACAACGGAGTTATGAGCGGAAATACAGTATGCCCTACTATGAATGAAGTTAATTTACCTACGCAAGAACGGAAACGCAATTTAGGTTTCCATATATATATTTTCTAATATTAACGACAAATCTGTTGTCATAAATCGAACTGTGAGTCAGAAAGACAAAACTATACAGAAAATTAATCTGCTTGCCTGCTTCCTTTGCCACTCATATATATCAAATTATTTATATATCATCGCTTTGAATTTTTGTTGCATATTTACATAGCAATAGTGAAAACATCCAAAGAAAGCCGTACGTTGACCTTTAGCTGTTAATATTTGTGTCATTTTTGTAATTTGTGGAAAGATGTCTCATTAGCAATCATAACTCATTTTCTTTTTTTTTTAATTATTCAGTCGGTTTATGTTCTCGTTATATTGATTTGCTATTGTTTGCAGCAATGGTATGCGGTATATATTTTGCTCATTGTTGTAGTTGTAGGTCAAACTGCATTATACAGTTGCTTAAATATACACCATTCAGTCTCTGGGAGTTTTTTTGTCTGCGTGGTAATCATTTCATGTACATCGTGTTCGAGAGAAGTAACATAAACCGAACACTAAAATCTGACAAAGGCCAACGTTGAGTGAGGGAGTTACCATGTTATTTCTAGCTCAAGTTCTGTTCTTTTTAAATCAAACAATGCCTAAACTCTGGCTACTTTAAATATGGCACTCTCTGCTATTTCCCCAGTTTTTTTTATTTGAAAGCCGTAAAGATGTTCTGTTAAGCTTTCCTATGACATATTATTTAAGGATTGAAGGTTTCTGAAAAAATATAGCAGAACAAACATATTTTCACACGTGTACACGTATGTTATGAGATAAATACTGTCACATAATTATGTAAACAGACAAAACATCTAGTCGAAGTAAGAGCATAATCAGTTCAAGTCTTACTGCGCAATCTGAGCATTTCAACAATACACTTCTCTTCGGTCGATGCCAAAATAATCAAAATTTTAAAATAAAATACAAAGTTGAGTAGCGATTTAGATAAAATCGGAACAGAAGTAAAGGCAAACTGAAAAGATTAGGTGCTATGAAACAAAATACATTTTTTAAATTCAAAATGATAACCAAAACCTTATTGTGATAGATGTCAATTAAGCAATATCAATTTTTCATACCAGTACCAACGTACTTTCTACTGTTATATACTATAATAAAAAATCAAACAAGTAACATTTTAATAATCTATATATCGGGTAACTGTCCTGGCGTGATACAAAAGCAAAATCTTATACTTATTTCAGTATCAATATTCGTAAATGTTCACTTTTCATCATAAATAAGCATTCCAAGAAACGACGTTTGTGGATAGACTGGCTTGCTGTAAAAATAATTTGTACTACCATGATTTGCAGTTCTAATAAACGCATGCTCATCTACATCCATCTTACAAAGTGCCGTCATCGAGGCAGAATGATGTCCACCAGCATTATCGGTATTTCCAGCGGTCGATGTGATTTTGCCCTCAACTACGAGTTCTGTTACAACATAATTAGAACCATGTATAGAAACCGTCCAAGAAAATAAGTAGATGCCTTTTCTTGGAGCAACAAAAATCCCATCATATTGATCATAATGGCCACCGATGTTAAGGATCACTGTTTCAAATACTACTGTCGATAATGTCGTTAATGTAAAATATCTGTCAGCTATCTTCGCGTAAAACATCACAGGGTGCTCAGATTTATCTACAAAAAAATAAACCTTAATATTAGTATAACCATTTAACTACCCACATAACTTTAAAATATCTATTTTATTATAATTAACAAGTATGATATATATAATTTAACTTAAATATGAAGCCGTGTCGCTAAAGGCTTACTGTTAATAGATATCTCTCGGTTAACTGATCATTTAAATATTTTGAAATTTAACTATCAGGGATCGACAAATATCGACTATCTCTTAACTTTATGTTTACAAACGATTTTACTTATCTGAGCAAAGATGAAAATATAAAGTCTTTATATTTATCAAGTTATGTTGCAACCTATGTGTTTTGTAATCTGATTATTATCAATTATGTGTTCACGGCACCATGATGTCACTCTTATCAAATCTAAACAGAACCTATGGCTATGAATATTACCTTTTGATGTAGTCACATTTTGAACAATGGTTTCCAATCTCTTGATGGTACTTTCAAGTGCAAAAATTCGTTCATCCTGGGTTTCATCAACCGAAACATTTTGTTGCTGAATAGATTTAGAATTACAGTCACTTACTAAATATACAAACACAATAACTGCGAGCGCCCCAAACATCATATTGCATGCAAAAGACTAAAACGTAAAATACAAAATCGTCAATAGATTCTACGCAGTAACAAAACAACAACAACAGCAACAAATAAGTGTTAAGTAACATAATTCTGTCAAGTATTTGACGCATTTGTACTTTTCTTTTAGTATTATTTTTTTGATAAAAATAAAGAAGATGGGGGTTTACTTTAAGTGCACTATTTTTTTTCTGTAGTGGGTTCTTTTGGTTATGATGTCAATAAACAACAGTGTCAAGTAGAAAAGTAACAGAGTGAAGAAGAATATAACTAATGTTTTGTTCTTTAATGTATATTCTGTATAATCACTGTTCTTGTATGCTTGATAGGTTTTGAATACATAATGAAAACAACTTGTTGTCATTGACATACATACACTACATTGTTATGCCCATAAACAAATTTGAACACGAGTAAAACGTTTCCCTGTCGAACATGAATTAAAATCTGTATTAATCTTGTTTTAAGAAATATAGAAATATGCAACAATATTCCACTAATATGACAAGTTTTTCGAGTATTTCGTCATTTTCTGCATATAATACATGTATCAAGTCAGGAAAATGACATTTGTTTTCGATTCGTTTGATGTGTTTTGGCATTTGATTTTGCAATTTAATCAATGAATTTCTATTTCAAATCTATAAACGATTTACTAATCATTGCAAATAAACTCATCATAGCTACCAGGACTAAATTTTGTATAAAAATAGCTAACTACCGGGCTGATACCCTCGGGGAAATAAATCTCCACCAGCAGTGGCATTGACCCAGTGGTTGAAAATAAACGCATCATAGATAGCAGGACTAAATTTTGAATATACGCCAGACGCGCATTTCGTCTACAAAAGACTCACTAGTGACGCTCAAATCCGAAAAAGTTAAAAAGGCCAAATAAAGTACAAAGTTGAAGAGCATTGAGGTCTAAAATTCCTAAACGTTTTGCCAAATCCTGCTAAGGTAATCTATGCCTTAGGTAAAAAAAAGACTTTGTATTTCAAAAATGCTAAATAAAATAGTTATTTTTTTAATATAACCATATCAATGATAATTCATGTCAGCCCCAAAAAAACAAAAACCAACCGGTTTCGCTGATTTTGTGATTTATGCGAATTCCTAATATTTGTTTGTAATTTTGCTTTATCTTATACTTATGAATTACAGTAAAAAGACTTATTGTTGCATGATGTGTCGTACAATTTTTCATAAAGTGGTTTTACATAAATGTTTTATGTTACAGTCAAGACATATGGAAACAAAACATTCACAGCCATCTGTATTGAAAAATAAATATAACATTATGATTGACATTATGTAAAAATATTCATTTTCAAATATTCATTTTTACTTGCATGAGCAACACAGCGGGAGCTTACTTGAAAAACAGGAACTGCTATCCTTACCGGAGCAAAATAGTGCATCTTCAGTTTAAATAGTGTTCTTGTTACTGTTCGTGTTTTTTCTAGGCTTTAGTTTTGTTGTTTTTGTTTTTGTTCTGAGCTTTAGTTTTGTTGTTTTTCTTTCTAAATAACTTGTGTTTTTTATTGGCTCTCTGTGTTCATTTCATCTTTTTTTTTATAATTTGGTACCTTTACTGTATGTTTTCTTTTACACAGGAGACATGCAATGACTAAATACACATATGGTACAGAAAACAAAGAAAAAAGTATTTTGCAACCTTAGTGTCATTTAAGTGATCTGAAAACATGTCAATCATGCTATAAAAAAGAAGATGTGGAATGATTGCCAATGAGACAACTATCCACAAAAGACTGAAATTACACAGACATTAACAACTGTAGGTCACCGTACATCCCTCAACAATGAGCAAAGCACATACCGCATAGTCAGCTATAAAATGTCTCGATAAGACAATGTAAAACAATTCAAACGAGAAAACTAACAGCCTTATTTATGTAAAAAAAATGAACCAAAAACAAATATGTAACACATAAACAAACAACAACCACTGAATTACAGGCTCCTGACTTGGGACAGACCCATACATAAATAATGTGGCGGGGTTAAACATGGTAGCGGGATTCCAAACCTACCCCTAACCTGGGACAGTGGTATATCAGAACAACATACGAACGAACTATAAAAATCAGTTGAAAAAGGCTTAACTCATCAGATGGACAGAAATACAAGTGGACGTGGCCGAGTACAGTTTGAGGAAAGTGATGTAATCATGTTTTCTGTAATCTGGTATTTTTAAAAACACTTAATGTCTGGCCATGAAATCATCTTGTTAAACTGTTTTCCGAGGTATGGAGTAATTGTGAATGTAGTGTAACATTCAATGGATTCAGAGGTATATTTTAATTGAATTAACTACAATCCTATCTTCTTTTTCTCCGTTTAAATATTACCGAAAGAAACGTATGGTCGAATCGGTTACGAGTTCCATAAGGCGAGTAGGCTTTTTCAAACCTTCACAAGCACCAGAGATCAACCCCAGTTGTGATTGGGTTCTTTTTGCGTGTCATGTTTTACTTCGACTTATAAATTGTGAAATATCTCATTGATATCATCTGTCAATTTTTTCAACACAACTACTTCTTCTTTCCTATAATCTTAGATACAAGATTAATACCAAACATACAACGTGTAATACCACCATTGATTTTCCACCATAAGTCTTTGTTAGATTTACACTTTTCAAAAAAATGAGCAGAATTTATCTTTGCTTCAAATAAAGAAAAACTTGGCATGAGTGAAGTTTTATCCTGTCCAGTACTATATACTTTTTTTTTAAATACAATTTCATTGCATATAAGAAAATAACCATTATTGGAAGTTGTCAAACAACTATTCAAAAGTGAAGCTTTAAAACATTCAACATTGAACGGTATGAATAGGTTTCGGAGAAAAATATGTATCTGAAATAATATGAAAGTGCGTATGCATATTGTGTCATTAGCATTACAGAATATATCTTTCTTGCGTCGTGTTGTACGCACACATAATTAAGGGAAAAAAAATAACACGACCATGAAACTGTTCAAAACGGAAAGTTTCCTATCAAATGCAAAATCAAAGGATAAAACACACCAAACAACTGTCATATTCTTGACTTGGTACAGGCATTTTCAAATATGGAAAAGGGTGGATTGAACCTGGTTTTAATTATGTGACTGTCATAAAAGTGAAAGATGTAACGCTATAAAGTTTAACGGTTTAAAACTTTTATAGCGTTACATCTTTCACTTTTATGACAGTCACATCAAATTCCGTTATTTTTACAACGATGCGTGAACAAACAGACATAATTCTTTCTTAAACCTATTGTAATTGCATGATTAATTTTGTGAAAAAGCACATTACAAGGTAATTATTATCGGTTAATGTTATTGGAATAATACACTATTTTGTTCGGGCTGTTTTTCTCAAATGCTGCAACGCTGTCGTCTGTTTATATTTATTACTCAATTTATTTCACTTGACTGGGAGGAGTTTAACCACTTCGCTCATAATAAACCACTCTATCTATAGTTAGGTGTTTAAGGATAAACTCAACAATGAAGTGTCCAGTCATTGTTTTATAAATGCCTTTGATGACACCGATAGGTGATTGGATATCAGTATTATTTATAACGGCAATATTTCTTATCACACACATCTTCAAATAGACTGTCACCATGCAAATTAAAACGTAAGCTCCGCCCGATCAGTTGAAATGACATTGGTAATATGAGTGTAAATGAGACGACAATCCATCAATTTGTAAAAGTAAACCATAATAATTAATAGTCGGGTCTTCAACACGCAGCCTTGGCTCAAACCGAACAGCAAGCAATAGAGGACCCCAAAAAAAGACTCTGAAGTAGGAAAAAAAGATAGACCATCATTGATATCTGAGTCATGGCTGACTGGGTTTTTAATGTGATTCATCTGATTTTTCATATTCCCGGTCTCCACGAAATATTGTATAACCATGTACAACATTTATCACGAACAGCTTATTATCTGGAAAACTAGGTTATTTTAAAGGTTTTTGCTACTCATCCTAACGATTTTTTAAATTTCTTGGTTCCTTTAAGTTTTGTTTATTTTAATATAAAAAATTGAATAAACTCTTTAATGTCAAACTTTTACCTTGAATTATGAATCATGAGTATATCTATCATGGAAAGACAAATCTATGTAACAATCAAAATCTATTTAACAATCAAAATCTATGTAACAATCAAAATCTATTTAACAATCAAAATCTATGTAACAATCAAAATCTATGTAACAATCAAAATCTATGTAACAATCAAAATCTATTTAACAATCAATATAGTTGCCATATACTGATTGTTAATGACTTTTTATGTATCAGTGTTGTACAATATTCAAATACTTTTTTTGTTATTGTCTAATACCTTGTGGTCGTCTTTGCCTTACAAACAAAGTTAAACGCGAGTAAAAAGTATCCTTTGGTTTCCTTGTGAAACATGCACCTAACATCTGTCTCAATCTTGGTTATATATCACGTATAACATGACAGCATGATATATTTTCCTGTTTTATTATAAATGTTTTGTACCCTTTTTTGTTACGACTTTCACTGAAAACGTACCAATTGAGTCTATTTTCCTGAATCTGCCTAGCAACCATGATAACGCCTGAAAATCATGCGATAATGCATGATTGTGATAATGGAGAAGCCATGTAATAATTGCTTCATGTCAGCCCGATAAGCATTTTGGAAACTTTTGAATTAATGTAAATTTAATGTCATACTGTACAAAAAATAAATTATTTATTCTATTTAAAGTATGTGATAAGATATTATATTTCAGTTAAACATACTATCAATTTATCATTTTTAAAGGAGTTGTTTCATACATTAAGAAACGATGATCACTTACATTCATTTTTTGAAGTAAAAAACTGCTCAAGTTTTAGGTAATTTATATGATTTAAAACCATACTGAGCACTCATATTTTAGATTTGATAGGATAATCAGATGACTTAATTGTGTGCTTGTTTGTATCAGCCAAAATTTTATCGAACAGATGACTTATATGATTTGACTTTGAAATGCAATTTACTTTTTTCATACTTACGGAGTAGGTGCATAACCTTCTTTTACAGTGTTTATATATTAGACGAACATAATAATATCGAAAATTTAGGGTCTTGTGATTACAGGGAGAAAGAATAATGATCCATTGCTGATTATATCTCTATTAATTACTATCGATATAGAAAGATACACATTATGAATATAGTATGCTATTTGTGGGATTAACTGTGCACCCCTAATTGCGGACCTGTTTTGTATTGTTATGAGTTACAATTTATGACTAAAATTAGCAAAGACACATCGAAAAACATTTGATAAAGTAATTTAGATATTTATTGATATATCGGCTCTCAATAATGACGACTTCAGTTGGTTGGGTTGTTGTCTCTTTGACACATTCCCCATTTCCATTCTCAATTTAATTTTTATACTAAAGACATTTATCCTGTTGCACTTACTTTGAATAAAACTATTACTAATAATGACCACTGCCCTTTCCTCAATATTGATATCTATATTACTAACGGGAAGCTTAAAACAAAAACAAAAAGATATTGGTCAATGCGCTTGTTTAGCCATTAATATTTTAGCAGGAACATTTTCTATCCTGATTTTTTTTTATAGCTTTATCATTTGACTGGTTTAAGTTCTAAAAAACTATTAAAAAAACAAAGATTTTATAATATTTACTGATGGTTTATAGCAAACATGTAAAATATTTATAAAAACAATAACGAGGGTCAATGGGCATCTTTGAAGGCATTCAATTGGATAAAACCAGAGGATTCCGAAAATCTAACAAAAATGATGGCAAAGGGTCATTTTCGTTTGTCATTTGTTTCATTTCAAATTGTCTCAAGTATAATTGATAAACATATCGTCTAATTTCACTGAAACGTACAGCTAATTTCCTAATGTATGTAGATCAATACTTTGGATTGCCTGCTTGCTTTTTTGTATATTTTGTATAATTATATTTTGATAACGTCCAGTTGAATTAGATAGCATATATACAGGTTCACATACCTATTTTATAAAAAGATGTCAATCTTAATTACAGAGCTTGAGAGAACATTAATACAAATAAACAAAGCAAGGAAGCCAACCAAAGTGTTACCCTACATGCGTTAGGAAATTGGCTGTAAGGCAAAAAAATATTAATAAAGCTAATACTCAGCAAATGTGAATGAAATCAAATTTTTAGTGTTTAAAACTAAATTGTTGTAAATTTAACTTAAAATTCAACTACATGCATTAGGAAATTGGCTGTAAGGCAAAATAACATTAATAAAACTAATACTCAGTTAATGTGAAATAAATCAAATTTTTAGTGTTTGAAACTAAATTGTTGCAAATTTAACTTAAAATGACAAAAACAATTGCTCCAAGAATAATATATTACATAAAATCGCTCCCTTTCATTTAGCTAAAACTGTGACCAGAAAGATTGAAAACAAATTTCGATTTTCAATTCCGGCAACAACCTTTTCTTTGTTCTAATTTCCAAAATGAGCAATTTAGATTGATTATATTTTATCCGGTTGGAGAAATCTTTCTTTGTAGTTTTCAATGGAAAATTATTTTTTAAATCAAAAACTTTCTGTATTTTATATTTACTGTCTCGTTTATTGAAAATACATGAGGTAGTAATAAAAGGATTGTATTTTAAGATAGATGTATAATGTTTTAGAAATAAAACTTTCATTCCTATATTATACCAGTCCTATAATTTTAATTTCCTTATATCTTAAATATTAAAAAAAAGTGAATTCCACAAACTCGATGCAATAATCTCTACACTCTCTCGTCTTAGTCGGGAAAAATAATGGTATAAAGAACTCCGTCCATGCATTTGCATGTCCGTCTTTCAACAGTACCGAATGAGTTCGTTACGGCAAACTTCTGAAATTGACGCGAAAAAAAGCTCATCTAGTCTGGTATAGTCAACTACTCTGTAAGTTAAGCAGTGCCATCTTTCATTTCTTTTTTTTATTTTCAATAATTTTTCTTATGTAGGACAGAGGACAAAACAGACTTTCTATACAAAAGCAGCGTGAAAGGTTATTTCAATCAATTTTCCATTCCGACGGATGGTGTTTCTGAAGGTTTATATTGTGCGGCAACAACATCATAAAGATCTGAAACTGATACATGCTAAATCTCTTGTATTACCGGATAATAAAGTAGGTGAATATAGTTGTTATTCTTGGAAATTAAAATGTGGGTTTCAAACGTCCAATTTGCGATTTCTTTTTTTTTTCAAATAGAGCGCCAGCAAGTAAAGTTTGTACTATGACCTCAGATGCAATGTTCTGAAGAAGACAACTCTTTTCTTCAAAACAAACGAGAAAAAAAAAACAACATGAAAATTACTCATAACTTTTTTTGAACGGTCGGTGATATACACTTTTTTTTTGCTTTATTTTGAAGAGTACATATAGCATTTTTCGCCTTTAAATTTTTATAAAGAAATCACTGGTAGATCTTTTTTAATACTGGAAAAGTTTTTCAGTTTTACGTTTAATTTTTGGCGGGAATGAAATACATCATATTTTTAAAGATCAAATAAATATGAGCCTTAAACTCTTGAACCGGTATTTGAAAGATACAAATCTTCTGTTTAACGTGAAACAAAAATTATGCTTGTAGGTTTTATATAAAGCATTTTTTTTTAAAGTTTAGATAACAAGCAAATATTATGTTAATATTCGGGAAAACACAAAACTGATGTTGCTATAGTGACAAAACTAAGTCTGTGACCCCCAATTTTTTTCATTATATTTTGTTTCTCATATCATGCAAAAAAAACAACACAAAAATACTGAACTCAGAGGAAAATTCAAAAAGGAAAATCCAAAATCAAAAGGCAAAATCAAAAGTCCAAACACATCAAACGAATGGATAACAACTGTCATATTCCTGACTTGGTACAGGCATTTTCTAATGTAGAAAATGGTGGATTGAACCTGGTTTTAAAGCTAGCTAAACCTCTCACTTGTATGACAGTCGCATCAAACTCCATTACATTGTCAACGATGTATGAACTAAACAAACATACTCAAAAAGTAAAAATGTCAAACACCTTCATACAAAGTTTGAAGGAAAAATCACTGAAAGAAATGAATAGGCTGTTTGGTCTTTAAATTGTTCAAAGAATTATTTCAAAATTTGTTCTTCAGAATGTTGTGTTATCACTTCTTATTAAAAGTAGAAAATTCTAACAAAAAACTTTATCAGAGGGAATGAACTTGTATAAAGAAATGATCATCAGTGCGAACTCAAGCATTACCCGACAAATTATTAACTGACAAAAATTCTAAAACGTAAGTTTATTTTAAATCATCATATCTTTATGTGTAGAATTTTTAAAATATTCTCAATTGCAATTGTTCTGAGTAAAACGGACTATTTGTCATTGTCACATTTGATTTTGAAATCTGCATAAATTACATTTTCCTTATTTTAGTAGACACAACACCACTGACCTTTCAGTATTGGTGGATCTTTTCTGGAGTGTCAATTCCGCTGGTAGCATTGTTAATTGGCAGTTTAATTTATGCCGCGAAAAAAGGAAAAGCTAAAGTGGATAACCACAACCAGGACAAATCAACATCCGTCACATAAAAGAGTTACACAGATTGAAAATATCTATGAAAAGAAACTAAATATCAACAAGTCACGTGACATGCATAGACGATTAGAGTCAAAGCTCTTGTTCTATCCACAAATTGTAATTATAAGGAAATGTAAACTTTGAAAATGTAATTTTGAAAAAATGAAAAATATATATTTAGGTTTTGTATAATTACGTTTATTTTTTTATAATTTTGTATTATTTTATATGCTGTTGAAACTTATTTCTGTAAGTCTTGACTTGCGGTGTATTTTTTTTCTACTTTTGGATTTACGAGTATATTTCGTCCTACCGTTATTATGGTTATGTTATACGCTAGTAAAAGAAAAAAACACAAAAATACTTAACTCCGAGGAAATTTCAAAAGGAAAATAAAAAATCAAAAGGCAAAATCAAACGTCCAAACACATCAAACGAATATATAGCAACTGTCATATTCCTGACTTGGTACAGGCATTTTCTAATGTAGAAAATGGTGGATTGAACCTTGTTTTATAGAGCTAGCTTAACCTCTTACTTTTATGCGAGTCACATCATATTCCATTACATTGTAAACGATGAATGAATATATGTATCTATTTCATGAAGTTTAAGTTCAGTGCTCTGGCTTTTACAATTCATAATATATATAACTTTTATATATAAGTGTCTAAGAATGTAACTTTAACACACTGATAAGTGTTATAAAATTTGTTGTTATATTTTATATATTATTCATGCAATATTTCGCTAAACAAATTAGCTTTATCGGGCGTGTGCATCTATCTAGGTGAAATCGGATGCATGACAAAACATATCTTTGTAGCTTGAGCTACACAAAATTAGTGAAAAAGTTTAACATATTGATTGATGGTCTGTATAAAACATATTTTTGCCGTTTATTATACATTACAATTTTTAAATTTAAACTGATAGTTGTTTTAGTTAAATAGAATGAAATTCATGATTTATTCCTTTGATTTTGGGTAGAACTGTTTTTCATCTCTCTCATTAAGTCCATCAGATTCAAGAGTGCATAGCTGATGCATCCAGAACCTTTCTCTCTGTTTTCTCCTTTCGGAGTCTAGGTGTTCTTCTCCTCTCTCCCAAATATAACTTTTATATATATACAGATATATTTCCCGGCACATTCGATCATGAATACTTATAATCGATTTGTTTATTTATATAACAGCAACTCTAGTTAATTGATTTTCTACTATATTTTGCTTATTAAAAAAGGCAGATTTAAATGAAAAAAAAAAACTTAAAAAAAACTGATATACATTTTGTTTTATATTTTTGGCAGTCGGAGTATTAAGATATGATTAATAAAAAAATCAGATTTTCTACTATATTTTGCTTATTAAAAAAGGCAGATTTAAATGAAAAAAAAACCCTGATATACATTTTGTTTTATATTTTTGGCAGTCGGAGTATTAAGATATGATTAATAAAAAAATCAGATTGAATTCAATTATTTTTCATATATAAGACGGACACTAGAACGGCTTGCAAATGATATTGATTCCTGTCAGTGTGTGTGTGTGTGTGCGCGCTCGCGTGTGTGCATTAGGGAGATTTGTGTTAATGGGTGTTGGTGTGTTGGTGTGTGTGTGTTTTTGTGTACATGGGTTTTTGTGAGTGGTGGGTATGTATGTTTATGTTTAAATTATATGTTTTGCTATGTTTTTACTAAAAGATGGGCGAAAGATACAAAATGGACAGTCAAACACATATATTGAAAATAAACTGACAACGCCATGGCTTTAAAATAAAAAGACAAACAGAAAAATAATAGTACTCTAAACACAAAACTGGGAGGATCGCAGGTGCTCCGTAAGAATAAAAAGATTCTGCTCAACATTGGGCACATGTCGTGTTGCTAATATTTATCAGAAACACTTCGGTCCAGGTTTTCTTCTCCTCTCTCTCCAATAAACGTATCACCGACAGTCCTAATATTCCACAAGTAAGACGTACTTTCAAGTTGTTTTAATTCAATTACATTAATTTTATGGTTGTGCCTTTATGTTTTTTTTACGCATGTTCTATATTTAAGTAGTTGAATATTTTCAAATATTTGTTGACGAAAAATATATATGATTATAATGAGTAAAACAAACATTGGAAGTTGGATGTGTACTTGATAAATTTGGTTTTAGATACACAAATTTTGTAATCAGTCAATTGGGTTTGGACTTGCACTGAGAGTACTCTAATAAGAAGATAAGAATATAAAGATAGTAACAATAGACACTGTCAACAGCGTAAAAATTTCTCCTCTGCAGTTTCGAAAAAAAACCAGTACGCTTTTTGTATTCGTCGATTTCAGTATTACATTCATAATAACCTATACCAAACTATAAAGAACCTAGGAATAATTGAAACAAAAACAAGATAATATCTTATAATTAAAAAAAAACCATTTACATAAAGCAAATTATATTTTAGTATAGCATAAAAGGATGTATCTCATAACAGTAGTTTTAACTGTGTATCATGGCCACCGGTAATTTGGTACCAACGAATAGGGGACAAAAGGGATAAATAACTATACAAGGTAAGAATTCCTTAAGTGTAAATTGTTTCTTCTGGTTTGATGAGGTAACAGCTTATAAACTCATTTTTTGATATATAGTGGTTTAATTGTTAAATACAAACAAGTAGCAAACATGATTTTGTATTAAATGTATACCCTTTGCTTCGATTGAATCCAGTTTCAGGTGGCGATGATTCACAGTAGTAATAGTACGTAAGATATACATTAATAACATATGCCTTTTTTTTACCATATCAATCATTTTTGGCCTGTACTACTTAATAGGAACTTAAAGACCTCTTATTATATGACGATACATATAATGGTAAAGTATGTGTTTTGTACAAATGCAAATAGATGACATTGGTGTTATAACTGATGATCAAATCACAATATGACTCTGTATATCAATAAATGTTCTGATCAGGAGACGATACATCAGATTTTATACATGAAAAGGTCCTGTTATGCTAAACATACACAATAAAACTGAAAAACTAAAGGGTGGATCGATGTTTTAAAAAAAGTTTTAAACACTATGTATGCAGAAATTTTAGTTAATATACATTCTGTAATAAACATATTACAAGTTTCAAATGTTGAAATTTTTAAATTAAATTATGATTTTTGTTTTCATTTGTCAATCTATTGTGAAGACGGGTTTGACGGAAGATTTGAATAACTTGACAAAACAAATTTATTTAAACCATCACCATACAAAATAGGTAATGCAAAAATCATGACATGTACAGGAAGCATTTATTCAAAACGGGAAGTATTTATACGAATACAACAACATTCACAATGAATCTCCAATACGAATTTTAAATCATTATCATATAGTAGGAAGTATCTTATCATCTGCAGTAGCCATTTTATATTTTATTTTCTTAATGAACTACTCCAACAACATTACAATGATGTGATCGTGTGTGCCATATAATTAAAGAAGAAAGTTTAATAACATAAACTGACAGGTAAGACAGGTAAATGTATTTACTTTGCATTAATGTTTGATATAAACCTTAAAAAAACATGTGCACCCATTTCATTTGAATCTGGAGGAATGTTGTGTCATAAGCTATCGTACCACAGCTAAAGATCTTCATAAATTGTATTTCTTTTTTCAATTTTTGTAGTGATGATACACTAACTTAATATATAAACAACTGGTTTTGTTGAAAATGCGGAAGTTATCTAACGAAGACTAGGAGAATGCTATGATACAACATGAAAAAAAGTAAAATCACAAAGAATACCGAGCTCCGAGTAAAAAACAAAACATAAAGTCATTATGAAATCTTCTTTTGTGAAAAAATAAAAACTCAAGTGAGAAACAAAACGACCCTATATTCGCTTAAAAAAAAAGTTAACACATAAAAAAATTATATGCTAAACAGCAACTAGCTTCTACCACTGGATTACAGATTCCTGAATGAAGACATACAAATATTCTAAAATAACAAGGATTATATTACTGTACTCTCAGACATTTTTGTGATTTATTTAATTTTTCGTCAATTGTGACGGTATATGGATCGCCAAAAAAAACAAACTGGCATAGCAATCAACAATATTAGTGCACACAATAACTTCTTCATTCACACCATTCAAATTATTTCAAAAATATATTAAGGATATAATGATATATGGTGAATCACTTATTTGTTTATTATGGTGGCGTTATGCCATTATCGTGAGGTATAGGGATAATAGATAAGGTATTTTCTTTATTTTTTGGAAGTAAAATATGAAAATGTGATTTGAGAAATTAAAAATAACTGGGAATATTAATTTATTATGTTTGATGGTCATTCTGAATGTTTTCACGTCAACTCTCTTGATTTCACAACTGTAACATACCCCCAATGCTGTCATGTCGCCTTTGTATATCTGAATTGAAATGGTAATAAGTGTATGCATGTATTATCCTGATTTCATTCCCAAAGTCGTGGTTTTGATACAAACTTATTTAAGCTTGGTTCGGATGGAAAACGTATGAATGCAACACTACATTATATATACGATGAATAAATTAGAAAACTTAAATATCATGTCGGGACATTTTTACTGACTGAATGGTATATGTTTTTCTCATTATTGAAGGGTGTATGATAGTCTATAAATGATACCAACCACTTGATATGAATACAAATAAATAGCTTGGTAATGTGCCATTATACCACATCCTTTATCTTTATCTTTATGAACTAGTTGACCAATATAAGGTAAATGTGTCTCAACTCAAAATGTTTTGTTATGTCAAATCTTCCAATACCAGCATGGTCGAATGGTCTGCAAATTGCCCAATCGTCACTATTGTTCTTATAGTCATTTTATTATCCGGAAAAGTAACATTGTTAACAATGAGCAAATCGAAAAATTATTACTATTAATGTCATTCATTGTTATTGGGTTAAGTGTGATGCAACAGAAAAATTGGTACTGTTTACATGGTTAATGTTATTGGTTGAATAGGATCCTGACAAACCAAAGAGGACCCTGTACTTGAATGCACAAAGGCTGTGTGCTCATACAATCAGAAGTACCTTCGGAAACTACGGGTTTTTAACTACTGAACAAAAACGCAGATTTATATTTCTTCTATCACTACTAATACGTTATCTTTCAGGTAAACTAAGTTAAACTATTACATTCGTATTTAATACATATTTGTAAATAATACTTCTTATATCTCTCCATCTTTCAATAGATGACACAATTTAAGATAATCTTTAGTACTTCCTTTGCTTTATTTGTACTTACATGCAAATATGCACGATGATTATCTTCACTCTTCATAGTAGATAACCACACTTCACAAATCCTTACGTAGCCGATCTATACATGCCATAGTCGAGTCTGCCAGGTATTCGAAAAACATCTTTTTATATTTCTACTACAATTATATCTTTAAAAATATGACCTTAAAGTTATTGCGATAGAATTTATACAACGAGTCAACCGGAAACAAAAGAAATGAAAATATTTGTTAGAGAAGGTAAACAAAGGCGAAGTTAGTAAAGAGGTATGGCCAATTTCCCCTCAATTCTTTTCATTTGATAAGATAGGTAAATCATGTTTTAAATAGCCCGATAGATGCTAATTATAGTACATTAAAATACATCACATCATCTATTTTCATACCTTGAATAGGTATTCCTACAAAAACAAGGCAAAGACTATTTTTTTGTATTGATTTTATCTAATTGTTAACACCCTTTATGCGCATAAGGTACCATACCACGTAACTTGTCAAGAAGTCAAATAATATTGAACAAATTCAAATGGGATGTTCATTCATTCTGAATATATGTATATCTGTATTTGTCCTGGTCTTTTAATGTTTTATCGTCTATAAGATAAGATAATATACATATTAACCGGAGAACATCTTACATCAGCTGGCCATAGAACACCTTGTGTTACATTTACTTACACATGTTATATGGCCTTTTCTGGCATTTTAACAAATCGGCCCTTCGTTGTGATACAGATACAACAGCTTCTTAATGTTTTACCTATACTATCACGATTTGTAGTGCAATTGATTTTTTGTTGTGGTGTTGTCTTATTTTCTGATGACTTAGGTACCGGTGTAGGGACGGTGGTAAGAATTTCAGTACTATTATCTACACAGTTCGTGAATTAGTGACAAAACTGATTGCTGTTACATATTATACCATGTCCAAAAACAGTTTCAAAAAATTGTTTGTGTTGTTTTGAAACTTGTATACAATGGCCTTAGTTTATGTTATGTGTATATTTCACATGCAACATTTGGGATTCATTGCTTTAGAATCAATTCTCGTGTTATTGATTATGTATAGGCACCTACTTCAGTTTGACAGTTGTTCCTTTCATATATGTTATCAATGTAAACACATGAATATAAAGTAAGTCAAGAGTATGGACATTCATAGGAATGCACACAATAACCGATACAGTATTTTTTTTTTTAAATAAAATGATTTATATTTTATAGTCAAAGTAAACCAGAATGACTCTATGAATTAAGAAAACATCCGAAAAAAATATGATAGAAACATTAAAATTTAATATAACAACACAAAAAATGCAAAAAGTCTGAGCGAGATTCGAACCCTAGCTTGAAAACAATATTTCATTTGTAGTTCTATTCTCTATTGATTGAGCCACCGCGATACTTGACCATAATATTCTTAATAAGGAGCTATATCGGTACAATTTCGAGATGTTACAATTTTTTCATTAGAAAGTTGTTTTTTCATATAATAAGGACACACTAAACCAATTTCATTTTTGACGGAAAATGTAGTATAAGTTGCCACAGTCACGAAAAACATTTTTTTTTTGGTTTGAAATGTCCTTCTTGTGGGATTCCCTGTTTTTCCCACCTAAAACACCCTGAATTCGACTTTCATCCTTTTTGAGGGTTGTATTAAATATTTATCACATATACCATAATATATGTAAATCGAGATATTGATCAAAAAGCATTTTTATATTTTGTTTTTATAGTAAATTTTATTCTGTTGGCACTTTTTGAAATTGGCCCTTTTGTGAAAAAAAATCCGGACAAATTGGCCCTGCCTCTTTGAATTGTTTACATCTGTTGATATGTGCTTTAAAAGTTTAATGAATTTTAGTACTACAAATTTTGGTACAGAAATAATACCAACAGTTATCACAATATCCTATGTTTGAAAATCATAACTCTAAGAGATATGAAATAGACAAACTTTTGAAAATGCTGTAAATGTAACAGTGTAACCAAATATCTGTAGTATTTATATTTCAAGTACAAATCAAGTACTGTGAAATACACTGTATTACAGGTAGCAAGATATTACAATGATTTCAAAGTAACAAAATAGTACCAAAAATTGTACGACAATTATTGTTTTGGTAGAGAAATAGAACCTATTCAAAAGTAGTTGTTTGCAAAAATTTTATATTAGAAGGGTAATGAAAGCTGTTCCATTGATTGATTTTAATATTGATTGAAAAATACAATTTTTATTTTTAAAATGACATGACATTGACCCGTTATTCATTTAAGTGTACTAGACTATATTTTCAAAACTAACGTTTTTTTGTTTCTGAAATCCGTATTTGACTTAAGTCCATTACATTATTATACATGTTAATGTTGAAATTAAAGTTATATGAAACCGCAAACACAAAAAAAATGATGCATATGTTTTTATAACTAAATGAATAGATTTCATTAAAAAACTTATGTACATATACTTTTCTGAAGAAAATTCTGTAATTTGTCAAAATTATAAAGAAGTTTACCTTTTTTAATTGCTAGCTCCAAGGAAGCAATTCGCCGAAATATTTTCAGCATGCAAGTGCCCTTAGCGTGACCCTCCTTGTATCAATTCGGTTATTGCAATACGGATGGATCTGTCATTTAAATAAACTATTATCTGATTGTACATGTTCTACACGTGCTCAATATCCATGCTTCTTTGTTGATTACTATAAGGTGACAATCGGTAAACTACGGCTTCAAAACACGGCAATTAATTATCTATCATTAATTAATTAATTTATATCATAACAGACAGAGACAATAAAAAATGACGATTATACGAAATGTTTGCGTAAGAAAGAAAAAATCGTCCACAGAAGACTTAGTTTATGATAATTATATACATGCATTGGTTTAAGAATTGGATAACCATTATTGTTCACCATTCACTCGTGTATATGACTTTAACTTCCATGATGTTTTATCAATTTTTAATTTTTATTATCTTAACAGGTAGAAAAGCATCATATTTGCAATGCTTTTATTGCTCACCATGACGATAGTCACAACAGTATATGGAAACATTTCTCAAAGAACAGAATCTCAATGCAGTTATTGGGAAGATAGACATCTTAATCTACATGCAAATTGTTCTAAAAGAAACTTTACGTCAATTCCAGTTGTGCTATCAGGCATAGTTTCACTTGACTTAAGTGGTAATCAGATTAAAGTTGTACACAATAAGACATTCCTGAACTTGAGTAATCTTTGGGAGCTGAACTTGTCTTATAATAGAATAGAATGGTTAGAAATTGGGGCATTTTTGGGGCTCGAAAGTTTACAAATATTAATTTTACGAAAGAACAATCTTGATTACAATAGCCGACATTTTTCTAAATCTGTATTTCAACCTTTGAAGTTTTTAACGCATTTAGATATAAGTCTTCAAAGAGGCAGGTCTGCAGAGTGGAACTGCACCTGGTTTTCACAATATGTTATATCTGACCTCTCAAATCTACAAAGTATTGAAATCGACATATCTACTGTTAATGTGTTCCGTGAGGGATTTTTGTCATTATCAAAATTAAAGAAAGTCAAAGCTGGATTTTGTGTCATGGATGCCAATGAGAAAACATTTTCAAACATACCTCACGTAGACCAAATAGATATAACTGACTGTGTTATAAAATCCTATGCAGTCGGAACATTTTCAGGGCGACACATAAAATATCTCAATCTAAGTTCAACTAATCCTGAGCTAACGATTTGGTCAAATATTTTGCAAGATTTTAAACGTTACACCGTTGATACATTAGTATTAACAGAAACTCTCGAAGCTTTACGGAAAATGTGGGAACACCTTGTTTTCGATGCTTTAAACAAAACGGGTGTGCAAAAGTTATTTTTAGATCACAATGAAATGCAGAGATTTTGTTTGAGTTGTGAAGTGCATGATTTTGACTTACCCTTAACTTTAAAGTATTTGGACCTTTCATCAAACAAGTTAATCTGTTTCTGTCTGTCAATGCCACATTTATCGAGTCTGAATTTAGAAAATAACAATCTCCGAGATTATTTAAGATTGAAAACATATTATCCTTCCTATCCAACAAACTTAACGGTGGTAAATTTCGCCTTTAACAACCTTGACTATTTGAATGTTTCCATTTTCCATGGACATCAAAGTTTACGTGTTTTAAATCTAAGCAACAATTATTTTACCGATATCGATTTTGACATTTCGCATTTAACGTTACTTCAAGTTCTTGATTTATCGAATAATCGAATACAAAAGTTTAGCGAAAAGTCTATGAAGAAATTAGACGTCCTGTTTGGTTCGTCGAAAGTAAAAATAAACCTTGGAGGAAATAGCTTACAATGCAGCTGTGATGCTATATCATTCATTGAATGGTTACTTGACAAACAGGACTATTTTTCCGCAAAAAATGAGACGAAATGTAAATTCGCAAATGGAACAAGTATTTTTTTGACAGACTTTAGGAGTACAATGTTGCAACTGAAAGAGAATTGTGCATCACGTCTCGTTTTGATAATTTGCATTTCTATAGCGATTACGTCAATGTTAGTTATCGCGATAATTGGAATTGTATATAGATATAGATGGAGATTGCGGTATGCATATTACATGATGAAGAGTAAATATAAACAAGACAATATCACCCAAAACGATGACCAGGAATATACATACGATGCTTTCATATCCTATGCCGACAATGAACAAGATTTTATTGTCCGAGAGTGTATACCGAATCTAGAAGAAGGAGGCAATGCAAAACTATGCATCCATAAACGTGATTTTTTGCCCGGAAACGAGATTACGTATAATATAACTAATTCTATACACGAAAGTAGAAAGGTAGTGTGTATTATCACTAAATCTTTTCTGGATTCATACTACTGCATGTTTGAATTTAACATGGCGAGAATGGAAAGTATTTATTCCAGAAGTAAAGAAAACATATTGTTTTTAGTATTCTTAGACCAATTTCGATCAAAAGATCTTCCTCTAATTATGCTTGAACATGTTCAAAACGATTCCTATATCGAATACCCAAATGATGAACAGGGAAATGTTGTATTCTGGGAGAAAATAAAAGAAATTTTGAAATAATTTTATCTTTGAGTTGTGCTATTGGTTTTTTTTCTGTTTTGATGGTGATATCATAACATTTCAGATTCAAAACGATTCATGTATCGAATACCCAAATGAGGAACAGGGAAATGTTGTGGTTTGGGAGAAAATGAAAGAAATTTTGAATTAAGTTTTATTGTTGAGTTGTGCTATTGGTTTTTATCTGTTTTAATGGTGATGTCATCACATTTCAGATGAATCAAATATTGAGCTGCGTCGGATAGAAATCGACCTTCTGCAAATGCACATATACTTTTACATGCATATAGTTTTGATTTATTTTGAAACAATCAATTACAAAAAGGGTAAATTTTGGTCTGTTTTGAAGGGTTCGAATACCAATTCAATTTCAAAATATTTACCGACTGCATATACATTTTTATTTTGTATTTTTCAACCCGAAAGAAATAATCTGAAGTATAAGTATTCATTTGCACAAGATGGATTTCTCTTCGATGTATCTCTATTCATGTAATACAGTCATTTTCGAAATTTAGGCATTTTGTAAAATGACTAAAAATAGTAAGCATTTTGTAAAATGACTAAAAAAAGTAAGCATTTTGTAAAATGACTAAAAAAATTAAGCATTTTGTAAAATCTATCAAGCTTAAGGCAATTTTTTTTAAAGAATGAAATGTTCACATAGACAGAGTCATTGAATATATTAAGGGCAGATCAATTGTACTTGTCATAACTTGGTTAGGTTAAGCCCTTGCTACAGCTGTTTTGCTGTGCATGTCGTATATTCTGCATTTTTGTGTGAATACATTGTATGTACATTAATTATTATGTATCGTGTAAAGAGAGTGTGAATCTCTTATTTGATAAGAACACTTTTGGTATTTCCATTGAAGGCAAATGTTTACATCAATAATTATACAATGAATATGATGACATTTTTGTCAGAGGTGTCTTTTTGATCAACAGATTGTATCTAGAGCAAAATTATTACGATTTTTTTCCTTCTATTTTCCCGTTCTATGAACATCAATAATTTTCTCAAATCTCCATAGAAATTTTATAAAAACAAAGGTTTAAGCTTTTTATTTATGATTTAAAAATATCATTAAATTCAAACGTTTGAAAATTATATTTTCATTTCCGGTTTAATTTTCTAATTTGAATTTTCTTATATTTTATATTTTCTAGTATAAAAAAAAAGCTTTTTATACAGTAAAAATCAGTTTCAGTCTGAATTGAAATAAGTTAGTCATAAATAACAGTCAAATATCCATGGAATTTTATAAACTTAGACCAAAAGACAGTATCCATAGCAACATTTTGAAAATTATTATTTCATTTTCCGTATTTTACTGATAAACCAAGCCTCCTTATTGTTTAGAGAAGTTGATTATTTTATTTACACTTAACATTACCATGATTACAGACAATTTCGGGTTACATTTTTTGACATGATTAATTTGTATACCTTCATAGATAATTATAAATTTGGACAGAGAACAATTTAAAAAAAAAATAGAATGTTAATAAAATGTTTGATTGTTTACTCTTTCTAATTCTATACTTATAAATGAACTTACTATTCATTGTCAATAATACACATTGACACTGGCAACTGCAATCGTTTCCAAGAGACAAAGCTCCGTATAATCTTTAAGGATTATGTAGCATAATAATCTATTGCAATAAAAATTCATAATTTCAAATAAAATTTGTAGATTTAGCTAACTAAGTCCTTATATTTTTATAAAATAACATTCGTTTATAGTTGAACTTTGTTTTAACAATGAATTAGCTGCAATCAAAATTTGCTTGCTAGTCCCTCTCAGTGATCACAAATAGATAACTCTGGCTCATTTCCAATTCTTTTTTATCATTATGGCTCATTTCCAATTCAATCTATCATGAAGGGAAGTAATTTCATGCAATTTTTAATCATAGTCTATTTCAAAAATGATAAAAAGTTCTTTATATTGGTATGTAAAAATTTTAAACGTTTCAAATTTATGAAATTATATTCGTACATCAATTGGTTTGATACATCAATAACAAAAAACTGAAATATATTGCATTGATTCATTTTGTAATTATTCAAAATTATATCAGAAACCTAAACATAATTATAAAAAAAATGAACCTGTTAAGGGGAGACAATTCTCGTATAACTTTTTCGAATTGGCACATAATACCACGGAATGTCACTCATCATACAAATGGCACATCCATATAATTAATTAACTGCGCAATCGCGCTCCACCTTCAATGATGATTCTGCATTATAAATATAACCAACAGTTGTTAATCTATAGATAGTGAAGACTAATGAAAGCTAACCCACTGTAAAAATATTTTTTTGCACTTTTTTAAAACTTCCTCAGGAAAAATTCTCTAGCCACTTTCATAGCTCAAAATTAACGTTTTTACAGAATATTTGAATAAAGTAGTTACAGATTATTCGCTTCTCAAAGTGTAAGACGCAATAAAAATCGTATGCTTGCACAATCTTACCAAAATACGGATTTAATTAAGTCCTAAACATTTTTGACATTTCTTCGTATATTTTTAGCGAAAACCGGTTAAAACAAATCACACGTACGTGTTAAGATCCGACTAAATACCTATTTCCCGATATGGTCAGGTAAAGTTGCTAGATTATGTACCCTTGTGATGATTCAATGCTAAACATATGGAAATTTTATAGAAAATCCACAACCTTTATCCTTGTACTCTCATCTTTGGCCATTTGATGACTGAAAGATATAGGACTATTGCATGCAGTGCTAGCATTGATTTCCTTAAACCAAGTTTATTAATGTTGTTATTGGTTAAAACAATTAAAAACATGGACCAAATCAAGTACAACTTTTAGGGTGCGCTCGACTTTAGTGACTCCGCACGAGGTTTTTTGGGAATTTACAGGTTGATTAGAACTTTTTGTGAAAAAGAAAGACTAGCACATTATAGAAAAGCAAGTGAGTAATCCATGTTTCAAATTTTATGACAAAAATATCTGTATAAAAGGCTGTGGATTTTCTATAAAAATCTTGGTTTATTTGCCACAAAGTACTCTTTTTCTACTAAATGCAACAAAACAGTAAATAATAATACTTTGCATCAAGTTTCCCCTTGGTGTATTTACAAAAAGACATATCTCTATTATTCATTATTTCTGTAGTTTTGATACAATTGAAGTTTGAAAAGTTCATACAAAAATGGCAACAGAAGGGGTCATAAACCTTAAGATTGTTTTTACAAATAACCTCCAATCAACAGGCAATTTAGTGAATTTAGCTTCACATTTTGTGTCAATTTATGTAATGATGATTTTTGTTTAATATAATGCCCATCTTGGTAAGGCATTTTATAAATTGCTTGAAAAATCAGTCATTTTACAAAATGCTTAAGTTTAGATAATGCCTGTAACATATTTATAAAAATATATATTTATATTATATGAAAAACGAGGAATATATTTGTGAAACGCTTAGGACATATTTGAAACAAAAACATTTTACATCTGTACCGAGTCAAGAGCCTCTTTGTAAATATTGTATGATTTTTAATGTTAGTTTATTTGTATGGTCTCCATAATCACAGGTCTAATACACTTTTTTAGTTAAGGGGCCAGTTTAAACACGCCTTAGACTGCGGGATTTTAACGCCGAGTTGAAGATCTATTGATGGCCTTAGATTATTGTTTTGCTCTTTGATCGGGTTGCTGTCTCTTTGTTACATTCCTCATTTCCATTGTCAATTTTTAACAATTGTTTAAGCTGAAATAAATACTTTATATATTTACCTTGTTTTAAAAATTAAAGCAAACGATGTTCATCTTATAAGATTGACGTATTTTTAATTTTTATATTGTTTTGTCAATTAGAATACAAAACTTAAAACATGTTTAATCTAAAAGTTATTTTTTTTTATATATCATTTGTATTAATCTCATTTATAGACTCTAACTACATAATACTCTGTGGATGTACATTTATCTAATATTTGTAAAATGTGATGTTTCTGTTTCATATTTGATCTATTTACATACACTAATATAAAATAAAAATAAAAAAATGATTTGTAGTGCTTTGTTTCGTGTTATTTCTCTTTTGCTTTGTTGTATAGTCATATATAAAAGAAAATTCAGGGCCAAAACGAAATAAAGACATCACTTTCTACAAAAAAACGAAAAAAAACCGATGGAAGTTAGACACGACACGACACGGTTTACTAAAAGTACTATTACAACTTGAGACACCGTTCTGGTGCTCAAATGAAGAATCGGTCAATGCAAAAAGTAAAATAAAACAAAAACCAAACTCCAAGGAAATTTCAAGACAAAAAGTCCGAATTCAAATGGCAAAGACTATAGCTCGAACACGTCAAACGAATGGATAACAACTGTTATATTCTTGACTTGATATAAGCATTCTTTTATGTAGAAATGATGATTTAAACCCGGTTTGATAGATAGCTTAACCTCTCACTTGAAAATAAGCATTCATTGATGTTGCAGTCGAGAAAAAAGGACGAAATTGTGACTTATCTAGTATGACTTTTCCAGGGGTCATCAACATACATGTATTTCATAACGCTCAACCTAATAACGATGGCGTTTGTAAACTTTCAAAAATTTCAAACTTTATCACTTCAAACCCTTCGTTCAGTGACTTCGTTGTTAAAGAGGGGGAGAGATACACCACAGGAACATTCAAACTCATACATCGAAGATAAACAAACAAAGCCATGGGTTAAAAAGACCAACAGATAAACAATAGCACACACAACATAACTTAGAAAACTAAATAAAAAGCAAAACAAACCCCGCCAAAAACTGAGGATGATCTTATGTCCTCCGTAAGAGTAGGCAGATTCTGCTCCACATGTTGCACCCGTCGTGTTGCGCATGTTATTACCAATCCGTTAATAAGTCTAATTCGGTAGGTCACAATAGGGAAAAGGTATGATGTTGTAGTTATTATGAACATATTCGTTATTATCTGCGAAACGGATAATCCATAACAGCCAGCCAACTCATGATAGCGTCCATAAAACTAATGAAAGGGTGACTTTAACTTCACCAGTAAGAAATCTTTGTTTAAGAGGCTGTCAAAGTAAATATCAGGCAAATCCTATGATATAGGTGGCACAACATAATTTTTTACCCACTGATTTTTTTGTTCCAATGCAATGATTATATAATACAAATGATATATATGTCAAAGATATTTCTGAATCAACAGTGGATGACTCAGAAAATGATTTTAAAGTTCACTAACAATGCAACAAATTTTTTACAAAATGAATTTTTAGTTCTTTCTAAAAAAAAAATTCTCTCTTTATTTGTTGCAGTTAATAAAAAAACAAAATTTAACTTTGGGAAAGAATGTATTTTGATATAAAATAGATGAAAAAATTTTGAAAACAAAATATTTCATGTGCCATCCTCTGTCTGGTTTTTTAGTGGATACCCTCTTAATAGCTCCCTTGACGCCAGAATTTGTTTATGAAGTGATTCATCAGTTTTATTTATATCTATTTATAAGACATGTAAGTAATCAAATATACGGTGAGTTCATTTGTGTTCGTGGGTACCAATTTTCTTTTGATTGCGGAAAACTTGCCTTTTTTGTGGATATGTAATTTCGTGGTTTTGTCACAGTCTGCATACAATCTGATAGAAAATTTATACTCTGAATATTGGAACAATCGAAAGCCAACGATGAATAATGAATCCACAGTAGTTTCAACTCGGAGATTAAATTTGTATGTGCAGTGGCTACTTGATTGTTGTTGCAAAGACATCTTTGAGTTTAATGCAGAATTTGACAAATCTTGCCGTGTTATCTTAGAAAACAAACCAGCGCTCGAGCTAACATTCCAAGGCAAGGTACTGCTTAGCTCAAAATAATGCAAATGCATTTAATGTTTAAAAAAATAAAAAAAAATAAATTAAGAAAAAGACTTTTGATTTGTCGATCTATTGCATTGCTAATGCATGTAATACTGTGTTATATGTTTTTGAATTATTAACATATAAATAGTCCGTGTAAATGCAAATACCATGTAAAATATAACCTACGAGTAAATATGCTATTTAAGGTAGATTAGGTGTCCAAATTATAATCCATAGAATTTTTTAATAATTTGCCAAAATGTAGTTTATATTATGCTTTTTATAAAAAAGTAACAAAAAGGTTGGGTCACCACTCACCAAACTTATTTTTATGCTACACGGTGTTCAAAATTGACACGTTTTGTATAGATTATGCATGGAAAACCCAATTTTCTGCAATTAAGCATAAACTACGCCATAGAATTTTGATATAACATATGCGGAGATAGCTTTAATAGTAATCTTCCAGTTATTAAAAAAGAAAAATGGAGTCACCGGACCCGTTTTCTTGCTACATAATAAAATTGAGTAATTCCTGACACATTCTTTTGTAAAATAACCTTAATCTGAAGTATCCGCCCTTGCATTTGAGTTGCCTCCCCTTATGTGGCAAAGTTGGAAAAAAATGATCAAACAAAAGTTTTCCGTTTTTTTGTAAAATACAACCATACATATGATAAAACATGTCATTTTCTATATAGAAGTGGAAGTTCTTACACATGAATTAACTACTAATCCTAGACCTTGTTTTCTGACATATAAATATCCAAAATGGAGGAAGACACCTTATCTACCTTCACAGGTTTTAGTTGTGAAATTCTGTATGCATTCATATCACAATGACGTTTCACATAGTCGCCACGATCATCATTTTTCTACACGCGTATGACGTGAGATAATAGTATCCTCTTACTTTTTTTAATTGACAAAACGACCGGTCTGTAAATTGCACTTGCTAACCAATTATATTATTTTATATCAATAATACAGCGAGTAGTTCAATCAGGTTTTATTGGGGGCATACATCTGTTAACAATGTCTGTTTGCGCTTCGAGATAATCGGACTAATTCCCGCACAGTGCAATACTTTTAATTACTAAAAAATATTCTATTTCATGAATATAGTATCTTAGCTGCATTTGACAAAAACCCTTCGGAATTGTGTTCCACAACTTCGTACTTTATTTGATTTTATTTTAATGAAAGGATAACTGATGAGTCATAGACGGAAAAGGGGCTGGCGAACAAAGTCATAATCATATTGTATTTTTTGAATAAATAAGTTGCACATGTAAGGTAATTCTTTCCTAGTAAAACTCATTCAAATACGAATAAAATGTGAAAATTCAATTGAATGAATTATTGATTTTGAATTCAAAATCTTAACTGAATTTTTCTTTAAAAAAACCCAACATAAAATTGATTAATTGATGTTCGGTTGCTTAACGTCAAGTGGCAAGAAAACCCACAAAAGAACACGCAATCTTTAGTATAAATAATTTATGTATATCATATAAAGTAAAACAAAATAAGGACCAATTGGTTGTTACGCTGCGAAACACACATTTTTTTATTTTCATAAGTGCATAAATGACAAATAGGCAACAGTAACACATATGCAGTGATTTGAAGACAAGAAAACAAAATTATTATATAAATTTGCATCCTTCATCAAAGGAAAATGGTAAAAAGGACATGCTGCAATTTTCTCTGAAACACAGACAAGAACTCCGCCTACACACTGTTAGTCAACACAATTTGACACAACTCAACACATGTATGTTGTCGTGAAGAGAAACTAATCACATACCGTGATAAACAAATATTATTTATAACAACAGGTCAGCTGATAAACCTTCGCATACCTCATTGGCCAATACAAGTTATGATTAAAACTTTCAAACCAGATATTTTCCCGCTATTCTGCAAAACGCGGAAAAAATAATTTTACTTCTGTCCATAAGTAGTTAAAAGTGAATAACAATTTAAACATTAATGCAACTATGATCATGATGATGTCAATTTTCGTGCGGAAGAAGTTCTGTGAAGCGGCACGGGCTGCTCATCTTCCAAAAAAAAAATCCTGCTTTTTTTTAATGTTTCAGAACTCCTCACTTGTGTTTCCTTCGTTTACCAAATCCCCCATTTTTTAAAATCCTATTATCCACCTTACAGTTTATTTTTAAATACAACGAATGTTTTAAAAAAATTGAACCGATCCACACACTTTATTGGAAAAAATTATTGGATATACATTTGTCTCATTGGCACTCACACCACATCTTCCTATATCTATAGCAATTTGACAAACACTAATATGGATCCTTTGCCCAGAGATGTGTTCCACCATAATCCAAGCAGTACTTCGGCCAAAGGGTACCCATAAAGCTGCCATGTAAAAAGTGGATATAGCAGATTGTTCACTTAACAACGGCCTTTTGCAGGGCCACCAAAATTTATTTCGAGACGTATCAATGTATCCTCATTCAAATATGAACTAATTTACAAAATAAATCTACATTCATGACATCTACCAAATATTAGGTTTATTCTCTTGATTTTCAGTAACCTTAGTCGACTTGTAGCACGGTAAATTAAAACCTCTCACTTGTATGACTGTCGCATTACATTGTTTTCTCTTATTTAGCCATTACATCATTACATTGTTTAATAGATAATTCTTAATATATATCACCTAAGCAAGACTATAAACGTTACGTATAATACATCTTTGTCGTACAATTGTTTTTGTGACTTACGGATAAGTTTAATCATTACGTCAATTTCCTATGAACATTACACAGGAGTTTGACAATTCACTTTCTAAAGCATATCATTTTGTCGCTTGTGTGTTATTTTAGAGTGACTTACAATCTACAAAAATAATCACAAGCACAAAGGGAGTATTTCACGTTACAAAATATATAAAAAAAGGTAATATATAATTACTGCTTTCATATAAAATGAAGTGTTACCATAGTTATAGATATAGTTCAAACGATATATATTGCACGAATGGTAAAGCATAAGCGAATCGTTAAAAATCTAAAATTGGCTTTTCAAATTCTTTTACTCTGATCTGTCTTGGAGTGAATTCACCGTTGGATTTTCCTTTAAAAAAGAATGGATTCCTTGACATTGTTTTAGTCTTTGGTGCTTTGGAATGTTCAACAACTTCTGGATCCGCGTGTTTTGATTTCTTGAGAGTTTCAACCTTCCTCTTTCTTCGTTTTCTTCCATAGACTAATAGGCATATAAATAATGTCAAAATAGTCAAAACAGCCGCTGCAACAAGTATCCACCAAGGCCAATACAAATCTCGTAGCCTTTCCGAGAAACTGGAATTTGAAGACGATGCTGTTGCATCATCTTCAATAAAAAAAGATATATTCAAATGGCAAATTGTATCATTTTTTTATCATATGAATAATTATGAAGATGCTTTTGATGATGCTGGCTCAAAACGTGCTGGGGAAGTACTCAATTGTTAATAAACGAGGTAACGAAAGATATATATCGTTACAGACAATTTAAATTTAAGAATTGGTGTGCCATTTTAGAACGTGCTGTAAATCAACACATCATAGATACCACGATTGAAATATTACTTGTATGCTAGACGTGGTATCGTCTACAACTCATCAGTTACGCTCGAATAAAAAAATTAAAAAGGTCAAATAAAGTTTGAAGTTGAACAGCATTATGGATATAGAATTTACTACTATGTTTTCGTGTATCATGTGTGGTATATGTTTTGCACATTGTTGAAATCCGCACGGTGACCCCTGGTTGCTAACCTATTTCGTTTGAGTATTGGGACAATCTAAGTTATACATTTTGGGTCCAGTGCAATCACAAGAGTGCTGAATCTAATCAACTGCACAGCTTCATGTTAAATCTATGAAAAAGAAAACAACCCTTGTAATTCGTTAAGTTTGTCTATATTTTCCTGCAGTCCTGATAACGTATAGCGGGTTATTTTCGCGGAGTGTACGTTTTCGCTTAGTTTTGCGGGACAGGGGAAATCGCGAATAAAAATTCCGCGAAAATTTATGAATACGTTCGATACTTTGTAATGGCTAACGCATTTTGAAATCTATTTCTTCCCGTTCGACGTTTTACTGATTTCTATTTTATTTCAAAAGTGTTCTGTGTGGGGAGTCTCTCTATATACACGAAATATAAGTTAAAAGTAGATGTGATATGCGCGCCAATTATACAACTCTCCATCTCAATATGTATTTGAAAATTTAACACTTAAAGCAGGTGCCGTTAGATATGATAATAAGAAAATATGAAACCATACACGACAACCAGTGTTTACCTGTACTATTTCCAGTTGTCACAACAGACCCTGTAGAAACAGTGGTTGCAACAGCTGCTTCTGTCGTTGTAGCAGTAGTTGTTGTTGTTGATTGCGTTTCTGCAACTACAGTTGTTGTCGTTACTTGAGTAGTTGTAGTTGTTTCTGATTCAATTGTTGTCGGTTCTGTTGTTGTATCGATTGTTGTAATGGAAGCTGTAGTAACGTCTGTTGCGGCTTCTGCTGTTGTCCCTTCAAATTAGAGGAAAGTCATTGGTAATACTAGTCATTCTAATATATATAAAAAGGCATATTGAAATACACCGTCAAATCAGGCGGATCTTTGAGGATTTCATTCTTTATAGATTCGATTTGGTTTCATGCAACAATGTTTATATTTTTCTGACATTGACCAAACATTGTATAGGTTTCATACTCTCAAACATTAAATGTAAGTGTATCCGACTAAGGTGAATCTAAAGCGTTTAACATTCTTTATTGTATTCATTTGCTTGTCTTTGTTTCTTTTGATCTGTTTTTTTCGTCTACGGGAAATAGGCTTGTAATGTATAGACGAAATAAAATACTATGTGTACATTAATAAACTTTGTTTTTCTCTTTGTTTACTTTCTGTTCTTTATATTATCATATATATAACAAAGTTGGAAATCATACCGCATCATTTTTTTTATATATTGGACTATACATACATGGGTTAACAGGAGTGAAATGCATCCTAACATATTTCGTGGCTCTAGATTCATAGTAGTATTCGTTATCCTTAGTAGCCTCACAGAAAACTGGAAAAAATGTATCCTCGCTCATTGATAGGTAAAGAGATAGAGTAATTGCTCCGTCTGATCCAACCTTATATCGCTAAAACAGACGTAAATACTTTTATATAAGAATTTTACCATAACTGACTTCACATTTTTTTCCGTGCTTCGGGAATATAATAAATTGCTATGTAAATTATTTATTGCAGTTTAGTTGCTCGTCAAAAGAAGCTATATAACAACATTCCTTGTTTGTAATTGTACTGAAAAAGTTCATTGTTGTACCAGCTAATATTACCCTTCCATTGATATATATATATACAATTATAAGATTGATAATACATACTAGAGATCCTTTCTTTTAAATAGGTTACAAGCCAATCAAAACTATTTTATATTTTTTTCATTTTCATTGCAACATAAATGATTCGATACGAAACTGATATTCTTGCCGTTTAGCATTCATATTAATATAATTAAGTGATTTTTTTTTAGTTATTTTCAATTTTAACATTTGTATGTACATGTGAAATAAGCGTCTAGATTAAATATTACTATGAACATGGTAAACATGACAAGTAGGAGTACCTATATTTATTATACTTACCCCACAATACGGCCAGGGCGACGAATCATACATTTCCATAACTATAAAATCCCCACGCGATGGTGTATCTCTACTCTCTGCAGGCCAGGAACCGAGACAGTTAAATGCTCCATAGAATGGATTTGCTGAAATATATCATGTTCTTTTCGTTTTATGGCCAGTTTTTTGCGACTGGTACAATCTTTCCTGATTAGTTTTTCGATTTTATACAATAATTAAGAAATTAAATTAATATGATGTTGGTTTGCCCCTTTGTTAGTTGTTTTTCATTTGTTAATGAATTTTTGAATAAATTATTAAGGGGTACATAACACCTAAGGGAGTTAACTCTTAAAAAGCAACTGAGTGTTTTAATCACGTACTATTGATAAGGAGAAATCAAGCTTTTCCTCGATTAAAATTAGTGTTAGGCAAACTGCTATAAAACCAATCAAATTATTCCTGTTAATTGAAAGGTTCAAATTTATAGAAATTTTCATATTTTTGTAAACAGGTAAAACTATCTTTTTGTCAAAAATTTCTGAAAATTAAACGAGCAAAATCTATTTTAGTTAAAGTGTCGGGTACCCCCTTAATTAATCAAAGGAGATACGGGGTATGCGTATACTTAATTTTGTGTGACATAAACCTGACATTACAAGAAAAGTAATCTGATTTCATATTAACTCAGCATCATAGTGTAATGCCTGATTATTGGTTTTTAAAGCCACTTTCTGTACTCTTGGCAAGATCGTGGTGATCAGTTTTAGTTTACGGAAAAAGTCGCAGTGCCCGCGATCGCAGAGAGCTTTCTTTTTTCTTCTTCTTTAAGGTCAACAAGGCTTTATTACCTAAAAGTACATGTTGTTGGGCATGCGTGATTGACAAAAATTTATAAAAATTCATAAAAATATTTTATAACAATTGGAATGTTTGTATATACAGATTGTGATTAAAAATATATGTACATGTTTTGTTTGAATTTATTTATTTGAAGCTAGTGAGAACAGCTGGTGTTAGCCGATCTCTAAAGGTTGCATTTCTGTAAATAATCATGAGCTTTTGATATAGCTGAATAGATTTTTTGGTTTTGATTTGGATGTTTTATATTGACCAGGCTCGTCTATTGGTATGTCACAGATAATTTTTCAATATATTTTCAATATTCTGTTCGTAATTCTTTTTTTACTATTTGTTTCAACTTTTTATATTTTTCTGAATCTTTCTTCCCCTTTTGATAAGCTTTGTTTTTTCTACACAGTTTGTCTGTTACCAAAGGTAATCTATATTTGTAAGTAATCATTTTGTGTGGTACATTTCTTTCTATAGATTTTATGAGATCTATCTTAAAATTTTCCCACAATTCATTTACATTACTGTGTTTGTATTTTTCTTGTATTGTTGTTAATATTACAATAAGATCAGCTTGTATGTTCTCCTAATTTGCTTTATTAAATTTCATAATTTTTCTAGGTAGTTCCCATACCCTTTTTCAGCCATGTATCAATTTCAAGGTACACTATATCATGGTCTACCTTACCAATTGGTGGTAATGTTGTCATTTTATTTACACTAGATGAATTATTAGTGAAGAACAGATCTAGGGTTCTGTCTTTGTGTGTTTTGGTGTAATTTTTGTTCTGGTCTTCCAGCAATAATAGATGGAACTGACCAATCAATATGGCCTAAGTTAAAGTCTCCCTCAAGCCATATGTAAGAATTTGAGATGTTTTGGATTTTTGTTTAAGAACTATTTAAGTTTTCAAGGGATGTTCCATCATCTGATGAGGGTCGGTAATAACATCCGACAATGATCTTTTAGGTTCCTGAGATGTTTATTTCCGCCCATACGTTTTCACAATCTGTTTGGAATTCATCTTTTTGGAGCTTATAAACTCTTTGGTGATAGCAATAAATACTCCGCCATAACTTTTTCCTATGTTGTTTTGTGTTCTATCTTTTTGGTACACATTGTAAAGGTTTGGTGGAAAAAGTTCATGTGATAATATATTTCGATTTAACCAAGGTTCAGTACCAGTATGATTATATCAGGTTTTGCTGAGTTAATAACTTCTTCAAGTTCTGCTTTTTTTTTATTACAGATAGACTGAAATTTAATATTTACCACTCTAGTATGTCTTTTAAATTTAGACGAGGTTTATTTAGATGGAATGTTTTGATTTTTTTCATTCAATTTGATGATAAAGTAGCTACTGGGACACCAGTGCTACTGACCAAAGAACTTGTGCTTAAGTTTGAGAACTGATTTTCTGTTTCAATGCTTTAGGTGGAGTTAAATAAAGCAGTTGAAAAATTGGCATTCCACAATTGGTACATTCACAGGACACATTACTAGCATCCATGAATCTGAAAACACCTGTGTGGATATGTTGGCATTGTATGTAGAACCATTTATCGCAATTATCGGAACATACTGTCCTGGTCATTTAAGTCACAGCCTTGCCACAAATACCACAAGGCCATTTTGGTGTTCTGGGCCATGGGTTAGCTGGTAAACTAAGTTCAGATTCGAACGCATCTGCCATGTTCGGGATTCGAATTCATGATTTCGTTGAAGACAGACTAGTGATAATGGCACCAAAATTGTCATAAATTCATTCCATTCTCAATATACGTTGACAACGTACAAATGAAAATAATGATCTGTGGAAATAAAGATTTATATTTAACCAAGATGGTCACATTATATCTATACATACAAAGGTCAACTAACTATTTATCACACCAGCCTAATCTAACAGGAGGGTAAGAGATGCTCACTGCCCCTATTCTTCTTTCCTCCCGCTTAATATCAGACGAAAACCGGTCTGAACATGGGCAGTATACTCCCCCTCATTCTCCAAATACGACCTACCTATCACCCGATTTCGTCCCCTTATTGCCACCCCGTATTCCCTTTACCTCTGTTCACTCTTTTTATCAGGAAAATACTCATAGTTCTACAATTTCGGTGGCATAGGAGAATATAACACTTAAACCTTTTTGATACAAAAATCCATAAATAGAAGTTATGTATGTTCATGTAACTAAGTATTCAAGTTCTTTGTCCTTATATTATATGCATTACCGTTAGATACCAAGTTAAAATCGAAGCAACTCTTTAAAGCAATGCTAGTATCTGAGATGGGAGCTACAGATGATTGGCTACTGGAACAATAATCAGCATTCCCGCCACTACTGAATGTGAAGTAATAAGTCTCAAAGGAAAACGGACAATTCACGTACTGATAATTATCTGAAATAAAAGAATACAATATGATATGGTCTAAAAATACAATAGGATTGGATGCAAGTTATAACAACTTAAAATAATCCTCTCAATATAATACAGTCAGGATATTATCCTGATTTAGAGTAATTTCTTGCAATTTGATTGGCTGATACATGTAGTATCCTAATAAATTTCAGTACAATTTTTTATTACGCCAATAGGAATTATCTCCTTATTTATTACGTCAATTGGTATCATCGGCCTTCTACCATTGACCTAATTTTTTTTTTAAAAGTGAGTTGCTTCATTGTCCTAATATTTTAATTTTTCACAGTTTTAGATTAAATATCTAAAATATATTTGGTTGATGTTGTCATTATATTGAATTTAAATATAATATGTAATATAACAAAATCAGGATAAATTCGTTACACAGTGTTCAATTCTCGTATTAGGACAATTACACACTGTGTAACTAATAATATCCCCCCTTTTCCAAAAAAAAAAAAATGAAACAGTGTGGTACGATTTCATAGAGATCTATCTCTCTTACTCAAGATCTTATCTTGAAACTAAATGGCTTCCGAGACGACATTGCGATGCCAATTTACGGCAGTATATTTTTGAGGTCGTACTAAAATCTTAAGAATTTGTATCGGTTTTACAAAAGATTTATTTAAGATTTCAAAATGATAATATTTATTTACAAGTTATTTTTTATTAATAATAACCATGATACTAATTTCTTGATTCGGGTTTTTATATTTTTACCCGTGACGTATTTAATAGCCTGTGCAGAGCCATGAACACTTAAGCGTTTGGTTTGGTTTCCTGTACCGTTTTGATATACGTGATAATTTCTAAATTTTACTCCCTTAAGACATACATTTTGAGTAAACACAAGATAAACGTCTGATCAAAATAAATAAAAACCGAATTACTTAGAGGGTCATTCCGAGTACTCTAACTTAAGAACACCACAAGGATATTTTGTCTTAAAACTCTATTATAGTAAATGCTCCGAAAAACACACACCATGTAGAGAAAATGGCAAAAAGTAGAGTATACCTGGTGCTTAAATAAATAAATAAAGGAATACGGTATAGAAATATGAAGAACAGAAAACACAGGAGAACATATAAGTATAAAGAACAAGAATGAGTCAATAGTACACGGATGCCCCAATCGCACTACCATTTCTATGTTCAGTGGACCGTGAACATGGGGTCAAAACTCTAATTTGGTATTAAAATTACAGATCATATTATAAGGAACATGTGACATGTGTCCTAAGTTTCATATTGATAGGACTTCAATTTCATCAAAAAATACTTTGACCAAAAACTTTAACCTGAAGCGGGACAGGCGGACGGACGGACGAACGAACAAAAAGCGAACGAACGTACGCACAGACCAGAACACAAAATGCTCATAAACGGGGCATACAAATTACCCAACACATTAAATAATGTATAAATGAAGGACACGGTCACCCCGTTCTAGAACCTCATAGAAACGGATAACAATTATTTTTATCATACTTACATTTTGTCAGAGCGAAACTCGACGTTGATGAAGTAAATCTTGAAGCACAAGTTGAAGCAGCCGCTAATACACCTGTGCCTCCTAGATCCTCTGTACATTATATCAGACCAAATGAAGAAAATAAAAAGAGAAAAACAAATAAATCATGCAAACATTATGTCGTGTTAAAAAGAAATCACTCATTTTAAGATATTTTAAACAAATCTGACATTTTTTGGATATGGTTCTTTTAAATTAATTTCATATATGTAGTACAATTTAAATGCATGCAAGTGTTATCATATTTTGAATATCAATATAGAGTACTAAAAACATTTGACTCTTGATTTCTTTTATGTTTCTCAAAATTGGCTAGAGGGAGGGTTGAGATCTAACAAAACATGTTAATCTTAATCCAGTCATTATTTTTCAACTGTCCTAAGTCAGGAACCTGTAGCCTTTGTAAGTCGTGTAGTTTTTCGTTCATTTTTTTTTGTTATAATGTGTTTTGGAGTTTAGTGTGGCAAGAAGTACTAGTAACGAAAAATCATTATATTAGGCTCATCTAAAATCACGGAATGTCGATAAAAGTTCCAAAGGTTGAATACTTCTCTGTATGTGTTCATTAAAAGCAGTGTAAACAGTCGTAAAGAGTAAAATACCGTACCATAGTATTCCCTTATAACACTGTCGAACTGTTTGAAAGCTTGACATAACTGTCTACTGGAAGTATCAGTATTGTAAATATGGGTTCCACTGTAAAGCATCAAGTAATAATAATAACCAGTTGATGGGTCGTAATACTCGTCCTCACAAGTTGGTGATGAACCTGTAAAATAATGATAAACAAATATGGATTTTACTGTAAAACATTATCTGTATCTGTATCTTTATCTGTATGTTACACAGTGCAGGATCCGATCGCGGATATATGCGAACTGGAAGGAGAGCGGGTTGGTTAGTCCAACCGTTGGAGGGCAGCCGTGAAACCCTCAACTGTCTTTTGACATGCAGTGACCACGTCCAGATGGTTCCACTCTACTATTGTTTTTGGAAAAAAAGAGTTCTTCCGAATGTCTGTTTTGCAGTCTATTAATTTGTACGATCTGTTATTTCTGTTGTTTTTTGTCTTTCCACGATGTTTGAATATTGAAAGTCACAAAAGTGTTTTGCTTTGACTTGGCGTTTATTTCTTGTCTTTTGTAGGTAATTTGTTGGATCAATAACCGACACCAATCCCTCAACCACTTTGTAGAACATAGTCAGCCTCTGATGTTTCCTTTGCTCTTGGAGAGGTGGTAGTTTAAGCTTCGAAAGCATATTTGTGACGCACCCGGTGTCTCTGGATTTATAGTCGTGCAGGATGAAACGTGTTTCCTTTTCTGTATGCTTTCTATTTTTTTTCTATTTCCCTGATGGTAAATGGGTCCCAGAAGACAGCACCGTATTCTAGTACGGATCTTTCCATGGCGAAGTAGGCAAGTTTTTTGCACTCTTGGGGGCACTGGCGCAAGTTTCTTCTCAGGAACCCTAGTGTGCAGCTTGCCTTGCTTGTTGTTTTAATTAGAAATTATCTTTCACGGGAAAAAAAAACTATGCGTGCATTTGTGACGTCATTTACCAGATAGAGGGGATCACCTGTATCCATGCACTAATAATGTTTATCAAGCGTCTTAGTGATCGTCATTGTGCAGGATAAAGAAAGAAGAAGACACATATCACTCCACAATTACTAGCAAGAAAACGATGGATTTAAAATCAATAATCCAACCCATTACCGAAGGTGAAATGTGGTTTCCCAAAACATTAAGGATGTTCCAGCTTAAGTATTGTCACCCATTGGGGTGAATCAAAATTAAATCACATGTACCCTATTGAAGAAGCAAACATCTATCATTGAAATGTACTGGTCTATAACAGACGAAAGTTTACGTGGTTGAAAGAATCATACGACTATGCATTAAATTAAACCTTCACAATGTCTTTTTTCCTATCAAGTTCGGGTTCAGAATGTTAAAAAAAAAAAAAAAAAAAAAAATACCCAACCCCCTTTTTGTCGTTCCCTGACTGACGATAGTTGCCTCAGAAATAAGTAGGACGAATTAACAAGTAAAGGGTCTAAAAACCAATGCATTTCTTTTGTTTTCAAACTGAAAAGTGTTTTTTTAATGTTCATATTAACTATAATTATACTAACCATATGCAGAACCATCCGATGTTTGATAATCTGTAATGGTATAGCTAGATGTAAACTGTCGTTTGATAGCCTCTGTTACAAACCAATAGGTGACGCCTGATGTGGCCGTTGTCCATTCTGCTGGAAATCCACTTCCGGTGCAGGCTGAAAACACTGTTTTTCCTGAAAATAGAATAGTAAACAAACTTTTCAGTTGTAACTTTTAAAACTGTATTTATTTAGTAACTTATCTAATGCAAAGGGGAGAATTAAATTTTAAGAATGTTCAAGGGTGTGAAAGATTTTTTTTTACTCATCTTTAAATACTAGGTGTCTAAATGGAGTATTTGTGTCAGTCTCAAAAGTTAATATACCTCACATAATAATATATTAATTAATAAGAGGGACGAAAGATACCAAAGGGACAGTCAAACTCATAAATCTAAAACTAATTGACAACGCCATGGCTAAAAATGAAAAAAGACAAACAGACAAACAAAAGTACACATGACACAACATATAAAATCAAAGAATAAACAACACGAACCCCACCAAAAACAAGGGGTGATCTCAGGTGCTCAGGAATGGTAAGCATATCCTGCTCCATATGTGGCACCCATCGTGTTGTTATGTGATATCAAATCCGGTAAAAAGTCTAATTCGGTAGGTCATATTCATGAAAGGGAAGGGGATTGTAGTTACGACGTAAGGAACATATCCGATATCATTTGTGAAACGGTTATTCAATAACGGTCAACCAACTCGTGATGGCGTCCGTAAAATTTACGAAGGGGTGATTGTAGTTCTTTGATTTCTATACAGCTTTATCATGATAGATTTGAACAAAACATTTATTTATTTGCAATCAAAATATTTTTTTTAAATGTTTGAGAAATATGAAAAACTGTAAGAACACCATGAAATTTACTAATTCGGAGCCTAAAGTTATTGTACTATGATTGTACACTTACATTTTGACAATCCAGCTGGCAACCTGGTTGAATAGGACATATGAAGATACATAAACATATATGACCTTAAATGAACTGAGATACAGAAAGACACATATATACAAAAAAACAATTCTAAGTAAATGACGTCAGGTCAGGTACTTCCGGATATTGATCATTTGAACACCCGCCAGACGACAGATCAATCATATGATAAAAGAGGGGCAAAATTTGCCAGAGGGACAGTCAAACTAATAGAGCGAAAATAAACTGACAACGCAATGACTAACAAAGAAAAAGACAAACAGACAAATAATAGTACTCAAGACACAACATAGAAAACTAATAACTAAGCAACATGAACCCAACTAAAAACTGGGGGAGATTTCAAGTGCTCCGAGAGGGTAAGCAGATCCTGCTCCACATGTGGCACTCGTCGCATTGTTCGTGTTATTACTAACCCGGTAGAGAGTCTTATTTAGTAGGTCACATTCGTGAAAGGGGAAGGGGATTGTAACTTCTCAAAAAAAAAATATCGAAGTTTATAAAAGGGACATTTCATTCATTAAAAGGTAAGTTTGCCTTTCTTTATTTTAACCGACATCTGAAGGTCAAACAATGTCAATACCCATAACTTTATTGTATTATGTTTGAATAGCCTCTAGCTTAGAGTTAATTCGTAAACGCATTTTTTTTTTATTGTTATTACATGTATTCGCCTTTTGTTAAAATATGATAATTTATGAACATATTACACCTTATCAATCTCTGTCGTGAAGAAAAATCAGCAATTAAATGACAAGGAGAAATATAAACGCCCTAAAAAAAAACAAAATCCAGTTTTTTTTTCTGTGGAATTTGTATATAATTATCATACAATATTTATCGAATCTTTATAAAGATAATAAGACCCATCGAAGCGGTTTGTGTGAATGTGTGCGCACGCGGGACATGAATAGGTACATGTACAAATGTATATAATTAGGGGGGATTTTGAATGTTTAAACCTAGTAAATCTTAAAGATGTGTTACAAGCCTAATCTCCAAGTCCGCATTTAATTGAATAACTTGTTAACTTTATGCCCAGTGACAAATACTCCATGCGTACTCAAAATAAGAATATTTGTCAAACTGACAATCTTATAGGTTGCATTTGACAAATGGGACGACTGGATGACATACATGAACAATGGCATATTTCATATGGAAAACAATTAAGCCTTGTAACAATCCACCTACAGAAACATCAGAGTCGTTACAAGTCTACTGAAAGTATGCGTCCTTTTGTCGACGAAACGTAACTGCGTAGTTATACATCCCTTATAGACAGACGAGGCCACTCTCCCAACGGAGTATAACCCTTAAGACGGAGAAAGTGTGACTTATCTTAAGTCCATGGTTAACTCTCTTGGTACATGTAAACATTTCACATTTACTTCAATGTTTGTCTTTTAAAATTGACAGTTTGTTATGACTTCTGGCTTCTCTTTTGAAGTGATTCCATATTAACGACAATCATGTACATTGTACTTCAGAAGTATTTAATGCTACTCTATTTTTCAAAAGGTATACCCGTTAATTGTCTAGTCAAACTGGAATTAAATACTAGTTAATCACTTGAGATTAAAAACTCATACCATTTAATGATTTCAATATTTTACAATTAATTTTCAAACTTCAAATATTAAGACTAGACGTCATAATTCATATACTTCTAAAAAGTAGGTTTAGGTTGAATTGTATACCAAAAACGGCTTCTTTAAATTAATGTTGAAGAATAAAAAATATGTTTAATATAACAAAATTACTGTGTGTTCTTGTGATTTATTTATTTTTCATCCGTTGTGTTCACAATAAATATGGCTTCTTCATATTATTGTTTAATGCATACAAAATATGCTTACAAAATACCTGTTTGGTTTTGTGATTTGTTTTTCTTTCATCCTTTGTGTCTATCATTAAGTGTCATTAAAGAATTCAGTAACAGTACTTGTCTTTTTTTAAAGCAAAATGCGAACCATATTATTTTACGATTTCTCAAAGTAATGAGTTACTGTTAATCAATATATTGTTTCTTCTTGGTTTCCTTTATGGGAACTTGTTTCATAAATACAACAAAATGTATATTACAAATGTCTCATGCTCTGTTTTTTTTTAACTCGTTGGCTATATTGCATGATTCAAGGAACTTCGAGCACATAATGTCAATTTTGGGGCCCAACGATAGTTCAGGATGGAGGCCGGAGGTCAAAACCGTTGTTTTCCCCTAATATACTCCTGCTGTTCATTAAATCATTTGCATAGATGGACTTTGATATACCCGTTGGTGACCTTCTGTTGTTGTCTGTTCTTTGGTGGGGTTGTTGTCTCTTTGACACATTCCCCATTTCCATTTTCAATTGTATTTGATATAATGCCTTCATAATCCCTTATTTTGTTTTAGCAGTTTAGTATTTTTTTCTTTCTTAATTGTATAAGGCAGACAAAGGTTTCGTAGTTTTTGAAGGTATTACGATATGAAATTTTTACTTGTTTTTGGAGAATTATTTCACAACTCGCCTAACCTCGGGGTGTGTTGATCGTGCCGACATTGCAAATGCTTTTCCGTAATTTCGTTTGGCGTTAATCATTATTTTTTTTTAATATTATGGATATTCGGTTATACAAATAACTTAAGTGACAAAGGACGCAAATATTCAACCAATTCATAATTTCACGAAGTATTTATACAACCAATTCACACATTTTAATTCCAATTTATCAAAACTACAAACAAATGCAACAAGGATTGTTTTATATTTGAGGTCAATAACTTGCGGCCGAAAGCAGTATTAATAATTGTATTTTGAGCCTTTGACTTAAGTAAAAATGAATAAAAACACTACACAATTGTACAATAGTTTTAGGTTGTTACTCTCATAATTCTTAACATGTTTGAAATGAAAAATAAATGTTTGTTTAATTTTATTGCTTATTAAAATATACTCAATTATTATTTTAAAGTGTAATTCACTGTTATTCATAATTAATTTCTATGATTCGGAAATACCTGACTATCTTTAGGAAAACACGTATGAAAGATCGCAACATGATCTGTTTAATTGAAATTGGGTGAATTATTGTGATAAACATTCCCCTTTGTCGTGCATTACACTTCCGGAATATTGCATTGAGGGTAATTGCCTTATGTTTTTATTTTTAGGTGGCAGGTGTAGAAGTCAAAACTCAGAAATATACGCAGGCTGTTACAGTATACCTTAATTTTTTCCCAAAACTTTTTACGGGGACATATATGTTTTATGCGCTGTACTCCCTATACTAGATTGTATATAATTATATTGAAAAGTTACGTATCTATAGTTCCAATGCGCTTAACCCTTCCTAAATTGGGAGAGTATTTTAAAGCTCCCCTTTTTATTGAATTGTATTGGAAGGTATAAACAATTTTTCTAAAAAAAAATCTTTTTTAACATATAACACTAAGATAATTTTCTCGTTAACAACATTGCAATATTATAATATTTGTGCTTTGTTTGTTGAAATTGAAAATGGTTTAATTTGTTTCGATTAGTTGGTGTTTTATAACGCTACCATCAGCACAATTGTCTATTTCGTGGCGGTCATGCAGTTTTTATTGATGGAGGAAAACAAATTTCCCGGCGATAATCACAAACTAAAGAATGAACAAAAATTAAAGTAAAACCAAACATTATACTACTACAAATGTATCAGTGGTCTCTAGCGTGGACAATTGAAATTATTCTCTATCCGTTGTAGTTTTTATCCCTTACAAACTTATGCCTGATTCAACGATAGAAAAAAACCATGCAAAAGAGTGAGCAAAACAAAGCCCAACAAAACCAGTGTTGATATAACGTGCTCCCGGGGGATAGCTGTGTAGTTTCATAGGACCGGCGTTTTACGTTTCCGCAAATTGGCATTACTTTTCCGGAAAAAAAAGATGACGTTTCCGCAAAAAAAAGTTTACGTTTCCGCAAATAAATATCTTACTTTTCCGAAAAAAATGAATTATTTCCGCAAATAATTAAGGAATACCTGTTGATTGCATTTAAAGCAATGCCATACATATGTATTAAGTTAAAGGTCATCACAGCATGCAAGTAAAATTCATTATTAAAATGTAAACAAACGTTTGTTCAAAAGTCAGCACTAATCAGTTGTATCTTGATAAGATGTCATAGGTCAGTTCTGGCAGAATACATGTATGTGTACCCAACACGTCTTACAAAGTCCAATGTAGTACATTAACCGTTTACAAGTTTTGAATTTTGTTTAAGAAGGAAGTCCATATTTTCCTTTTCATATTTGCGAAGAGGTGCCGCTTGACAGTTAGAGCTCTCATCTTAAGATGTTGTTTGCAGTTTCAATAACACATCGATAAAAACAAAATTGTTAGGATGGCTAAAGGAAAACTGCTCGTTCGAAAAGACTCGGCACCATTTGTTGTTTTCTTTTCCTCGGGGTCAGGAGCCGAAGTGATGCCCAAATGGTTGGTGGAAATCTTATCTTTTATATATTTAAATATTTTTAATTTGCAATTTACCAGGTAAATTTCCGGAAAAGTAATAAATACAAATTGCGGAAACGTATACTTTTAATTTGCGGAAACGTAGTATTGGGACTTTGAAAAATTAGCGGAAATGCAATACGCCCCATAGGACATGATCAATGTATATGTTGTGTACAAGTTATGATGTTATAATGTGTACAGAATTTTTGTACAAGTTATCAGTTATATTTTATGAACCGCTTAACTAAAATGGATGATGCAATCACTATGTCTTTTGTTTCGTATAATTCTGTCATATTTCCACAACAACATGATACAGTCTAATACTGAGCATTGGTACAAAAACGTTATAAGAACACAAATATTTATTGACATGATTTTGGTATAAGTAGAAAAATAAAATTTTAATTTAAACCATTTACTAGGTATCCTCATTTCCAGTTTGAGGACAAAGAGAATATCACTAAATATTAGGTTGAAGTATGTATATATATTTGAATTTAAGACATTAAACTGATACATTTTAGAAGATAAACTTTTATCGCCTGGTGCAAGAAGGGATGTGTCTAAAAACTTATAACTTGTACAAAAACCCTGTACAATTTATAATTTGTACAAACTTACATCTTGTACACAACATATACATGTACATACATTCACTAATACTACGAAACGACACAATAAGGACAAATAAACTATTTAGTATATTAGGATATTTAACTTCATTGTGAAATTTAATGGAAGGTATATAGACATTGAATATGAATATCATTTATTGAAAAAAAATATTTTGATAAGGTTTTTAGTATTTAATCGTAGAATCAATCACAGGTGTTTTGGTTACAAAATACGTAATGTACATGTATTTATTAAATCCTAATGTTTATTCGTAGTAATATTTGAAATTACAGTGTACCAAAACGACAACTTCTTTAAAGACAGTTATAACCAACACTCTAATCTATTACAGCCACATCCCTATTGTCTCGACAATTTCTTTCACTTTAGTCGATTCAACTCCGAAGTCTTGAACCATTTTCAATGGTGAAAATTACATGTAAGCTGATGATGAATGGCTGCTTAACGTCCAGCGGCAAATTGATATGCATATCCAGGACGAGAACATGTGAATGTATATATGAATATCAACCCTGTTTTGTACTAGACCGACACGCCGAGCCGAGTTTGTAACGTACTAGATCACAAGGTAACAGTCTGTAGGGCTCAATGCTTACCAGGCATTGTTCCTTATTCTTAATGTAGCGGAGAAGCCTAATAATCGTAATCCTTAAATTTGAGACCAAAAATAAATGGGAAATAGGCAAGGGTCGAATTCCTAATAAGTGAGCTGCTTAGTAAAATTTTATATTAGAGAACTATATAATTACTGATTTTATGAATTAATATTCTCCGTTAAGTCAATACTTTTTTCATTAATGTTGTGCACTAAAAATCGGTGTTTTCTTAAATTCTAGACATTGCATTATAAAAGCTGAGACTACCAGTTAGAAACCATGAGTTTAATGGCAAATTTTTTTGGAATTTTAGTATTATTTTCTTATGTTAATTGTTGTGATGACAAATCATTAAGACATGTGTACAAATCTTAACAAAATGTGTACTTGCAATGATTACACTACATTGTAATATCTAATGGTTAACACAAAATTAAACTGAACTTTGAGGTTACCAGTTTAAGTTATGTTACAATATTAATGATTATGACATCTTATGCAATATTTTTTACTAATAAAACAACGTGGTCAGTAAGACCATCTTGACCCTAGAGTCGATATATAATAACACTCGATCATAACATCCAAAAGTCAAAGGTCACTGCTTATAAAAATATGACAGGATTTTTAAATTACGTCTTAAGATCTGGTGTAACAATCTCTTTATTTTGATATAAGATCAACAAAAATGTCAACAACAAAATTATGAGTGATATGTGAAAATAAGAATCGGAAAATCCTTTTGTTTCGAATTGTACTTATTTGCTTTACACTGGAAGTGTCCTGACTCTGATTAAATTGCATTAGACATTTGGTCTCAAAATGTCTAATCTTTGCGCAGATTATGACATATAAAGTGAAGCTAGTATAGCGGATAGATGGAACGGATATGAACCCTGCACCGGTCGATACGGAGATAGCAACCTTTTTACCTTAATTAACAAGAAGTTACACGTCTTATCAAGCAAAGCAAACCCATAACTCATTATTCAATTTAAGGTATCAAGAACATGTAGCACGCATTACATACGGACAAGGAGAGAACGACATAGTCCCAACTTATATGCATATTTCTTAAAACGCGGTTAGCTACAGAGAGCTTTTATAGTGATATATATGTATGTGTTTGTCTGGTCCTAAAACATTTCCAAATAAATAATAACTTGATTGATTATATTAATGATAAACAGTTGTATGATCCCTTTTCCGCATGTACCTAAGGTACATAACAGTTATAACATTTCATTAGGTCTAAACATTTGTATTTTAAATATTTTACGAGAGGGCCAACACATTTTTATGATATTATAATGAAAAAAGGTTCACAAAATTGAAATTGACTAATATTTGTTGTTGATAATAATGAAGTTTTGTAAAAAGACCTTTCATTGAACGCTTTAAATTGGTATTATTCATAAATCCTTTCGAACACATTTTGATAGTGTTTGAAAGATGGATCGAACTTTATTTTCTAAACACTTCACATCATTGATAATGTGTGTCTTTGAATCCGAAAACACGAGCATTTGAAACAGTATATTAGAAATAAATAAAATATAAATAGTAATTTATTTTATTATTGTGTCACATATTGATTGACATACATATCATACAACAATATTAAAACATACGTCATAGAACAATCAATACCCAGCCATATCATTTGGCTTATCATGCTTATGAGACACATTGCACAAAATATATATACATTTTCTAAAAAATCCAACGATACCTTGAAATACTATATTTAAAAAAAATAATAACTATGATTTTAAAGTATTTTCAACATGATGAATAAAACTTAAGTAAAAATATTTAAAAATGTTTCGTTAAAAATATTTACTTTACATACATCTAAAACTTCACACATATATATGTGAAAATATTTACATTAAGATATTGCGAGGGGGGAAAAATCAACTGATATGCATAATTTAAATAATTCTCTACGGTTAAAAATTTAGGTAAAAAATTTATGTAGCATGAAAATAGTTAAAAATTATGTAAATAAAAAGATGCGGTATGTTTGCCAATTAGACAACTCTCCACAACAGATCAATTGACTTACTAATTAACAACTTTTATTTTAGATCACCGTACGACCTTCAACAATGAGCCAAACCCATATCGCATAGTCAGCTATAAAAGGCCACGTGTGCAACATTTCATAAAATGAACGAAAAATAAATATTATACACAGCAAAAGAAGGCATATATTGTGTGCGTTGGAAATTATGAGTCATATCACAGTGAAAATGACTTCAAAGATATAGATGCTTATCTTACAGACTGAAGATTTACAATGCTATTGGTATTGGATTTTTCGAATTTATGGGGTCATTTTATTCTTTGATTGGCATTCGGTTATTCATACTCACAAATGATATGCACATGATCAACTATTCATTATCGCTCATTTATACTCGATGCAATTTTTCAAATAATTATCATAAAAACTGGGGGGAGGGGGGTCAGTATTTTTCATATGATTAGTATAAGTTGTTAAACTGATAAAATGATTTTGAATATTACTTGTTTACAGGCTGATAAATGTTGAACACTGTGCAGCCACTGAATTAAACCGGCATGTTTCTTTGTATTTTTTTTTAGATATGATAGTATTCCCCCATAGGCATCATACATGTAACTAGACCATTCTTAACTTTCATCTAATAATAGTATTCTGTATTCTTTTCCTTCTGACTTTTATTCTTTCTCCTATTGTATAATAGTGTAGTTTTTTTTAATACACCTGAATTATATAAGAATATTCCCTCATTTTCATCTTCAACCCCCCTCCCCTTTTACCCCAACCTACCATAGAAAAAATTACATAAATCTTATTTTAAAGCAATTGAAAATATCATATCTGACAGAAATTAAAAGTTCTCTTTGAACGAACTTTTTATGACTATTTTCCACAAAACATCAATACAACTATGTCCTGCTCAATCATTGAATTGAGTTAAATTTTAAAACCTACAGTTTATTTATTGTTTTTTCAAGTAAATTTCAAAAGTTATAGTTTCATCGACCGTTATATGTTCAAATACAAAACTGTCAATCTATTCAAATTTTTATATAAGTAAGTCGATAAAATAATTTTTTTTGTATTTTTTTAAAACTTATTCAATTTTATTTGTTTTCAAATTATTTTTCAAGATTATCATTGAATTGTTAATAATTTGATATTGATAAAACTGTATAATTTTTGAAATTATGTTCACTTACCTTGTAAAATACAGCTTATAAGGAATAATAAAACTTTTATCCATTTATTCATTTTGCTCCTTTTTAAATCATCCTTTCTTCAGGAAATGAAAGTTAATATTAGTACCTTCATTTAAATTATTAAAGTTCATTCTTATGATTAACTGTTTTAAACTTTATAAAAACAAACAAAAATATTTCCATTTAAATTCTAAAGAAAAAGTGTCAGAGTAATCGTAGCTACTTATATTTCAAAATATATATAAACTAAGTAATTATTGGGTATATCATAAGTGTTTGGGATTGTTCTTACCCTTGGAAGGTTTAATAGCATTCATGACAATAGAAAATACTAAATTACTAGAAAATCACAGAAATTAAAAGAAATATACTACGTAGTTAAATCTCAATACATCTGTAAAAAAACAAACTTCATTTTTTCAATTGAAATCTATGACAATTTTGTATTTAAGCGACAAAACAGTAATTTAGAAAATTAAATGACATTTATTACTCAAACTTGATGAGAAGAAAAACTTTAGTCCATCCTTTTAGTTGACTTTACTTAAAATATTTTTGATAATCTTTTCATATTTGAAATTTAAATGAAGTCATTTTTATACGATTGGTGTATAACTAAGACATATTAAATGTTATCAGTTGTATCATGTCAATCTAAATTGTAAATTAAATCGAACTATAATGCTTTTTGACTTCATAACCAATGTGTGATAAAAAATAGACACCTTACAATTTTATATAACCTAAGAAGTATCATTTTTTTGGCTTCCAAACATTCGTTGTTATATAGGGTGATTGTTATCACAGAATCACGTGTTATTCCGTACGGACATTGCATAACATGATTCTTTATTATTTCTTAATTCTTTTTTAATGGTGTTCTCTGTTTTGACTTCCTGTTTAAATAAATATATAAATAATAATGCTTGTGAAATGAGTATTGTGCGGGTGAGGCCGTATACTAGTAATGGCAGATCTCCCTAACTGGTACAATGTAACTTGTTATCAATATAAAAAAGAAGATATGATTGCCAATGAGACAACTATTGACAAAAGACCAACATGACACAGACATTAACAACTATAGATCATCGTACGGCCTTCAACAATGAACAAAGCCCATACCGCATAGTCAGCTATAAAAGGCCCCGATAAGACAATGTAAAACAATTCAAACGAGAAAATCAAGCATGTTTATAAAACCAACTCTACGTATATTTCTAGTACGTACATAGCACTAAATATATACCATTCATCGAAGATCTTTCAGACTGGTACCTTCACAAATCCAACTAGTTCTATGTATAGAAGGTTCTATTCTGAAGCCGACTCTCAGAATCGTTTTTCGTACGTTGTAGTACGTGCACAACAGATGATACTAGTGTTGGGAGATCTGCCGGACTGGAACCTTGTTATCAAGAATGACTTTGTACAATACTATATAAAAAAATGTGATATGATAGCCAATGAGAAAACTCTACACAGGAGACCAAATGACACAGTAATTAACAACTTTAGGTCACCGTACGGCCTTTAACAATGAGCAAAGCCCATACCGCTCAGTCAGATATAAAAGGCCCCGATATGATAATGTAAAACAATGCATACGAGAAAACTGACGGCCTAGTGTATTTACTAACATTTTGGTACATTATTACACATTTGTTGTTGAGCAAAGAATAAGTAAGAAAATTTTGCTTCCCTTGTCAATATGATCTAGATTGCTTTCCCAATATTTTTGAACGTATTTGTAAAACAAACGACACTGATCTCTCTCATTTTACATTTTAAATTGAATGTGCGCATTTTGGATCATTTACTTACTTTCCATCTTTTTTGTTTTATTTTTAACTGATATAGTTCGTCTTTCCTTGTCGTATGTTTTGGAAATTGTTTGATTATATGACATCTTCTTGTCCTTCATCGGATAAACAAAATCTTTTTTTTTTTTTAAATAAGTTTCATCTGAAAAAAATGTTTAGAAGGAAACACATTTAATTTTGCATTATTTATTTTGAGCCATGTTGATGCAAGATATACATGTACCTATATAACAATCTTAACTGTTTTACATTATCATACTCAATACATTTGTATTCAAATAGTATAGTAAAACCATTAGCACACGTGACTTTACAAATTATCAATAAAGAGCTACAATGTAAATGAATGTCTTATTGTAACGTGGACATAGTTAATAAGTACATTGTAGTACACAGTAAAGGGTCTAGTTGAAGGGGTCATTCAAATAGTATTTTATTATCGCTATTTTGTGTATGTTTCCTTTGATCTTTATTTGTGATTATATTTCATATCATGCTACTCGCTTGAGATGGAAAGTTTTCGTTAGAAGTTAGAACTAAGGAGGCACGTGGCGTTGCTAATGAAATTGACATGAAATTGACACGTCATCATAGGTAAAATAGCGATAAACAGATTATCATTGGTCATCTCAACTTGATTGGTTTTCTCGCTTTCGCCGTCCCGGCTCAAGCGAGAAAACCAATCTCGTTGAGATGATCATCGATATAATTTATAATCTATAATTTCTATAATCTATAATTAGCGCATCATTCTCTGCTTGGAAAACCCAATCCAGACCCTTGTTTACATGTCAATGTACTTTCCATAGTAAGATATCAAAATAATAATGAGAAAACCGATTAGTAGTCCAGCATTCTGATATAAAAACACCTGGGTTGCACTTTCTGTTTTATTCTTCTTTGATAATGCAGCTTGTTCATTCATTTCAGGAATCTGAAATATCAAAATCAATAATTAATTTAAAAAAGGGAGATGTGGCATGACTGTCATTGAGAGTACTGTACACCAGATCAAGAGAGAACATAATGTAGATGATGAAAATTATAAGTTCAGTTTCGAAATCACTGTTAAAATGTTAAAGAATAGATTGAGTAGTGTATTGAAATTTGTTAGTCTTTGAACTGTTGATTCCCATGGGTTTAGGCGCTCTGAGTTGGAGATCCAATAGTTCTCTCTTTACTCCTAAGGACGTCTGACGTGGGGTCACTGTTAAAATGTTACATTCTCCCTGAAACCAACACAGAACTACGCACGTATACGCATAAAATAGAAAAAAATAATCAATTGAATAAAACACCAGAAAGCAAGGAAAAAAAGAGCTTAACAAACGAAAGTATATACAATGTTAAATACAATCGTACGGCATAATGAATGTTAAATACAATCGTACGGCATAATGTACGAAAAAAACCTCAACAAACTACATAACCTTAAAATAAAGTACACGTTAGGACCACAAGAATAAGAGTTGAATGTTCAAAATTGGGAACGTAATCAACTAGTTAATACATACATGTATAAAAAAAAAGATGTGGTATGATTGCCAATGAGACAACTGTCTACAAGAGACCAAAATAACACAGAAATTAACAACTATAGATCACCGTACGACCTTCAAAAGCCTCGATATGACAATGTAAAACTATTCAATCGAGAAAACTGTCGTGTATGTGTTAAAGAATTGAAAAAATAGAGATCAATGTTTACCATTTTATAAAGGACTTTCAGTTACACGTAGAAACATCCATTTCGGGTATGATTTTGTGTTACTTTACTTTTTACAATACTAAAAGATATCCATGGGCCGGTTTCACGAAGCTATCCTAAGATATATCATAAAATATTTTTGCAACGTCACATATGCCATAGATTAGGAATCTGCCATAGATTTGGAACCCGCCATAGATTTGTACGGAAGCGTATTAGCGCCACACATTTTTTTTTTCCCTATGTTTGCGTTATATAACGCAAACCTTTGCGTTATAACGCAAACCTTTGCGTTGTAACGCAAACCTTTGCGTTATAACCGTTATAACGCAAACATTTGCGTTATAACGCAAACATTTTGCGTATAACGCAAACCTTTGCGTTAACGCAAACATTTGCGTTACAACGCAAAATGTTTGCGTTATAAGATTTGCGTTATAACGCAAAGGTTTGCGTTATAACGCAAACATAGGAAAAAAAAAAATGTGTGGCGCTAATACGCTTCCGTAGATTTGAGTCCTACATACATATGAAATTTTTAAATCAAAATTGAGAATAAAAAGAATAAAATGATGTTTTTTTTTTGTAAAAGTGAGTTGAATTCAATTTGCCACTGTATCGGTTATGATAAGGTCAAAAGATAAAATCGTGCATTCGTGATATCAATACACCGAATGTTCATTGTTGACAATTTAAACATGATAACCCGTCAACCTATAAAGATTTAGTTATAAGCAAGAAAAGAAGAATAGATAATTAGATAATAATAAGATATTTTGCATTGCAAAATTAATATAAAATCAAAGAGCAGAATGCTCTGAGGGATACGATTGCCATAGTTTTCATTGACACATGTATAGCAGTTCTGCCAAATTTTCATTAAACAAATGCATGAGATTTGGCCAAAATTCAAAAGATCAAAGAGGAAAGAAATAGATCCAAGAATACTGTTGCAAAAAAAGCATGAACATGCGCGAGTCTCAAGCATTTTTGGCCGGTAACCCTGGTACAGCTGGATAGTATTATTCTCTAAACTAATTCAACTGCACATGCAAAATGTAACAATCTGAATAGTCACTCAACTTAAAGAATAGCCAATCCCCGTTACAAGTGTATGAGCCATGTACTTATTGTGTTTTATCGAATTATAGTTATCCTGTACCATTGTTTCACCCGAAGAAAATTTTTCATGAATAATAAAATCTTAGCAGTTAGTCAAAATGATTGCCAAAATTATTTTTATTGTCTATAAATAAATGTAACAATGAAATTTAACTGATTCCTGTTAAGGGGGTCCGCATTTTCCCCGCAAAAAAAGCACATGGCTTTCAACAATTGTAAACATAGCATTCAATTTGTGATCATGGATTACAGCTTTAATTAACTTAAATTGGATATATACATATTCAACATGTTCAATTTTAATAAGGTACAGTTAAAGCAATGTTTTAATTTTCCTCTGGATTAAGATCTACAGTGGCGGATCCAGAACTTTTCCTAAGGGGGAGCCAGCTGACTGACCTAAGAGGGGGCCCGCTCCAGTCATGCTTCAATGATTCCCTTTATTATCAACCAAATTTTTTCCACAAAAAAAGGGGGGGGGCGGGCTGGATCCGCCTATGTTCTAGTTTGAAAGATCAGTTAAAACATTAAAAATTAATGCTTTAACACATTCTTTATTTTTGTCTAAGTTTTCATTTAACTCCTGTGTAAAATTAAAGTAAATTCAACTTAATTTCTATTAAGTTTACAAACAGAAACCCATAAAACATCATATTTTTTTATATATTTTTCTGAATGTTACGACTTCCCAGTAGTACAAGTTAACTTTTTTGGTTCCAATGCCGTGATACGAGTTAACTTGCTTCCGTATCTTATCACCGTAATTCTAGGAGGAACCCTAAACAGGACCCCTATCATATTGTGTTCACTTATCGCTACACTGACCTTCGGTGCGAAGCTATATATAGAACGGCGGACCAGTTTAGGAGGAACCCCATTTCTTACTCTTTAATTATTGAAGTTCCTTTGGGTCAGAGGGCATGACTCCTTTCCGTACACACTCCTCTGTTTACATTGAGATCTTTCTTAATATAATACGACGTTTACCGGCATTAACGAGTTAATTTTTCTTGACGAATACTTCGAAAAGGGAGACAACTCGAAACGATAACATGGAAGATTCCATTTCTGCTGAAGGGGTGTTATAGGTAATTTTTACGATGAAACATTTATTTTAATTTAAATTATGCATGTGATTTAAAATTATGCAACAACAATAGCCCTCCATATGCAGACAGACATCGAAAGAATCCCATGAGTTTCAAATTAATCAATGAAGCGGGGAATCACTCAATCTGATACCCCTTGAAATCAGGAAAACTACACGCATGTGGGTTCTCACTAATTAGCGACCAAAAGCGTCAAGAAGCGACAAGAAGAAAAATAATAAGTGACAAAAAGCAACAAGAAGCTATTTAGCGACAAGAATACATTTTGTTATCACATACATTAAAATATTTTTTAGGATTATATTGAAAGATGAAGAAATAAAAAAAAAAATCGATGAAGAGATTGTGAACTTTTTATTATCATATTGAAAGATGTAGAAATTGAACATGTGTAAGAGCAAAGGAAATGTAAACGCTATAAAATGAAAATAAAAACAAAGATTTGTCACCTTCCTTTTGAAGGATTTAATAAAACAAAAACATGAAATATTATTTCCTTCCTAACTGTACAATTATTTTTTCCTGATAGGACCAACATTAGCTGTGGCTTCACTCTAAGGTAATACACAATTAAGAGCAACAAATGAGATTAACTAGGTGCATGTCCTTTGTTTTATTGCAACAATAACATCCATTAACACCTTCATCAATTACACGCACCAGAATATAAAATTATTGTACCGAATAGTGAACACCTGTTGAAAACTCAAGATTGTCATCAGTTTCCTTTAATCTTCAATCTATATGCATAAACATGATAAATATCGTTAAATGAGACAATACACTAAATAAAATGATGAAAAATATTCACATTTTAATTATGTTTTCCTCTTGTTTGATTTCAGTTCTTAATTTGTATTTCACAATTTGTGTATGAATTTTCTGGACAATTATGCACAAATAATGCATTTTGCAAGTTAATTATATATTGTACAAAAAAGGTTTTAAAAACAAATAAAAAGACAAAATATACTTCCTGTGATACCTTATAAAATATCATGTAAATAAATGTAGCAACAAGTTTTATTTCCCCCCCTATCAAAATTAACTTTCCTGTCGTTGAAATTGTTTTCTTTTGCATATTTTTTTAATATTTATTTCGAATAAGTAATATAAATAAAAAAATGTTTTCTTGTCGCTAAATAGTTTCTTGTTGCTAATATTATTCTTCTTGTCGCTTCTTGACGCTTTTTGTCTCTACAATTCTTTTTGTCTCTAATTAGTGAGACCACGCATGGACATTAATACATAAACAAACCGCGACTTGCGATTTGGAACAAGAACGTTTATTAAATGATATGATGAATGGTTCTCCATTTCTTTATGAGAGTACAGTATCAAATATCAGTTTCATAACGGTATAATATAGAAATACTCCACTTCAGTTCTTGTGACAGAAATAGAATTATCGATCGGCTTTCAGAGAACTCTCGTAAGTTATCAAAATTTGGGAATTCCCTCTGACGTGTTTCTAAATTTATAAAAACACTAAATATAAATACTGTTTAATTCTGATTTTCCGTATTGTTAAAAACACGCATATAAGTCAAGGAAAATATCATACATGAAGATTATGAGTAAAACATTACAGGAAAGTTGTTTATGTTCAATTGTTTTGCTTGTTTTTACCTTTTAAAGCAAGACAATCATAAGAATCTGAGATGTTGCCGAATGTTTAGAATAAAACGAATGACGTGAGGGAGTGTGTCATAGGGTCAATGGTAAAAGTCTACAGATTGCTTGACAGCAATCGTATCCCAAAAATAGTGTAATTTATATAAATAAACGTATGACTATCCTAAAACCATCATACTTATTGAGACACCTCTTGTGTAGTCCTTACTTTATGATCAACTTTAAAAGATGTCCTAATTTAGGACCACTTGGTGAAATCCACTTAGGACTAAGATATGTCGTAAGACCATCCTAAGACAGCTTCGTGAAACTGGGTCTGTTAATCTTAGTATAATATCTGATGTGCATTCATGTACATGTATACATAAACAGTAAAAACTTTTTTTTACAAATCTACAAGGCTATTCTGCTCAAATATAGTTCTAAATTGTATATGTATCATTATATTATATTATAGCACAACAATAGTGTGTTTTATGTGAATTGTCATGGATGTGCATGCATATACATAATTAAACGTTGAGTGTCTAGAGACAAATGTGCCAACTAAAAAAAGATAACTACATGTATCTGTCCACGATTTCTATGTTTCATGATAGGCAACACGGGTAATCAATAACATATAACATTTTCTCATTCATGGGTTCCAGTTGCAGAAAGCTAAAAAAAAGTTTTATTCGGTATACATGTATCTGTTCACAACAAACTTTCCATCAATTGATAATTGCATTCACCCCTCTGACGACAGTGGTAAATGTTCAGTGGCAAAAATATAATATATCAGACCATACCTCAAAGTCATCAAGGTCTATGCGTTCTGATTGAGTCTTTGCACACAACAAAGCCCATACATCATAGTCAGCTATCAAAGGCCCGATAAGACAATGTTGGTTTCCCTATATACGTGTACCTGCAGTGTTGGTGTCCGAGGCGCGTTTATGATTTTCATTAAGTTACTTGATATGAAAAATTGACAAAAAATAATCTTTTACTTGTAAAAGTAAATCCTGAGCCTATAATAGCTGCTCTTCTTGTTCCATTTGAATTAATAGAAACAACGCTGTCGCCTTTCTTGTTCTCATAGAATCATTTGATATGAGCTCCATGTTTTGTGAACGTCTTTTTAACTGTCGTACTAGACTGACCAGTGCATATCGCGCATGGCACTTTGAATGTATTTTAGCTCAAAAATATCTTACATTTAGCTGGATTTATTGCCGTCGTAGTTCCATCATGTCGATTTCGTACTTTTATTCGATGGAAACACGACGAAATTACGAGGTCTTCACGAAGTCGTGTTGCCATCATAACCATTTGAATAGATTCGTGATTCATTCGTGTATACATCGTAATGTCAAAACTGCTCTATGGAAACGATGGAAACACGAATGCAATACGATGTTCAAAGATGCATTCCCGGTGACATTACGATGGTGAGGGTGGTGATACGAACTCAATACGAACCCTCAACATCGGGCGCACCTTCGGGGATTTTTTAACATGTTAAAAAATTTAGAACCCTTCCCGAAGTTGTCCCCAAAAGCTAGAAAAAGTGGCCGATGGTTCTACGACGGTTGAAGATGGCACTACAAATAGCCCGATCTTGATACGATCAGTCCCGATTTTGAAAATTTCAATAATCGTGTTGCCATCTACGTAAAAATCGGGACAGTGTGACGCGGGCATAAACCATTTGAATTGTGCACGTCAAAATTTCAAGTTATGGTCAAAATTTCGAGATTTAAAACGTCAAAATTTCGACTTTGAAAAGTGAAAAGTCAGCTGCCAATTTGATTTTGTCTATGTCCTTAATACGCTTCCGTAAACCATTTGAATTGTGCACGTGCAATTCATAAACATATAGGTAACTTAATCCCACAAGAAGCGCATTACACGCCAAATATTTAGAGATATATCTTTTAAAGAAAATGAAATTAATTACTAGTAATTCCATGAGAGCGTAAAGAAGAAACCCCACCTGTCAATTTCTTTTACTTTTCTCTTGTTTCCATTTCCGGCAAGAATACCTGTACTTAAGAAAATGTAACTCACCATGGCAACTAATGAAATATAAACAAACAATCCACCAGCAAAACCAAATATCCACATATTAGCATCCGTGCTTTCTCCAACAACGATACCAATAACTAGTCCCCCGTAACACGTGATAGCTGCCAGGAAGTTGTAAAACAACGCCCTCTTCATAGATAACCCAGAATGAAGCAATATTGCAATATCTCCTGAAATATTTTAAAATTATTCATCAGATATGAGAACTTCTCTTCAGTTATAATAATCAGTTTCATAATGCATTTCAGACGTAAACTGGTTAACGGGTATGAGTTGCGTTTCTACACACACTTTATTTATGGAGAAATAGACATTATTTGGACGTAATTTGTTTTTTTCGTAAATAGTTTATTTCTCAAATGAATTGTTTTATGCCGTAATACTTTTCAATCAAATTGTTTCATATTTTTCACGTCGGATCATTTGATAGCCGACTATATAGTTATAGTAGGACTTTTCTCTCAATGTTGATCGCTTTCACACATCTTCTTCATATGAATTTGAGTAGATAGCTGTCTTATATGTCTTATATTGACGTCTCCTTATTTTCATATGCACCTGGAATCTTTACCCAATTGCAAGTAGCTAGCATGTACGTAGAATTGTTACAATATGTTACTATATTAAATACATATTTCACAAACTTATCGTCGCTGTTTTTAAAACCGCAATCGATTTAGTCAAGATAGTAATTCATATAATTCCAATTAAAACTTTTAAAAAAGAGAGAGACACATCTTATTATAAAAAGTATCTTCATTTTTTGTAATTTCAAACAGTCTGAACGGGTTATTATAGTAAGAATATAATTAGAGTCATTGGTCTATGCAATTCGGGAATTTATATAAAATTGAGCCTTTTGGTAAATGTAGATCTTAAGAAAATTATACCCAATTCATGTGGTAATTCTTCACAAATTACAGCTAAGGATACGCTTATTCCAGTAAAAACATTTTCAGTGAATGCTGCACCTATGGATAAGCCGTCTACAAAATTATGAATAGCATCACCAACTAAAAGTATCCAGGCAACAGAAGCTACTCCGTCATGTCCTTTTTCCATGTCTTCTTGGTCAAAATGGGAGTGCCCTTGATCCATTTTCTTGTCATGGTCAAATTGAATCACTTGTTCTTCTTCATTTTTTGCCTTTCCCTAAACATGATTTTAAAAAAAACCTAGACATCATTTACGAAATGTTGGTGCAAAAGAAACTGAATATCATTTTGTTTGTGTGCATCTTTTAATTTATTTTATCCATTTTTGCTGCTAAATTACGTGCAATAAATAATTTTTTGGTTGCTCATACTCTTTAAGTTTGTTAAATAAAAGTAGCTATATGAGTTACTGTGCAGTACAATGCTTGCTCATTGTTGTAGGCCGTGCAGTGATTTATTATATTTGTTAACTTCAATAAGTCATTTGGTCTCTGGTGTTAAATCGTCTCATCGGCAATCATACCACACCTTCTTAATTTTTTAATTTTTATGTATTTTTGACCTACATGTATTACATGTACATGTATAATGGTTTTCTTTATACACGGTGACTTGGATGGAGAGTTGTCTCATTGGCACTCATACCACTTCTTCTTGTATCTATAAACACATGATTTTCTTTGTAAAACGCTGTACCTAATTAACGATATATTTGTTAACATTCTTTTTTGTCCCACAAAAGTTTGTTATTTTAAGATACATCTTCAACCGAGGCTTAAACAAATGATTAATATACGCACAATCTGTACTTTCTTTTTATAAATTATAGAATAAACTTTAATTTTAGATGAATATGAGTGAGTTCTACAAGCTTTTCTCTTGTTTCAAAGCAAGCTCATGCAATAGAGTTTTACTTTTTCAGGAAAGAGACAGATCGACTGAAATATATTAATTTTCCTGCTTGTTATAATATGATATTCTAAATCTCAATATTACTAGCTGATGCCATTAGTTTTCACAGAAAACGCAGACCGCAAAGAGGACAAGCAGCCAGTACGCAGCATTATGCAACATTACATGTACCATTTTGTTCAACAATATAATTCGTGATTGAAATTGTATTTACATTTTAAATCTGGTATATATTTATATAATACGAAAACAAAAATCATTTAAAAACTGTGCTTAATTGATTGCAGAATAGCAGGACGCACAATAAGTATTGTAATTTTTTTTAAATAATAAAATACTTTTCAACGGGCAATAACTCTATTTCTAAAAGCTACAAAGGAATTAATATGTTCTTCATTGAATATACATGTATCCGAAATAATGTCAATTTAAACAAATTAAATGACGATTTGCATTATTTGCTTTTAATTTTGACACACAAAAAAAGTTGGGGTCATACAATTGACTTAAAGCAACAATAAAACACGTCAGGAAAATATAGCACAAATTTAGGCAAATTAAGTAGTTGGTTTTTTTTTTAGCACATTTGTTATGGAAAACCTTTACATCATTGCACATTGTCTAATAATGTCCATTAAAACAAAATGGTAACCGTTATAAAATTGCATTGGTTTACAGGCTGTATTTGTATATATAGAGTATTTGTGTTTCCCAAATTACGGGGCATAAAATCAGTTACCATCAATTGATTGACATAATTGCTATTGCTATAATAATTAACTGACCTTTTTTCTGAAGAACCACATTTTTAGAAGTCTCTCACATACGAATACAAAATATATTCCTCCAATAACTGAAGTCATTTTCCAGTTGTAATCAGGGACGGGACTGTCCGCCCCGGTCAAGCCCAAAGACTGCAATATTTTAATCACATGAAGTTCATATAACAAAAACCACCAGTCGGATTATCGTTCTACATTAAGTTTAAAGACTAAACATGCATTAATTTGTCACTGTCACTTATTTTGTTCATTTAGTTTATTTGTCTTTTGGGATTTTGTAAGTCAGATACATGTTTCTAAGTTACACCACATGTGTGTCCCAAGTCAGGAGATATATAATTAAGTTGATGTCGTTTTTTGCTGTTTTTCTTATTTGTTTTTCGTGTGTTTTTTAAATAGTTTGTTCTTGTGTTGTGTCGTTTCACCACTGTCTTAGGTTATTGTCTTTGATGATAACTAGTTTAACCCCTCCATAATCTGTATGCCCCTGTCCAAAATCAGGAGCCTGTAATTCAGTGGTTGTCGTTTGTTCCTGTGTAACATATGTGTTTTAGATTTATTATTTGGATTTGGTACACACACGAGGCCGTTAGTTTTCTCGTTTAAATCGTTATATATTTGTCATTTCATGGCCTCTTATGCCTCACTCTGTGGTGTGGACTTTGCTCATTGTTGAAAGCCTATACATGTTGTTGTTAATTTCTTTGTCATTATGTCTCAGGTGGAGAGTTGTTTTATTTGGAAGCATACATGTACCACATGTTCGTATCCCTATATAAAAAGCATGTTGGGATTGTTTTTCGATAAATGTGGATATTATTCGATTACATAAAGAAATAGAGAAACTAAAAATTCTTTTACCTCGGGTATTAGGACTAGAAGTCCCGTTGCTGCCAAAGTACCAACCGCTAAAGCAACACAAAACATTAGAATTCGTTTGAAAAGTTTGCTTTTCATACAGGGTCCAAGTAATGCGCCAACGTTAGATACAAACACGATTAAACTAACAAATCCAAAACCATAACCCCAAGCTGTAAAAAAATGTAGTTATATAGTTTGCATAGATCATGAATACATTTAATGTATGCGTGTCTCTATGACTTAGTTTTATATTAATATCCATCTAGGATATAGTACACACAATCTTTGCATGCACTGAAAAAAACAAATAATAAAACAACGGAACAGCACTTTCATTGTAATTCCTCATCCCATGGTAAAATTCGCCTGCATGTAGATAATTCTTAATGCAATCTAATTAAAATATTGTTATAGTATAACGTAGTCAGAGATCAATATTTTAATTAGATTGGTCTTAATATTACTCGTTTGATATTGAAATCTTTATTTCAAAATCATTCAAAATATAATTTTAAGTTGATACTTTTTTCTATTATGAAAAACTTGCATTTTCTCTTGAGAGAGTTGCTGCTGACGATAAATCTGCTTAACTTACTGGTCCAAAATAAAAATGTTGAATATTTTGTCGTTATGACTTTGTGAAAATGAATCAGCTCACCCTTCTGGAGCACCTTACATCACCTCCATTTTATGGTGGAGATCGGGTTGCTTATCATTTAGTTTCTATGTTGTGTTTTGTGTACTGTTGTTTGTCTGTTGTCTCTTTCATTTTTAGCCATGACGTTGTCATTTTTTCCCCGACTTGTGAGTTTTAATTAATGTCCCTTTGGTATCTTTCGCCTCTTATTGGCGTAAGTATTCCTTGTTGTTTTATCAATGTTGTTTTTATTGCCGCATTATTGGTTATTTTATATTTAAAAAAAGAAGATATGGTATGATTGCAAATAAGACAACTCTCCACAAGATATTACATTGTTTTCTTCAATAGATACTGCCTTTATTGGTCCACCCCACTCCCTCATAAAAAAGAGACAGAACAAGAAAAATAATCCCCAAAATAATTGAAAAACAATTATAATGAGATATAACGTGATTGACAATGAGATTACTGTCTATACACTAGACCTAAGGACACGCATAAACTATAGGTAACAATTTTAAGTCACCATACGACATCCTAAAATTAGGAGAGAAAAAAAAACCCATCACATATAGTAAACTATAAAAGTCTTCGGTATAATACAATTCAATACAATTATATATAAGAATAACACCGTCTGCATAATTAATACTTTTACTACTACTACATGTACTTCAAAAATTGATAAAAATAAGTAAGCAATCAGAGAAAACACTGATCTGAATCAAAAGCTACATTTTAACACATCATATACATGTACATAATGTGTGTGTCTGTCGCTTTGATTTAATGTCTTTTTGTTTTGTATGATAAAAATGTCTTTTCTTTTTATTTTATTTTATACTAACTTTTAGAAAAAAAATGTGGAAAAGAAAGGGCGGCAATATAATAATTTATGAACCTTGAGCTGATGTAGGTTTTTTGTGTTTACTATGGACTTCAGACATAATATTACAGTCGACATCTTGTGTATAAAACAACAATGCTGGAACAGCTTCTTCCAAAGATAACTGATCCATTCCATTACTGTTGGAATATTTGTTAAATATTTCATCATAGCCCAAACACTACAAAACAACAAAACAAAAATATCAATAATGATGCAATGAATATTATAATTGAAATATCTAATGAAAATGCTGTTGATTGTTTTATAAGATCGTGTATTTTTTTTAGTACGTGTGTTATTTCAAATATGAAGTCTTACATCTATTGCCGGCTTTCGGTACGGTATTTACACTTATACTACATGTATGATCAGTGTTGTAGATTGCTATTAAAATTTGTTTTGCTTTAAACCCAAAGCCAAGCCTATCAATGGCCTACAAAACATCTGTTATTGTTTTTTCGTTTGTCAAGCATCCCTTGGCTATCCCATTGTATCTCGTTAAATTGACGTTTCGGAAAACTGTTTTTATGACAATGTATCCGTTGAAAAACATTTTTAGCTCAATGTCATTTCTATTTGTTTGAAATGTAACCGGAGACCATGTATCTACTCTACAAATTCATATCGTCACCACCAGGCTTCGAACCCCGGTCGCCTGCGGGACAGTCAGTGCGTTAACCAACTTAGCCAAAGAATCGATTCCCTTGTTCAGTTGATTAAGACTGACTTTATACATGTATGCTCTACTTGTTCTAAGGGGAAGCAACCCCGCTACAGAAATAACAAACTCATTTTTTGTCTATCAGCAACGTCACAACATAGACTTTTCCGTTCTTTCTGTTGACGAATTACTCATTAAAGTACTTACTACTGGATCAAGCGAATGTTTGGTAGTTTGAAAGGCTTCGATGGTAAAAAAAATTAAATAAGATGTTAGTGTTCCTTTCAAGCTTATGTAGTCCTATGTTAATTATAGAATGTATCTGCTATATATAATAACTTATGCTGATAAAACATTAGTTTTTTTATTTAAAATATTTGTAAATAAGACTAGATATACATGAAGCTAATGGATGATAGAAATTTAAAATCTTCACTGTTAATCTTTTCAGTTCGTGGTCTTGCATAAGCTGATTGAACAAAATTATGGAATCACGTGACATTATTCATATTATGTGAGCAACCACGTCCATGTGTCCATTATCTGATTGAGAAATATTAATTTACATAACAGTCTGTATTTTTAATCGTATACATGTACTAAGATTTTAACTTTTTAATTGAGTCCACTATAAACTAATCCAAAGGAGAAGACCTAGACTATAATGAAAATCTGTCCGTATTATTGAGTCGATTTACTATATCGACATATACATCAAATAGTTAGTGATATGACAAATAATAAGCGCGCTAAAAAATATATATAACTACAAGCATTTAAATATTATATAAAAGAATACGGATATTGTTAACCTGAATTCTGTTTAACATTTTTGGAAATTCTTTAAATTAAAGAGTATGTTTCCCTCACGTCATAGCTTATAATCAACAGAATACGAAAAGCTACAGACAGAACCATTGAATTCAGACTAACCGATAAAACATTGAACAAGATACATGATTGTACCATGGAAGTATTAAATTGACAATATAATACTTCCATGATTGTACCAAGGGGAAATTTAAACCATAAATCGATGACAAATTAGCAGCATCATATCACAGAAAAACAAACTCAGAAAAACAAACTCAGAAACACAAACAAAAGACAACATAGAACATAACATACAAAACTCAGAACTGCACACCACTCTTAAATAAAATCCAGGGGTGATCCCAGGTGATCCGGGAGTCTTAAATCTTCTCAAGCTTTACACGTATATTAAAACAGCACACAAGAGTGCTGGATGCCCCGATTATAAAAATAAGAACATGTGGTATTTAAAAAAACCAGATGTGGTATGATTGCCAATGAAACAACTATCCACAAAAGACCTACATGACACAAACATTAACAACTATAATAGGAAACCGTACGGCCTTTAACAATGAACAAAGCCCATACCGCGGTATGATTGCTAATACGACCGCTCTCTAGCATTGATCAAATTAGATAAAAGTAAATAGATATACGTCATCGTATGGCATTCAGGAATGAGTTAAAACCCATACTGTTAAATACAATTAACACTCAATTACGGGCTCAACTGACCAGCTCAATACAAAGCGGGAAAGTATATGATAAAAAATATGACGGCACGTGCAAGAAAATTAACATTCCTGACAACAGCAACAAGAAAACACAAAGTATATTTCTGAGAGTTATAGACAGATAGCTCAAAGCAAATTCCTACTTATGAAAAAAATCATGTATCTAAGACTGAAACTTGCCCAATGTGATTTTTCTCTGCAAATTGATACAGCAATCATACCTTGGAGACCTTAGTACTGGTGGTATTCACTGTCGAAACAGTATTTTAAATTCTAAACAAATGAAAAAACCGAAATGAACAGTTTAGTTGTGTTTTGATTTTAAATAGAAATAAATCTCAGTTATTTTGTACAAATTGTATATCAACTGACTATGCTATTAAAATTATTCGTAAAATTGAATCAAGCCACAAGGGAATACAACAATAAAATAGAAGATTAATGAAACATTTTGCATTTCTCTTAATTGTTGGTAACGAGAGTTCGATACACGTTTGGTTGGCTGACTAGATTAACGTATTTGTATTTTCTTACTTGAATTGTTTGATTTTGTAAGCAGTCTATATCTTCTGTTTTGCCCTTGCAATCAACGATAAATGCTGGTGGAAGTTTCTGAGATGTAACGTCCAAGACCAGTTTTTGAAATTGACTACGTGATAGTTTTCCATCTGCGCTGAACTTTTTTATCAGTCCATCATAGTAGTTCTGATGGTTATGACTAACAGTAAATTTGACAAAAGTCAAAATTATAGTTAAGTACAATATTATACACGTCACTCTATCCATGGTTAGGTATAAACACTATACTGATATAGTATATGCATATCAACTGTATGTATACACGAGGCTCTGGATGGGAATTTGCGGCACAGAGAATAATGGTAATACAATATCGAATTGAAAATAATGAGGTGCTAAAATATAAAGAATAAAAATATTGGACAAAAAGTATAAAGAGTACAATAAACTGGCCTTGAAAATTAAAGAATACAGAAATAGAGGACCCCAGTCCAGACCCGCATTTGAAGAAGATACTAGGTTAACCACTTATCTACTGGAGACGAATTATCATACGTAAAGTATTTTAATGTTTTATGGTTTCGCAGAGAACGTTTATCAACCATTGTACTAGTTCGCAGAGTTTCATTACACATGTGTTTACTGTTTTGCAGAGATTAACTATCAACCATTGTAATAGTTCGCAGAGTTTCATTACACATGCTTACTGTTTTACAGAGATTAACTATCAACCATTGTGATGGTTAACAGAGTACACTTATCAACCATTTGTATGTCCTATTTGTGGGCATGTTTTCTGGTTTGTGCGTCCGTTCGTCCTTTCTTCCATTCGTTCGTTCGTTCGTTCGTTCGCCTGTCCCGCCTCAGGTTACAGTTTTTGATGAAGTTGAATTCCAATCAACTTGAAAGTTAGTACACATTTTTTTATGATATGATCTTATTTTAATGCCAAATTAGAGTTTTTACCCATTTAAACGGTCCACTGAACATAAAAAATGTTCAACTTATTTTGCAGGGAACACTTATCAACATTGTATTAGTTAGCACAGTTTTCAAATCAACTTTTTGGAATATCATTCATTCCTCTGGTTAACAGAGAACATGTTTCAACCATTATTATTTTTTACTACAAAGAACACTTATCATTCGTTGTAATGGTTCAAAGAGAACCCGTATCAACTATGTTTAATGTTTCAAAGAGAACTCTTAACAACCATGTTATTGGTTCACAGAGAACACTAATGAACCATTTAAATGTTCCACCGAGAACACTTATAATTCTTTTAAATGTTTGAAAAAAAACCCACCTAACAACCGTCTTGATTGTTTAAAGGAACACTTATCAACCATTTCAATGGTTCACAGAGAACGCTTAACATCATGCTAATGGTTGACAGAGAACACTTACCATTTATTTAAATCGTTCACAGTGATTTTTTTTAAATTGGATGCAGATATAAATTATTACCGGTATTTTGGTTCGAATCAACGAATCAACCTTTTCTCATTTACAGTTTATTGGTAAGAAATTGTGAAAACTTTTACACACATATATATATATATATACAAACAATGAAGTCAGTTGCAATGGAGAAGCCACAAATGGTCATTTATTAGCACATGCATGACTTCATTCATGAATAAAGATTTGGAGAAGGCGTTCTAGTAGATAAATCGTTGGTGGTTTGTGTTTTGTATAATGAATATTGTCTTTCATAGATTCTTATACATTTTGAAACAATTTCCCTTTAAGTTTTCACCATAAAAAAAATGTAGGAATGTTTTGCACGTCATCAAAATTACAGAAAATAATGAGATGTTCTATGATTGGCAATACGACATCTATTTACCTGATTGAAAACGTAGTGACGGAAGGCAACTATAGATCACCATATTACAATGTACTTTTAACTCAAAAGATCGATACAGCGTACATTACACAAACCCTAACACAAAAGAATGGACACAAAGCGCTGATATACATGTAAGTGATCTGACTGTCGCAGTTATTGAAAGTTAGCTCAAAGCCGTTTTAAATAAATCTTTAAGTCCTCTTCTAGCAGACTTAATTATCAACGGATATGACGTATTGAAGTCATGCACAATCTGCGAAACGCAAAACAAGAATACAGTCTAACTGTATCAACAGGGTTTAGAAACATAAGTTATCATAACTGTACAAAATCTCAATCGTACATTTAGTTAGGTTTATTATTTTCAAAATGATGTTTGTACCGATAACAACAATATTGAAATGTTGAATTTCTAGACTTAAATAAATAAGTTTATTCAAAGAATGCATGAGTTTACACTGAATTCATATATCTAAGGCCGTGTTCACACCAAACGCCATGTACAGTAAACAAGTTTACTATTAGTTTAAAGTAATGTACACTGGTTTCACATTAAATTTGTTCATATCTATACACCTTGTTTAATTACCTGTACATACGATATGTTCACACTTGTAAACTACATGTCATTTAAATGTTCATTACGAAGAACCGAATGAAAAATTTCGGACAAGACAACATTTCTAGCAGTCAGGGAACAACAATTTGACTTCAAAAAAGGGGATATGGATTTCTCCTTGAACAATATTATTATTCCCAATTTGATATAAAGAAAATATTCTAGCCATACAGATGATAGAAATAAATATTGTGAATCCAGAGTTTCCCCATTCATCAAAGTGTTAAATATTGAAGAAAAAATTATTTGATTGCTAGCATCGAAACATTAATTAGAATAAAAATGTTCGCGCGAAAGAAATTCTGACTCAGAAAAAAACCCGTACCCCTCCCCTTTGAAGTTAAGTGGTTGCTCCTTTATGAAAGCCATTTTGATCATTTGCAGTAGTTCAAAATACTAAAGATTCCCGAATACGCATAAGAAAGTTATAGGCTGCAGCAGCGTGCTTACAGACGAAGAAAAAGGATTGATATGTTAAGGATCACTACATTTATTTCTGTCTTTTCTGTTTGTTTCAAGTGGTAGTTATTTTCCAAGGAGTATTTGGTAAAGGGAGGGGGGTCATGCTTTTTTTTTATTTCTATTTGTATGTTAACGGATCTGAGAAAAACGATACAATTAACCTCAAACCTTTTAGTAATGCATTTATGAACCAATCGTTGTTTGAGTAAAGACCAGTGGCAAATACTTCTGTGTACGTTCAGTCTATTCGGGAATAATTTAATTTTGAATGTAACGCATCTTCTGATTGGCTGACGTTATTTTGTTATCAGCCCATAGACATAATTTAGTCATGTGACTGTGACGTCATCAACGTTTTTTCATGGTTTTCTACGGTTTAAAATGGAATTTTGAATTAAATTATAAGAAATGACTGTAATATTTTTTCTGTCTATTCGAAATAACATAAAAAATGTGGTGCAAACTGTTATATAACCCGCTTCGCGCGTTATTCAGTGTGCACCAAATTTTTTATGTCATTTTTTCATAGACAGAAAAAATATTACAGTCATTCCTTAAAAATCTTTTCAAATGAATTATGTGTTCGGCAGTGATGATGGTTTGAGTCTTGATAAGGGGTTAATAAAGCTACGGAAAGGTTTTTTTTATAACAAATAAATATATCAAGTTTAGAAAAATATTTCTTTGCAGAACTCTATTAATAATTGTTAGAATTATATCAATTGTATTCAAAAATTGTTTCTTCCTTCAAAATACGTGGTAAAATTCATGTTCGAAATGCCTAGTTTGTGTTCACTTAATCTACATACATGACATAAGGCCTACATTCACTATCGCCTGCATGTAGACAAAACATGATTTAACCTAATGTAAACATTGAGTTTAATCAATGGGAACGTAATTGTGTTTAGCTTACGTGTGAGGTATCAAAACCAATGTTATTTCAACTGATCGGGCGGAGCTTACGTTTTAATTTGCATAAGGACAGTCTATTTGAAGATGTGTGTGATAAGGATGACTACCGTTATAATTATAACTGATTTTCTAATCACCTATCAGTGTCATCAAAGGAATTTACAAAATAATGACTGGACACTTCATTGATGAGTTTATTCTAAAATACCTATCTATAGATGGACTGGTTTATTTTGAGCGAACCGGTTAAGCCCCGCCCAGTCAAGTGAATAATACACTCTCATAACACCGAGTTTAGGTCAATTTGAACACGGCCTATATTTTACGGAATCTCTAAGTAAAAATCATACAGGTACTGCAACATTTCCAAACCAAATTTATTTTAGAAATGCTAGACAAACAAAGAATGAGGGGTAACCATCCATAACACAACACCTGATTCAGTACACGATGAACAACAATCAAACAAGAATGAAAAAGTGCTTATATTGCTGTTTTCATCTTAGAGTGACAATGAGGCCTTACAAAACTCAACGCACTGTACGTTCAACTTGAGTGATATTCTTTTGAAAAATAATTTTGAAAGGCTCTGTAAGATATAACAACACCTAATCGGGCCAAATGAAATTAAAAAATGTAGAAAAAAGGAACATATCTTTTATATAAAACAGAATGTTGCCTAGACATGTCAGTTTATTGTATTCAAATTGAAATAATGCACTTAATGGCTATTCGGTGATTCACATTGTAGCACAAAAACAAATATAATTATAATTTATAAAATCATGTCCTTGAGTTAAATCAAAAGAAAATGCACATACACAATAAGGGTAATTATTATAATCTTATACCAAACTATGTCATGACCTTAGACGTGGCATATATGTTGATTCATAAACGTAAATGAGAAGACTGAATAATAAAAGTACAAAGTAAATATCAAAAACCAGTTATTTAAAATAAATCGTTTAAGGTCTCTTTCATATTCAAGTATTAAAAAAAACAAGGAAGTGTTTCTTACAGTAATTAAAACATGTATAACATTAAAGACCTCTTAGTGACCTGCTGCTGTTGTCTGTTCTATGGTCAGGTTGTTGCCTCTTTGGCACATTCTCCATTTTCATTCATTTTTAAAATTGAAGTATTTGTGTCCTTAAACAAGGACAGTAAGAGGTGATTACTAAAACAATGTTACCAAATATTTTTTTCAAAGGGATTCAAAGTATATTTTATATCCATATATTTTGAGTGAGAAAATGGATATCATTTGTTACTTCCTACTTAAAAACGTTTTTTCCGGTAGCATAATACAGGTTATAGAGGTTGCCTCACACAGATTCTAAAAATGTATGACCATAGAAAATTTTAAATGAAACACGTGAAAATAATTATTGTATGTGTTTATTTGTGTTGGTTATATTTTACTCTAGAAAAAAAAAGTGTATCAATATTATCACAGATTAAGCTAAAAGCCATTTACAAGATTTAAAATCAAAAGTTAAGTAACTCATAAAGAGTTTATAGACATCAAACAGAGTCTAATTCTTTATTTACTTTAAACAATACAGTTTATCAGTATAATATGCATAAATATACAGTTTACAAGTTGTATAGCGTTAACATACACATAAATAACACTCTCACGACAAGACCAAGAACTATTGAATATCATTTGATTGCTATCATCCTGAATGATGACATCATAGTCATGTTTTATCATTCAAATATGACGTTCTTCTTTCGCTTTGTAAACAACACTGTGTGAACAATCTAGATATATCTATACTTAGCGCAGACTCAGAGATATACATAATAATGGATGTTACAATATACCTCCCACGTAAATCCACATGTATTTGAACTTACATTGCAAACGCTTTGTCAAATTTATTGTATTACTAATTTTAATTAAACAAAAAACATTACAGAACTTTTATTCTTATTCAGATGCTTAATAAAAAGAATAAATGTATTGCAACTAGTTTTGTTTATTTCCTAAATATAGAAACACTATTTATTTTGTGCAATGTCAATTTCATCATGGAACACTTTCTCTACAATGAGGGGTTCATTAAGGGATGCAAATAAGCTTGATATTTATGTTACGATTAAAAAAAATATCAATATACTAATTTAAGTTGCAGTCTAAAAACAATATTTAGTCAATATCACAAAAATAAAAACTTTTTTGTAACCAACGAAGTTCGTATAATATTGTATTAAAATGGAATTCTGAGGTTTTATATTCTATTGCCTTTGATTCAGCGAGTCAACATGGCAGCTCCTTCTTTACGAAATGTCAATTTTGGATTTGACGGTAGCTTACGAGAAAACATGTAAATTAAAAATTGGAAATATTGGGTTTGAGAATTAAACATATTTTTTCTAGCGGTTATTAACAAAATAATTAATGCAAGTTAAAGATGTATGAGAATATTTGAGCTTTATCTAACAAGGAGTAAAAAAAAACAGCTCCACACACGGCATACCAACCCTCGCTTCAATATTTAAATTAACTTATTTGTCCTATTAGAATCGAAATAATTCATGGAAGCCATAGATTTGTTGTAAATTTACACATGGCCTGGGCCGTGATATTCGAATTTTATCCTGAGCGTGTAAATTTCCAACAAATCTATGGCTTCCATGAATTATTTCTTAATTAAACAATTACTTAAACTGGTTATACTTAACTAACACGAATAAGTCTGCTAGTTTACTCAGTTGAAATACTTTATATTTTGCATGTCGGACGTTTTTGTATTTTCTCGTTGTTAACGGCTGTATGGTTGCCTATAATCGCAATATCCACTAAAAAAACCAGTTTGACAATCAAACTTGTCTTCTTAATCTTATGATAATTGTGAGTATGTTTATGCTTATACATGGATATAAGAAGATACAGTATGGTATGACCGTATGAGTGCCAATGAGACAAATCTGTCATCTAAGTCGCAATTTGTAAACGCCTATAATATATGATTTGTTTTTGTGTATTTCTCTAGTATATAAAGCAATATAAAGGAGTTAACAACCGTTGCTATTGTTATAAACAAGAAAATAATACAAATCAACAAGATTAATACATGTTTATATTAGAACACATGTACACATATGACCGTGTTCACACCAAACGCCATGTACAGTAAACATGTTTACAATAAGTTTAATGTAATGTACACTGGTTTCACATTAAATGTGTTCACATCAATACACATTTAATTACATGTAAATAAGATTTGTTCAGACACACTGGTAAACTATATATCATTTAAATGTTTATTACGTAGAACCGGATGCAAATTTTTCGGAAAAATTTAGGGAACGACAATTTGACTTCAAACAGGGGGGATGGATTTTTCCTTGAAAAATATTCTGATCCCTAATTTGAAAAAAAATAAATAATATTCTGGTCAAACAGATGCTTAAAAAATATTCTTAATCCAGAGTTTACCTATACATTATAGTGTTTAACATTTACATTATTGAATAAAAAAGTTCGCGCAAAAAAAATCTTACTAAACCCCGCGACCCCCTTTTTTCTAAAGTTAAGTGGTGGCTCCTCTATGAAAGCCATTTCGATGATTTGTTTAAAGATAAAATGTCTCGATTACGCATTAGAAAACGTATGCTGCATCAGCGTGCCTACAGACGAAGAAAAAGGATTGATATATTAAGGACCACTGCATTTATATCTTTTTTGTTTGTATCTTTTTCTTTTGTTGGTATTTTCTCCAATGGGTATTTTGCAAAAAGAGAGGGCAATTTTTTCATATACTTCAAAGTGTATTTTAACGGATCTGAGATACTTGAAAAAAAAATTTAACATCACTTTAGTAATGCATTTATGAGGGAATCGTTGTTAGAGTAAAGACCGGTGGCACATATTTCTGAGTGCGTCAAGTCGATTAGGAAGGCCTTTTCAACTGAATAATTTGTTGGAAAATGATGATGCTTTGAGTATTGATAAGGGGTTAATAAATCTACGTTGAGTTTTTTTTTTTTATAGCAAATAGATATATCAAAATATTTCTGTAGTAATAAATGTTATAATTATCAATTGTATTAAAAAATCGTTTCTTCTTTGAATATACATGGTAAACTTATTGTTCTAAATGCCTAGTTTTGTGTACATTTAATCAACACAAGGCCTACATTGACTATCGACTGCATGTAGACAAAACATAATTTAAACTCCATGTAAACATTGAGTTTGATCAATTGGAACGTAATCTTTTTTAGTTAACGTGTGAATTAAACTAACACCGAGTTTGGGTCAATGTGAACACGGCCTAAGTCGCTCACATTAAAGTGACAATCGCTACACATAACTAGATGTTTTGAAAAGTAAAATCACAAAAATACTGAATGCAGAGGAAAATCAAATCGGAAAGTCCCTAATCATGGCAAAATCAAATGATAAAACACATAAAAAACGAACGGAACAACTGTCATATTCCTTACTTGGTACTATCATTTTCAAATGTAGAAAATGGTGGATTAAACCTTGTTTTATAGCGCTAAACCTCTCACTTTGTACGACAGTATCATCAAATTGCGATATATTTACAATGAGGCGTAAACTAAACAGACATAATAAAAAGGTCAAAATATGGGTACAGCTGTCATCATCGTGTTACAATTTTAAAAGAAACAATTTAACAGAACACAAAAGCTAATACACATTCATTGCTGTGTCTGACATATGGGTACATGGTCTGAATTTCATGATAAATATTTTGGTGCTGCATTTCCCGAAATCACAATTTGTCACAATACAAAGAGTGGACATACTATTTCTGTTGTTTCTGTTATTTTAAAAAGAATTGTATACCGTGAATAATATATAAATTGTCGTGTGTTTTCCTTGGAACGAAGTTAACAGCTTGTGTACTATTCAATTACTATTGCATTGTCACATTTGTTACATTTCAAAACACATTTGACAATTCATTGCGTGTCTGGGAAAGAATGTCTTCTTGCTGGTTTTATCCAATAGATATTGTAATAATATTTTTTTATTTTTTTTTGTTTCTAACAATGGACACGGTCACTTTTTTTCCTCGAAATATGATAACATTTTGAGGTATTCATATCGAGTAATTGAAAATTTGTGAGTTTTGAATCATCAAGAATGTCATAAAACATTAATTATTATGGGGACCAATCATGTATTGTATATGTAGGTAAAGCTGCAGCAAGGTATTTAATAGGTAATTACGTTTGTTCAACAACAGAGAGACACATAATGCAATCGCTCTGTCTCTTATCAAGCTAGGCAGGAACCTACTTGATGAAAGCCAATAATAAGCCACCACTTAATGTATATCTTAATCCAATGTCCAGAGGATATTCTATCCCGATAAATACTCCAAATATGTACGAAGATGATTGGCTTTGATTTACCTTGGTCATTAAACTATTTTGCAAAAACTTAGGTCGTCGCCATTATACTTGATACGTGATTGCATGTGATCACTGCATCATAACGACCTGTTGTTTTCTTCCTGGTAGAATAATTGAGAGAAAAGTGTACAATGTGTAATCAATTTGCTTTTCAGATGGATTTAATTTAGTAGGTATGTTATGAAACAAGGTGTTGCTACCTTGTAACATAAAATTTCATTACTTCATTTCAATTATAAGATGAAATAGAAAAAAAACAATTTTAATTATGCATTACTACCGATAAGGTGACAAAAAGCTTTGCAAAGCGTGACTCTGGCAGTCCGTACTTAATTCCACGTAAAGGTAATATAAACTGGTGAAAATCTGTAAAACGATTTCTGAAGACAATTTAGTGACAAATAATATTTTATTAAATGATATCAGCAAATAAGCCCTAATACGGATAAATCAGCATGTGCAATACTGAAAACGTTTCACTATCAATATAAATCAAGATTTGATGTTGCTCTTCTAACAGGGCTTATACGAGAAAAAACAGGTCCAATACAGAAAACACGAGAAAAAAGCCGTATTGGCCCTGTATTGATCACGTTTTTTTAAAAAGAAAAACAGGTTCAATACAGAAAAAGGCGGGGAAAAAGCCGTATTGGGCCTGTATTGATTACAGTTTTTAATTTTCTTATAATCATTGAATAAAAGTGTTATGAACTGGCTGTTTCTAGATTCTCGGTAAGCTGTATTGGACCCCGACCCTACGGGTTTCGAGGCCAATACAGCAAACCTTGAATGTATACCAGTGCAAATACAGAAACAGCCAGTTAAGAACACTCTGATATTAAAAAAAAGTCACTCAGTTAAAAAAAAGTAAAAATAGTGCATGTATGTGAGACAGTGAAGTTTTTTTAAAAGTAGGGAACCCTATTTTTTTATCATGTCGTCATAGTTACAATTTCAATTTATTTTTACAGTTGTTTAGATGGTTTAAGGTATCATATGTATCCTGCGAGATGCATCGGGCTCTATCATTATATTGCTGATAAGCCGACATGCGTACACATGGAACCCAGTTATGTGCCCCATTGAAACGCATTGAAAGTCATAGTAAATAAATGGGGTGCTGTTCATTAAATAATTTGGAAAGCAACTTTTTGACATCTGTTTCATGTTAGGCATTAGGTTCCAAGTTTCTGAGTACAATCTCAGTGCCTCATGACCGGCATTCCGTTGAAACATATTGTTTTGATTGACAACAGGGTCACTCAGTCTAATTACGGTGAAGAGTAAAGGCTAAATTTAAGACAATTTACTCTATGCACTGGCGCCAGGTTTTATTTAAATCAATCACAATTTTTTACAGAAATTCAAATTAGAAAGCCTACCCTTGCAAAACAATCTACATTCAGTAACAGAACTGGTGTAATAATAACACTACACAATTTTAGATAAAAGTTATAGGTTATTTTAAGAACTACATTCGTGGGTACCGGACTGGTTGCCGTAACTGGGATCCTATTCCACATATAAAATAAATATTATGAAAATGTATTTATAATTCTTTATACTTTCCCAGGTAAGAAGCTTAATTTTATTATATTTTCATTTTTAAAGAAAGTTATAATTTCTTCTAAACTTTTTGGATATTTTTTAATCTTGAATTAATTTTAACTGATTACATCTTTGTTTGTTTTTATTGATTTAATAATGATTTTCACTAATTTTTTTAACATATATCTTTTAAGCGTAAACTATTTACAATGATCCAGATTCAACTACATATTAAAAGTATTAGTTTTGTTGATTTATAGTATATTAATGTTTATCTCATGAAATGTATAGGAATGTACGAATAACACGTGTCTTCAGCGAACAAAGGAGTTCATGTGATAACTCGCAAAAAGAGCTGTTCGCCAGTAGAAAATGCATTGAATTCTTTATTACATTTACATTATTGTTATTAGATTAGTTTTTATATATTTTTATGTAGCCCTGTACCCGTTAATTAGTTATTATTTTGTATTATTTTCTAATCTCAATTTTTCCCTTATTGACCCTCAAGTTTATTACGAATCGGTATCAACTAAGATTTTCTAAGATAAAAATAGATTACCGTAAATTTTCTAATGCACGTTCTTTCAAATAAAAAAAATCTTATATTCAAGGAAATATGTATGTTGTTTTATGAAAAGAAAGTTCAGTTAATTAAATAAATGTCATGACAAGTTATTTAAATCAATAGATGAAGTTAGTTAAATGCGTAAAAAGTATTTTAAGACCCATTAAAGTGTATACTTTTAAGTTCAATCGACTCCTAGACATAACAGAGTATAAGAAATGTATTAAGTAAAGTATTCATCAAGTATAATCATATGGTTATTAATCATGTTATTGATTATGTTATTTGTAAAACCTTTATGAACAGTGTTTTAATTCTTAATTATTATATTGCTGATAAGTCGACATACCACATGTAAAATAAATATTATGAAAATGTATTTTTTTTTTTATTCTTTCCTAGGTACCGACCAGACCCGGGTAACCTGTATGCCATTTATAGTGCTTTGAAATGACTGCTTTTATAACGGTTAATGACTTGCACCATTCCTTAAGTAGGTAATTGGGGATTTTATAAGTGTTTAAAGTTTATGTTTAAGTATGGTTCGTAATCAAATGATTATAGTTGAGAGATGGCAAAACATGTGCATGATACAACGATTTTAACTATGTTGTAACCATCAATTATTTAAAGCTAGAATCATTATACTTGTTGATTGTGTTGAGGAATTCTTTACTTGGGGATGAAGCAATATTAATTCTGATAGACAGTTCCCTTAGAGTCAAGTATCATGTTTGCTACTACCTTTATTATGCCCCACCTACGATAGAAGAGGGGCATTGTGTTTTCTGGTCTGTGGGTCCGTTCGTTCTTCGTCTGTTCGTCCATCCGTCCCGTTTCAGGTTAAAATTTTGGTCAATATAAAAAAGAAGATGTGGTATGATTGCCAATGAGACAACTATCCACGAAAGACCAAAATGACACAGACATTAACAACTATAGGTCACCGTACGGCCTTTAACAAGGAGCAAAGCCCATACCGCATAGTCAGCTATAAAAGGCCCCGATAAGACAATGTAAAACAATTAAAACGAGAAAACTAACGGCCTTATTTGTGTAAAAAAATGAACGAAAAACAAATATGTAACACATAAACAAACGACAACCACTGAATATACAGGCTCCTGACTTGGGACAGGCACATACATAAATAATGTGGCGTGGTTAAACATGTTAGAGTTGTGGTTGTCAGACACTTTGTCTGACAGTGTAAAAAAGATTTAAACAGCCTTGGAAAAAACAATGATATAGTGCCTAAACAATGATATCGATGTGGTCGGTACGAAATCATTGTTCTGATTTTATATTATTACACGTTAAGCAACCAACAACCGATCAGTCAATCAATTACATAAGTATTTATTGTTAAAATTACATGGCGTATTTATTTATGACTGAAATGCATTTTTAATATAAATAAAGGGGAATTCGGTTTATACTCATAATGATAAACACTGTTTCGTTTTTGTTGCGATTCAAAAGTTATGACCATATAAATGTAAACATCGATCGTTGTCAATATAATAGGATTTTATGAGACTGAGTGTCATTAGATGTTAGCTTTTGTACTTCAAAATGGGTTATTTTTCATTAGGTTTTATGGATATCCGAGAAAATACTAAAATGTTGTTTGCATTGTTTCAAAATGCCAGTAATTCTTCTTTTATTCAAAATGGTGCAAGGTTATTAACAATCAATCATTTTGTGTGCCTCGGGTTAATCAAAAGGGAACAATAAAAGATGCGGAGTTGTTTGTTTGTGTGTGTGTGTTGACTAAGAAAGTATTTGTTTTTATTGTAATATAAGTCATAAACATCCATTAGACTATTTAAAAATGACAATTTTCTTTTTTATGTAAAAAAAACCCCAAACAAACATGATTTACCGTTGTTTGAAATGAAAGAGGGACGAAAGATACCACAGGCACCGCCAAACTCATGAATCGAAAATAAACTGACAACGCCATGGATAAAAATGAAAAAGACAAACAGACAAACAATAGTACACATGACACAACATAGACAACTGAAGAATATACAACACGAATCCCACCGAAAACAATAAATGATCTCAGGTGCTCCGGAAGAGTAAGCAGATCCTGCTCCACATGTGGCACCCGTCGTGTTGCTTATGTGATTACAAATCCGGTAAATAGTCTAATTCGGTAGGTCACATGCATGAAAGTTATTTCAAACGCATGTTGATCATCATATATTTAAATCAAATTCGATGATTATTTTGATTAAGATACATGTACCTGAAATTTTCTTGGTGATGAATAGAAATGCAATTATTTCTTTTTTCAATAGAAATCATAACCTATGATTCGATGTTAGTTATTAAGGCACTTCTAAATGGGTCGCTCTTCATTAAAAATGATGAATATCAGAGAAAAGATACTAAAATGTTGTTTTTAGTGTTAACAAATGTAAATTTTTCTCCAATTCATAAAAACTAATGCATCGTTGTGTGTAATAAGTAATTATACGTCCGCAAAATTTGAAAAAAAATTTCGTCGTATATTGCTTTCCCGTTGGCGTCGTCGTCGTCGTCGTTCGAATACTTTTAGTTTTCGCACTCTTACTTTAGTAAAAGTGAATAGAAATAGAAATCTATGAAATTTTAACACAAGGTTTATGACCACAAAAGGAAGGTTGGGAGTTTTGATCCCAACATTTTAGGAATTAGGAGCCAAAAAGGGCCCAAAGTAGCATTTTCTTGTTTTTTGCACAGTAACTTTAGTTGAAGTAAATAGAAATCTATGAAATTTTGACACAAGGTTTATGACCTCAAAAGAAAGGTTGGGATTGATTTTGGGAGTTTGGGTTCTAACAGTTTAGGAATTAGGGGCCAAAAAGGGGTCCAAATAAGTATTTTTCTTGGTTTTCGCAACATAACCTTAGTGTAAGTAAATTGAAATCTATGAAATTTTAACACTAGGTGTATGACCACAAAAGGAAGGTTGATATTGATTTTGGGAGTTTTGGTCTTAACAGTTTGGGAATTAGGGGTAAAAAAGGGGTCCAAATAAGCATTTTTCTTGGTTTTCGCACAATAACTTTAGTATAAGTAAATAAAAATCTATGAAATTTAAACACATGATTTATGACCATAAAAGTTGGTATTGATTTTGGAAGTTTTGGTCCTAACAGTTTAGGAATAAGGGGCCCAAAGGGTCCAAAATTAAATTTTGTTTGATTTCATCAAAAATTGAAAAATTGGGGTTCTTTGATATGCCGAATCTAACTGTGTATGTAGATTTTTTTTTTGGTCCCGTTTTCAAATTGGTCTACATTAAGGTCCAAATGGTCCAAAATTAAACTTAGCTTGATTTTAACAAAAATTGAATCCTTGGGGTTCTTTGATATGCTGAATCTAAAATTGTACTTAGATTTTTTATTATTGGCCAAGTTTTCAAGTTGGTCAAGATCCGGGTCCAAAATTAAACTTTGTTTGAATTCATCAAAAATTGAATAATTGGGGTTCTTTGATACTAGTATGCCAAATCAAACTGTGTTAGTAGATTCTTAATTTTGGTCCCGTTTTCAAATTGGTCTTCATTAAGGTCTAAAGGGTCCAAAATTAAACTAAGTTTGATTTACAAAAAAAAAATGAATTCTTGAGCTTCTTTGATATGCCGAATCTAAACATAAGCTTAGATTTTTGATAATGGGAAAAGTTTTCAAGTTGGTCCAAATCAGGATTCAAAATTATTATATTAAGTATTGTGCAATAGCAAGAAATTTTCAATTGCACAGTATTCAGCAATAGCAAGAAATCTTCAATTGTACAGTATTGTGCAATAGCAAGAAATTTTCAATTGCACAGTATTGTTCAATAGCAAGAAATCTTCAATTGACAGTATTGCACAACAGCAAGACATATATCTAATTATACAATATTGTGCAATAGCAATCAATTTTCAATTGGAGTTATCTTTCTTTGTCCAGAATAGTTATTTGTACAATAGCAAGATATTTTCAATATTCTTTGAAAATTTTGAGTTATCTTTCTTTGTCCAGAATAGTTGTTGAATCAATTTAAATCATTGTTTTATACAATATACAATGTATTTTCACTTTTTTTTTTACATTTTAAAATTTTATGATGTATTTAAAATATTGAAAACAACACGTTATTAATTTCTTGCGTCCGAAGCGCTTTTCTGGATTTACGTTCATCAGGAACGCTCAAAGCCAAACATTTGAAATCCGAAGATGTATAAGTACCGAAACCGTTGAAGAGCTGTATGTCAAAAATACCTAAAATAAATAGCCAAATTCATCTAAAGCCAACTTTGCCTGAGGGAGTTGAAACCTTAGTTTCTTAACAATTTATAAATTTATAAACGGATTATTTTAGTAAAGTTTGTTTAATTATGTCAGTACCGAAATACTGACTATACTGAGCTGATGATACCCCGGGGACTGAAAGTCCACCAGCAGAGGTATCGACCCAGTGGTGTAAAATATTGAAAACAACACGTCATTAATTTCTTGCGTCCGAGGCGCTTTTCTGGATTTACCTTCATCAGGAACGCTCATAGCCAAGCATTTGAAATCCGAAGATGTATAAGTACCGAAACCGTTGAAGAGCTGTATGTCAAAAATACCTAAAATAAATAGCCAAATTCATCTAAAGCCAACTTTGCCTGAGGGAGTTGAAACCTTAGTTTCTTAACAATTTATAAATTTATAAACGGATTATTTTAGTAAAGTTTGTTTAATCATGTCAGTACCGAAATACTGACTACTGAATACTGAATAAATGAGCAGTTATTGTTGCAAACTCCATTAGAAATTTGAATTGAGATCAGTTTTGGAATAAGGGAAAGGGGGATGTGAAAACAAAATTGGGGGAGGGGGGTGTCAATTTTTCTCATTTCAGATTTCATAAATAAAAAGAAAATTTCTTCAAACATTTTTTTGAGAGGATTAATATTCAACAGCATAGTGAATTGCTCAAAGGTAAACAATTTAAGTTCATTAGACCACATTCATTCTGTGTCAGAAACCTATGCTGTGTCAACTATTTAATCACAATCCAAATTTAGAGCTGAATCCAGCTTGAATGTTGTGTCCATACTTTCCCCAACTGTTCAGGGTTCAACCTCTGCGGTCGTATAAAACTGCGCCCTGTGGAGCATCTGGTTTTAAATGCTGTTGGAAATGTTTTTTCATAGAAATTCAAGAAGTATGACATACATATAATTAAACATTGTTTGTGTTAAATACAAATGTTATAAATTCTTTATATCAGGAAGATTTCATGATCCTCATTGGATATAATTATTCTTGTAAATATATAATGTTTTTAATTAAGACGATCTATTTTTTATATTTTTTTTCCATTTTGTCGTAGTGTCCCAAAAGGTTATTTTATTCTCACAAACGCAAACTCTAAGTTTTGAAAACTTTGCCAATTGTTATCAATAAGAGGTAGGGCTTTCGTACTTAGACATCTCGTATTTTTTCAAGGCACGCCTTTGTTATTTCATGAAACAAAGCTTACATTCTGTAATTTGTACATTTTCAACATGTGACGTAGATGATGGTAGATTCGTCTTGTTCGTCATATCATTCATATATTCTCTCTGTAAGTCTTACGGATTGATGACGTGAGTTTGAAGCAAACTTGTCGATATATGCGTTTGTAAAACAGTAACGCCCAAAACCTCGGTCACAACGGTCTTTTATGTCGTGAAAGATCTATAAAATTAATGTCGTGGCACTGTCTAGCAAAATGTCAAAAAACATATTTCGAGCGGTCACATCAGCTACGACATGTCCACGATGGGTACACGACAGAAAAAAGAATTGTAATTGTAATGTCGTGGGTCTGTCGCAAGTCGGTCGTGCCACGGTGGTACGACAATCGTGAGTTGTTTGGGGCTATTTTTTTTATGTTTTTATGTCATGGAATGCGCGAAATACTGTCGAGTCACTGTCGTACGCCTGTCGCACAACAATGTGGGTCACTCGTAGGAAAATCACAGATGACCCACGATTTGACAAAATTTCATGTCGTGACGCTGTATAGATGTGTCGTAGGTTCGTTGTGACCAGCTGGGCTTAAGGTTGCTGTTTTGGTATATACCAGTCTTACATTAAATATTGCAATGATGTCAGTCTGAAAAACTTAGAAAAATACACTGCAGGATATGTCTTAACTGTTTGAATCCTAAATGAGAAACAAAAAGGCTAACATATCTTTTTGTAGATATAGAAGATGTGGTGTGAGTGCCAATGAGACAACTCTCCATCCAAATAACAATTTAAATAGTAAACCATTACAGGTTAAAGTACGGCCTTCAACACGGAGCCTTGGCTCACACCGAACACCAAGCTATAAAGGGCCCCAAAATTACTAGTGTAAAATCATTCAAAAGGGAAAACCAACGGTCTAATCTATATAAACAAAACGAGAAACGAGAAACTCGTATGTATTACATAAACAAACGACAACTACTGTACATCAGATTCCTGACTTAGGACAGGTGCAAACATTTGTAGCTGTTTAAGGACTGAAGTTTGACACCAACAACAAGGAGAAATACATGCTATGGCAATGCTTATACAGATGTTTCTTGATATAATACAAATCTGAAAATAAGCTGTTTTAGTTGAGAAATCGACCTTGTCAAATTTACCTGAACGGGACCTAAATTAAAACATTGTTGAGAAACCCTTGAGGTAAAAAAAATAATAAACCACAAACTTTGAACCTTTGTCACACTAATTTGTTTCATTCCAGACAACAATTAGTCATGATCCACTATTAAGGTCAATTGTTTTTTTCTTAAAACTTGATTTTCACAAATCTTGTTTATCGACAGTCATTGTTTACATATGTTTAAAATTTGAATTCCTCTCCGTATCTTTACCTTTGACAGATGTTAATCCCATTACTCATTCTATAACTGTTTGTATAAAGAACCCTTGTAATAAAATCTACTGCTCCCTCAAATGTTGATCACAAATGACAACTTTGTTGAAGTAATAGATTGAACATCATGCTTCTTGCTGATTGTTGACTATGGAGAAACATTCTCTTTTACGCATTATTGTTTTTTAGAACGAATGTTTATTCTAATGTAACGTCGTTTCTAACGTTCATTTAGATTGGATAACGTCACCAGTTTCGATGACATCAATTTACAAATAATGCTATAAAAATGTTTACGCAGGTGCAAATGAAGTATGACAGATTTCAAATGTAAGTTTTGACGTTGCTTTCTGTCAGTTTCATAAAAATGAGGATAACAATATTGTATGTAAAGCTTTGGCGGCATCAATTGGTGATTTGATGGTCACAAATATCCGCTGACGTGTCGCCAATAAACTTAATTTTAGATAATTTGCCAGTCAATTGATGCCATCGGAGCTTAAAATACAATGCAGTTTTCTCATTATTGATAAATTGTTTAAACTAAACTTAAGAAGTGTGTAAAGTTTTAAGCAATAATCATAAAATATGTCTAAGAATATATTATTTAGAAAAAAGTTTTTGTTTGGAAATTGTTGCCATTGCTATCATTATGACTAGAAGAGATCAGTATAACGAAACATATAGAAAGTGAAATTTACAGTTGTGTGCAGACTAAGCATTACATAAAGTAAAGCACGTTAAAGCCGTGTGCACATATTTCGGTAGTTAATTTTCACGTTTACAATAATTATGTTTACGCAGTCAAAATGAAAATTTCGAATTTCTACCCGAGTAAACGCCCGTATTCTATGTGTCTGTTTTCATTGTTCGCGAGTTTATATTAACGTGCACTTCAATGTGAACTGCCGCTTACCACAGATTTAATTACAAGTGTATTTTTAAGTGCCCTTGCATGTAAACGCATGTTGTCTTTTCATGTTAACCAATTCAATGTGTCGATTATAAAATTAACATCGTACACCTTTTGTACATTTTTTTAAAAATTTGTAACAAAATATATTCTAAAAAGGGAAAATTCGCAAAAAAATAAAAATTTGATATTATGTTCAACCTAAATAAATACGCATATTCCCAAAATATAAAAGGTTTATTCGTCTATATAAGTGAGTTAATCGATTTTTTAAACCGACTTTTATTTCTGTGGAAATCGCAATCTTAAAACCTACTAACCACAGATATCTAATTACCACAAACTCCTAGTATATAGCATGGCATATATATTAAAAAGAGCGTCCCATTTGCAAATGCTCATAGAATACTAGCTAGGCAGAATTCAGGAGAGAAAAAACGACCAAATCCGATAATAATTAGATTTATACACTATGCAGATAAAGAGCTATTTTTATCACTTGGGTCACTTTTAGCCGGTAAGAATATCCGCAGGGTAGATGATCTGCCTCCATGCATGAAGGAAGCCCGAAATGAACCTGCTAAAATCGCATACAAGATTAGGTCAGAAGAAAAACTTAAAACACGCATTCGTCACTTAGGAGTCACTGTGATCCTTGAAACACGCACTAGCTCAAGAGACCAGTGGCATATTCGCAAGCAATTCCGTTGTTGCTAACTTGCATAGACCTTTCATATACTCCGTCACATACTGTTATCACTATTGATAAGTTAATTGACTTTGATTCATATATCTGCTTCTTTGTCTTCAGTAAAAAAAACATATACTTTAGTAGCATATTTGTACAAATCTCTACCATTTCTGATGTATTTATTATTTCTTTTATACATTTTAGAATACTACAATGAGTGTAAGTATATGTGTGTTGAATTGTTCTTACATGTGCTTCTATGTGCTTTTAGTTATGAGCTGGCATTTGTTAATAATTATGCAAATGAGCAATGGATTCAATCTTAAAACTATAAACCTACATGTTACTCTCATATAAATAATCAAAAATATAAAATATCTTGCTCATTTTACTTTAAAAAAATAATTAAATATCCATGAATCAATGAAAAAAAAAAAGGGAAAAAAAAGGGAAAAGGGAATCATTTATTTTTCATGTGGATATTTAACCACGGGCTGAAATGTTTAATGTCTTAATTGATAAATTATTTCGGAGGAATAGTTATAGTCTAGGGTTGAATCCAAGTTGTATTTATTGGCTACAGCCATTTTATTTTATTTGCCTTAGGCTTGACATGCTTACTTTTGTAACTGTTGAAACATGTTTGCAATTGCTTGTGTTCATTTATATGAAAGTGCATGCTACTTTTATGCAAAATTGTTTTTTTTTTGTGCTGCTTTGTTCAATTTGTTTTGTATTGCAGTACATTATGTACAAGAAATTTGCATCCTCGTTTTAAATAACCAACATACATGACATAAAAAGGAAAACATTTTAAAGTATCAAAATATGTGTCCATTTTATGGTTATGAGACCAAGGTCTTTCTTTGGACAATTGTGAAAAATAATACCCTAGGAATAACAAGAACAATTATATAACATTCAAATTAAGACTTTGATAATATTCATAGAATTACTATGCTGACTACAATTTTGACTAAAATATACATGTTTGCAATCTTACAATTAAGGGGAGATAATATTTTGGATTATCTCTCTTTGATTGTTGAAATTTAGTTTGAATGGGTATACATTTGTTAGTTTTTTTTCTCCAGTATCCCCTTTCTTTGGAAACAGGTAATCCAAAATTTGTTTTTATTTATAAAAAATCAGAAAACATATCACAATATGACAATCATGATTGTTGTTACTCTTGCTTTTTTTTTTTATTTATTTCAATTCTTATGATGTTTGCACAATGTTTTATAAAGATTTATTTATGCATGAAGGTAGATTTATATACCAACTTGTTCATTCATATATAATATTACAGTTTTGTGTTTTCATAGACAGTTGTATGAGTCAAAGTGTAATAAAAGGAATGAAAATTATAAATGGAATGTTTATGCTATATCTAGCTATTTAAATGACTAAGGATTCTTTAAAAATTTTCTCATACAACTGTCAAGGTTTAAATTCTAGAGAGAAGCGGAGAGATGTATTCGAATACTTAAAATCAAAGCTCTGTCATATTTACTGTCTGCAAGACACACACTTTACTGAAAAAGATGAATCATTTATTAGAAACCAATGGGGAGGAGAATGCATTTTTAATTCTTTTGCTTCAAATCAAAGAGGAGTTGCCATGTTATTTGCAAATAATCTTGAATATAAAATAAATAAGATAAAGAAAGATGATAATGGAAATTTTCTTGGTGTAGATATTTCAATTGAAGGTAAAAATATAACACTTGTTAATTTATATGGACCAAATAATGACTCACCATCTTTTTATAATAAAGTTAATGAAATTATTGAAAACTTTAATTACCAACAAGTTATTCTGACCGGGGATTTTAACTTAGTTCAAAATCAGGCGTTAGATACATACAACTATCTTAATATAAATAATCCAAGGGCAAGAGAAAAAATCTTTGAACTTATTGAAACTTATGATCTAATTGATCCCTTTCGAGAATACTACCCAGACAAGAAACGATTTACATGGAGAAACACTCATCCTCTGAAGCAAGCTATGCTTGATTTTTTCTTATATCCCGAAGTTTCTATCAAAATGTACAAGAAGTAGAAATTCAACACAGCTATAGATCTGACCATTCACCAATAGTTCTACACTGTAAAATAAGTGATTTCAATATTGGGAAGGGTTTGTGGAAATTTAATAATAGTTTATTGTACGATATGGAATATGCTAAATCTGTTAAAGAAAAAATAAAACAAGTAAAAGATCAATATGCAACTTTAGTATCAATAGAGACTCACTGGACCAGATTGATTGCTTAGATATTCAATTTACAATAAATGATCAGCTGTTCTTAGAAACATTAATGACAGAAATTAGGGGCAAAACAATTTCCTTTGCATCATATAAAAAGAAAGAAAAAAATAAATTGGAAATGCTTTAGTAAATGAAATTCAAAAATTAGAAGAAAATATACAAACCACAGAAGCTCTTGAAGATCTCAACCGAAAGAAATCTGAATTACAATTTTTTAAGACATGAAAAAATGCGTGGTCACTATGATCGATCAAAAATGCAATGGGTAGAATAAGGAGAAAGATCCCCAAAATATTTTCTCAACTTAGAAACTAAGAACTTTATTAATAAAACAATTCCAAGACTAGTCAATAATGAAGGCTGTTTAATAAACAAACAAGAACATATTTTATTGGAAGCTAAAAACTTCTATAAAAATTTATATTCAAAGAAAGATGCAATAAATAGTGTTGATCTCAATAAGGAAATTCCATTTTTAGACGTTCCCAAGTTAACAAATGAAATAAGGGATACCCTTGAGGGAAAAATCTCCTATTCAGAATTAACATCTGCTATTAAAAGAATGAAAAGTAACAAAAGCCCAGGATCTGATTGATACACCAGTGAGTTTTTTTAATTCTTTTGGATAGATTTAGGTAAATTTGTTCTTAGATCAATCAACTATGGGTATAATATGGGTGAAATGTCAGTATCCCCAAAAAGAGGGATAATTACTTGTATACCAAAGGGAGATAAACCAAGACAATATATGAAAAACTGGCGACCAATAAGTCTTTTAAACACAATATATAAACTAGGGTCTAGCTGTATCGCAGAGCGTTTGAAGTCTATTTTATCACTTCTCATAAATAATGATCAAACAGGGTTCATTCCTGGTAGATATATTGGTGAAAATACTAGACTTATTTATGATATTTTATTGTATACAGAAGAACATGATATACCTGATATTCTCCTCCTTATTGATTTTGAAAAGGCGTTTGATTCAATTTCTTGGAGTTTTATTGAAAGTGTATTGGACTTTTTTAATTTTGGACCTTCTATTAAACATTGGATCACTACTTTTTATACCAAGATTCAATCTGCAGTAACTCAAAATTGCCATCTCTCAGATTTTTTTGAAATTCAGAGGGGCTGCCGACAAGGGAATACCCTATCACCTTATATATTTTTACTATGTGCAGAAATACTGGGTATACTTATACGAAATAATGACAAGGTTAAAGGAATCACTATAGATGACTCAGAATATCTCATATCACAATATGCAGATGATACCTCTCTTATACTTGATGGATCACCTGAATCTTTGGATGCATGTCTCCGTACTCTAGATAAATATGCAGATTTATCAGGTCTCAATATAAACTTAGACAAGACCAAGGTTGTTTAGATTGGGAAGAAAAGGTTTAGCCAAGAAACTATGTGTGTCAAGTGGGGATTTGAATGGGGTTCCAGCAGATTTACTCTTCTTGGGATAAATTTCTCAGTGGATATTAGTGAAATTGAAAATTTAAACTATAACCCCAGGTTGAAAGAAATTGAAAACATTATAAAAACTTGGACTAATCAAAAACTCTCACCAATTGGAAAAATTACAGTGATAAAAACACTTATAATATCAAAATTAAACCATCTATTCCTGTCCATACCTAGTTCAAATAGCACAAAGCTGAAACATTTTACTGAAAAAATATTTTCCTTTATTTGGGATAACAAACCAGATAAAGTTAATAGAGACACCTTATCCAAACCGCACTGTTTAGGAGGACTAAAAATGATAAATATTAAAAACTACACGAAAGGTCTTAAATTAACCTGGATAAGAAGAATTAATAGAAATAATTCAAAACTAGTAAAACTATTCCTCTTTTCAAAAAAATTGAATTTTTTGGAAATGCAATTTCTTGGTCCTTATAAAAAGTTGAATAATCCATTTTGGAACGAAGTATTTGATGCTTGGCAAGATCTACATAATGTACAAAATAACTGTCAAATTAAAACATGCCCTTTATGGAAGAATGATAGAATAAAGATTGGTAACAATCCAGTACTATATAAAGATTGGACAAAAAAAGGGGTTTGGCTGATCAATGACTTGTTACAGGAAGATGGAAATTTTATGACTTTTGATCACTTTAATAATGTATACAATATTAAAACTAATTTTCTCACATATCAAGGCCTAATTTCGTCAATAAAAAAGTATTTAAAAGAATATCAAATATGTCCAAATGACTTAAAGAGAGAAAACGGTCCTGTTTTGCCCTCAGTGTTTAAGGTTTTTTAAATCCCAGAAAGGTTCAAAAGATATGTACAACATTTTGAATGGTAACAAGTCAAATCCTAAACAAAAATATGAACAAAAATGGTCATTAATTCTCAATGCAAACTTCAATTGGAAAAATATTCATGTACTGCCTTTTCATATAACAAAAAATTCAAAACTGCAGTGGTTTCAATACAGAATAATACATCGAATCTTAGGCACAAATGAACTCCTCCTTAAAATGAAAATTAAAGATACAAATATTTGTAGTTTTGGGTGCGGAGGGGTCGAAACAATAGAACATATATTCTGGACGTGCCCATATATATCAAAATTATGGGAAGACCTTAACTTCTGGATATTTGAGAAGACAGAAATAGAACTAACTTTAAATATTGATTTGGTTTTATTTGGTATTTTAACAAAAACAGATAAAAATGATATAAGAAACATAATACTTCTGTTAACAAAATTCTACATCTATAGAAGCAAATCTGCTATGGAACAAACCAATATAATAGCACTTAAAAATTATTTAAAGGAAAACTTATTAATAGAAAAAAATATATTCTATAAAAATAAATTACTCAGTAGGGCAGAAAACTGCTGGAACCCCTGGACACCTTTACTATCATAAAACAAAAAACAAAAACCAAATAGACTCCACATATATTGTATATATTTCATATCCAAACAGCCTCTGTCTTAAAATCATTATCTGCAATGTATCAAACTAAATCAGCTTTGTCTATTAAATATATAATATGTCTTCTTTTTAGTGTATATAATTATTATGCATACAAATGTGTGTAACTTATTATGTTCATGTACAAATAAGGAAAAAAGAAATTTAATATAGAAAACAGTATATATTATTTTTCAAAACCTGTGCATTTGTTATACAGATAATTATATTTGAAAATCTCAATAGTAAACTTCGTTCTGTTTTTTTCAAATATTGAAAATTGAATGTATAATACTAACAAATACTAACAACTGTATAAATATGATATTTACTAATGTTAACGAGGCCGGGATAAGGTACCGGTACTTGATGTTTTAAACTAACAAATGTACAGATTTCATTAAAATATTATAAATCTAAAAAAAAAAAAAAGAAGATGTGGTATGATTGCCAATGAGACAACTCTCCATATGAGACCATAACGACACAGACATTACCAACTATAGGTCACCGTTCGGCCTTCAACAATGAGCAAAGCCCATACCGCATAGTCGTATACATATAACAATTATGTTGTATACAGTATCATGAGTAATGTGTCAACATTTTTTTCCGGCAGATTCAACTAGTTTATGCTTCAAGAAATAAAATAACTAACATATCGTACACAAATTTGGTTCCATGCCGTACCACATAATCTCGGCTTTTTATCGAAATGTAATTTACTTGTTAATCGTCATTAACGTGTGTTCACTACAAACAGAAGAAGCTTCCTATTTTACGTTAACTCGGAAGTAAACGCGAAAGTAAACGCCGGTTTACACTTTTACTTAGATAGAAGACGCATTTTTATTTATGTTAACGCGAAGGTAATTTGGGAGTAAACGCAGAGATGCATTATATGGACGCGAGTAAATGTTGCACTAGCAATCTTTATCTTAAAAGCGTCCTTTTCTTTTACAGGTTCATATTAACTAGCTATGCAATATCTAATGGACACAAGATTTTGTAGATACCATGAAGTCTACATTTGTATTTGGATTCATCATTAACTTCCTATACCACCCGAAAATGCTGTTATATCTGTGATGCTACAGGCATGATGTGTCAGTGTGAATCATCAGGTTAAACTACTCCTAAAACAACTTGTTAACCGGATCAATGTCATAAATAATCACCCTTTGGTAACCTACTGAACCCTGAGGTATATATCTATATCATGGCCAAGAAAAAAGAAGACGGTACATTCAATGTTAGTGTTATTGGTTTGTCTGGGACAGAAAAATACAAAGGACCCATCGGAGTTGGAAAGTCGTGTTTTTGCAACCGTTTCATTTGTCAGGATGCCGATAAGTATTCGCATGACCACATATCTGTCTTGAGTCAGAGTGATTTTGCTGGCCGTGTGATTAACAATGATCATTTCTTATACTGGGGAGAGGTTACGAAAACTGATGACGGTTCGAACTTCACATTCCATGTAATTGAGCAAACAGAATTTATTGATGATGTTTCATTCCAGCCGTTTAAAACTGGACGAACCGACCCGTACCATAAAAGATGTATCATGACGAAAGTTCGGTCAGCCGAAAAGCTGATGTATATCTGCAAAAACCAGCTAGGTAATACGTAAATGAAATACATGTCTATTACACTATCACTCTTTAAGTTAACAATACTTACGTTGTTCGTTTAACGGGTCTAACCTGTCATAAAAAAATAATTAAATATACATGCAAGATAGACATACTACGCCAAAATGTAGGGTTCTAGTGCACACCATTATATTGCATTGACAACTAGGTCCATTGATTTCCTTTCACCTGAATATTGATATTTTTTTTTTATAACCAGAACATTGTCTTAATAAAAAAAAATTCCTAAGTCCCTTTTATAATAATATGTAATAGTTCAATGAGAAAAAGACAAATGTGGACCCTCAAAAGCGACGTGTCTCAAAATTTGACGACCCTTCACAATTATTTCACTACAAATTCCTCAGTCTCAGAGAAATAATATTTTACGTTGGATATTTCTGGTTTGTCCTTTCTATGGATTTGATTGTTTATTTATAATAAAAGAAAAAAAATACAATGTAGTATAACTTATAAATATAACAACAAGATATACATTGAACATAGTCAAACTTGCTGTAATCAAACAGTAAGCGCAATACACTTTTTTTTTTTTTTACCATTTATGACTCATTAACAATGATTTACAGGTAATTAAAAATACTACAAAAGGATTTTTTGTATGACCCCATTTTTTTTTCTAATTCTATAGTTACATTGAAAACTAATAAGAGAAGTTCAATGTATTATGTATTTTTAAGTCATTGGTAATTTAAAGATTATGACCATAGACAGAGCTATTAACTAGTACAATACAGTTAAAATCATGGTATACAAAAAAAAAATATGGATTAGGTGAACAATATGGTGAATTGTCAATGTTTTACTTAAACATGTATGATTTTATTTTTAAAGCTTGAATAAATTGCAATATATAAAAATAATCGAATAAGTGTTCAGAGGTATATACAATGAATATAAAATAGCATCAGGTCAAAGCCAAACTCATTTAGATGAACCATTCATTAGGTGTTGAACAATAAATAGCCATTCATTTTCGTGATGGAAGAGTGATTTATTTGATTTAAAAATAAATAACACATTTTAATATTTTTTCTACGTGTTTTGTCTTCATTAGCTATGCCATGATGATTTCAAAGAAAACATGTATCGAAAGCAAAGAATAATTTGAAGTTTCAGAATCGAATGGACCTTTGTTGATTTAATTGTTTCTTACCCGAAATGAAAATTACGTGATGTATATTTTTAAAATTAAATCATGTAAGATGTCTTTTTTCAATCATCATGTTTAAGTACACACTTTTGAAATATTCAAATATCTATATTTTGGTTAAAAATTGCGGCAGTGTAAACTTTACTTTACATTAAGTAAGTTCACTAGGTATTTTTTTAACATATATACTGATTTTGCTTTTGAAAGGTATGGAATCCGACAGTTCGTACGATCAGAATATAATGCCGGATGGTAAACTTCACATTGATGGCTTCATATGCTGTTTTGACGTCAGCCAGTCACAGCAACGAATTCTTGAACAAGTTGATCTTGTGATTCATCTCTTGGATTGCCTTTTGAAAAAAAATAAACCTGTAGTGTTAGTGACAACAAAAACTGATGAAGCAAATCACAGATACCTAAAGGAAGCAGAGAAAATTGTGGCGCGTAAGGAGTATAAAAATAATATTCCCTTGATTAACACTTCTGCTCACGAAAATGTGAACATTGAATTAGCATTTATTACTCTAGCACGTTTAATAGACAAAACTAAAACACGGCCAACCATAATTCAATTCAGCGAAGCTGTGAAACAGCGAAAAGATATGCTGGGTGTGGCCATGGAAGCATACAAGAGTTTGTTAAAGTTGAAAGTGATAGATTCTAAATCAGTTTGGTCTCTAACAAAACTGAAACTAGAAAAAGACGTTGACTTTGTGCATTATGTTGATCTTTTTGGGACTGATTCAGCAAAGGGTTTGTTCAGAAAACACATTGCCTATTTACGTGATGAGCAAATTAAGAAGCGAGAACAGTTCTTTCTACAGAAATTGCCAGAGACCATAAACCACTTCCTTCCAGATCTCATGTCCATAAATGACAAGTAAGTTAAAAAAAACATGGTGTCGTTTAAAAGTACATTTTTTTTGTATTTAAGGTATCACTTTGAATATAAATAATAAAAGATACTTTTTCTAGTTTTGGTTTGACTTTATAAATATTTTGATATGAGCGTCACTGATAAGTCTGATGGAGACGAAACGCGCGTCTGGCGTACTCAATTATAATCCTGCAACCTTTGATAACTATCTGATATGATAGTGTTACTATAAACAGTATACATACAATTACAATGGAATGTTCATTCATTCAACCAAATATACTTAAATGTATCATTAACATTATTTCTTGCAAGTGAATGACCATTTGCAATTTAACATTACTAATATAACTTTGATCAATATAATATAGCTAGTATATGATAATTCAAATTTATCCTTTGTTTCACAACATTTAATGGAATTCACTATGGATTAAATATCGACATTTAAATTTAATTCAAATGATTTGCTAAAAAAGTGCAAATCGTCAAAGGAAATATTTTTCTTGCCTTCTATTATTTGAATAATGTGGAATAGTACAAAAAGAACGAATTATGCGCTTACCACTAGTCAGGCGAGTTCTCTAGTTTCTTGGCAAACTGAATAACAAATAATCTACACTAGATTCCTTGTCGGTAGAGTTGTCGTGTCTAGAAAACCATAAAGATGAATCTAATTTAAATATAATCTATAATATTGGTTTCTTAGCATGTCAAACTGGATACATAGATGGACGTCTATTTCTGCCAAGCGTTCATGTAATTTCTACCGAAGGAGGACGAACGAATAGCCCAACTTAACCTCCAATAACTGATAACTAATCAGGACCTAGTTACCAAGCCTACTAGTTGACACTTAAATTTTTGAGTTAATCTAACAGTACTGTGTAGATTGAGCACCTTAACCATGTTAATATGGAAAAAAGTTACTACTTTTTTCCATGTAATTCTTTTGAAGTTACCGAGTCTATGAAAGCAACAAGAAGAGCAACAAAACAAAAGTAGCATTTAAATATAACACAGACATCATGGCATGTATATTGATTGAATATATATATATATATATTTATCTTACCTCCTATACGTTTCTAGGAATATGATTGGTTAAAAGCGATCTCTCGGAGACCGCGTATATTCAATATTAGGTAAGTAGGGAGACGGGGCTAATTTCAATACACGGTTAGTAGTGGATTTACGACTTATGCACTATTTGATTATTCAAAAGTATTGAAAGATCTGTTAAATATTGTTATATCATTAATGTTGTTAATAATGATATATATTTATCGTTTATATTAGTTTTTTTTGTGCAGACCAATTGATGAAGGTTCTTAAAATTGAACACTTGAACACCTGTAATACAGAAATAAGAAGATGTGTTATGATAGCAAATAAGACAATTTTATTATAATTTCAGCAAATGAAGATAGTCGGTAAGATAAATTCGTTACATAGTGTGCTAGTGACCTAATATGATCTATACAGGGTAAGTAAATTCCATATGGGGTTTCAGCTTCGCTAACACACTATGTAACTAATACTATCTCTTTTATACAGATATTATGAAAAGATAGTAAAAAAAATGAAATTACGTTTATGTATTCTTATAGTTTAGAATTTTTTTTCTTTTAGAAAAAACAACAACATTTATTCACTTGTATTATTGAAAATTAAAGCACTGACTTGTTTAATTTCCGATGATTATTTCATGTATTTATTTACTTTTTCGTTTCTTCTTTTAGACCCTGGTCTGTTTGTCAACAGTATATCGCTGACCATCCAGACTATGACACATACTTTATAGAGTTAGCTCCTGGTGATGAAAACTGGAAGTCAAAACTAGATTTTGTGGAAAACTACTCAGAGATTAGAATTCCTTTTGATCTGCTCAACTCCTCTGATGCCGAAAAATGTTTCCGAAATCACCTTGAAAATCTTCAAGCTAAGTACAAATCAAGGTGAGTCGCATGATACATGAGTTTGCACTATTTTGATAGAGAGATTTTAAAAAAGTTAGGTCAAAGGTCTTTAATTAAACTTTCATCAATTTATGATTTTATGTTTAACAGTCCTCAACCATACACAGTGTATTTCAAACTTTTAGAGTTTAAATACCTGAAAATGAAAAAAAGCCACTGCTGTTCGACTTTGTCGTCCCTGAGGGTATCATCAGCCCAGTAGTCAGTTTTCGGTATTGGCATGAGTATTAATTATTTTGTCATTTCTTTTTTAATTAACTGTTTGGAAAGGAATGAATTATTCGAAAAAACTAAGGATTTTCTTATCCCAGGCTTAGATCAACTTATCCGTATTTGGCACAACTTTTTTGAATCTGAGGTCCTCAATACTATTCAACTTTTTACTTGTTTGGCTTTCTAACTATTTTGATCTGAACGTCAATGTTATGTCTTAAGTAGACGAAACGTATCAAATTATAAGCTTGGTACCTTTCATTACTATTACAGCACTGGGTCGGTGCCAGTGCTGGTGGACGTTTTGTTCTCTCGGGTATCATCAGCCGAGTATTCAGCTGTTGACATGCATCATTTATATGGTATTTTTTTTTTAAATTCAGTGCTGGCAAAAATATGGATTATTCGAAATACTTCGGATTTTATTACCTTAGGCTGATATTACATTGCGTATTTTGCACACCTTTTTGGAATTTTTAGTCCTTAATTCTCTTCAATTGCATACTGTATTGGATTTCTAACTTTTGTGATCTGAGCGTCATTGATGAGGCTTACGTATAAGGAAACGTGCCTCTGGTGTATCAGAATACCAGCCTGGTAACTTTGATAACAATTTACACCACTAAGTCGATTCCACTGTGGATGGACGTTTTGTTTTCGAGAGTTTCACCATCCGATTGTATAGTCGGCTGTTGACATTAATATCAATAACATGGTCATTGTCTTTTAATTTACTATTTGCAAATTATGTTAGTAAATGTTTACTTTTTAATTACAGCACAAACGATTTTGATGATGTGCCTGGAAGACATTTCCCCACGTCACGACCTCCTTTCAGAACAGATGAGTCTAGTAAGTATGCTCAAAATGGCAAACAATTTATCAAACCAAAGTTTTATCGAAAGAAGGAGCAGTTGATAGTTTTTTTTCAACTGTTTTTGATTTAAGCAATCCATTTCATGTTTAGTTTTCAGCTTGTTATGATGAAATTTTATGAAGAAGATTTTGCTTGTATCAAGATTCGAAAAGTTGTAGAATTGGAAATATATAACCTGTAAGATAATGTAACTGTGAATTGGCAGAACTGCCCCATACACTCATAACCTACCTTAGTGACCATTTGTATCAGATTATTGTTTACCAATATTACCACTAATAAATATTGTCATTTATGAAAATATTTTATAGTTTGATAGTACAAACGCTATAATTGTTTCTTACCTGATTGAACGATGCATGTGTTACTACATTTGTAAAAAGTCCGTTTACCAACAACATGTGCATACATTATCAAAAGTGTAAACAAGTTTTCTGATTATCACCGGTAATATATACTGTTCTTAGATACTTAAGAAATTCCTGCCATCCTTCTTTTATTTTTTAATATAGATATAATATATGAATTGAGAAAAAATAACATACAGATGATGTTTCCGAATATTTATATATTTTTAGTAAATCCCGATCTTCTTCCTTTTGCTGGCACCTCTGCAGATTTTCACAAACTACTCTCCACTGGAACATATGAATCGTTTGAAAATCGAGTTTTCCTGTGTGGCAGTTGTGCTTGTGGGAAGTCTACTCTAGCTAGTATTCTTATTGGTAGTCCTATACCACTTAAATGGAAGTCAACAGATGGACTAGTGATACACTTTGGACGTAACGGAATAAATTTAAGAACCTATGAAATGGTTCCCTTAAAAGAAGGTAATGAAGTGTTAAATTATGAGTAGTGAAAATGGTTAATAATACGCACGCAAAACTATTCCATTTTTTTGGATGATCTGCAAAAAAATATTCGCCCTTTTTTTTGGCCGTCAAAATAGGAATTTTGGAGATTAAACGAACCACAAGTTAATTATTTTTAGCTCACCTGGCCCGAAGGGGTTAAATCAAATCAAACTTGGCCACATAAAGTAAGAATTACAAATAAGCCAACAGGACCAAAATGGTCAGTTGACCCTTAAGGAGTTATTGCTCTTTATAGTCAATTTTTAACCATATTTCGAAAATCTTAGTTTTCTTTTACAAAAATCTTCTCCTCTAAAACTACTGGGCCAAATTAAACCAAATTTGGCCACAATCCGCATTGGGGTATGCAGATTAAAAATTGTGTCCGGTGACCCGACCAACTTACCAAGATGGCCGCCATGGCTACAAATAGAACATGAGGGTAAAATGCAGTTTTTGGCTTATAACTCATAAACCAAAGCAATTAGAGCAAATCTGATAGGGGTTGATATTGTTTATCATGTCAAGATCTATCTGCTCTAAAGTTTTCAAATGAAGTGGACAACTGGTTGTTAGGTTGCTTCCCCTAAATTGGTAATTTTAAGGAAATTTTGCTGTTTTTTGTTATCATCTTGAATATTATTATAGATAGAGATAATCTGTAAACAGCAATAATTTACAGCAAAGTAAGACCTAAAACATGACCAAAATTGTCGATTTACCCCCTAAGGAGTAATTGCCCTTTACAATCAATTTTCACAAAATTTGTAAATTTTTGCTAACATTTTCCACTGAAACCTATCATTATAGATAGGGATAATTGTACACAGCAAGAATGTTCAGTAAAGTGAGATCTACAAAGAAATCACCATCACCAAAAACACAATTTTGTCATGAATCCATCTGTGTCCTTTGTTGAATATTCACATAGATCAAGGTGAGCGACACAGGCTCTTTAGAGCCTCTAGTTTTTATACAAAAGGCAAAAAGGGATAAGTTGACGAAGAATTATAAAAGTATGAATATACAACACCATGGCAAAACAATATGAAACATTACACAATTGAAGTTTAAAAACAAAACGTGTGTTTTTCAAAGAAAATGCATAATAGTAATATCTTATGCAGACGAAACGCGCGTCTGCGATACTATGTTAGAATCCTGGTACCTTTGATAACTATATTCATCAATCTTTAAATTGTCAAAATGTAGTTACAGTTATATGTAACTTTAATTGAAAAAAAAATATGTATATACATTAAAAAAATGAATGGTTCACTCTTTAATTTCCCAAAATTTAGAAGAAGTTTACTTTTTGTAATTGTTAACATTTCGCCGACATGTTTTCCGTATGCAGTGACCTCAGCGTGACCTTCCTCAAATAAATCTTGTGATCGCAATACGCACGTGTGAAGTGGAACGTTATATTCGCGCCGTCATCGAAATAAACTGTATCTTTTTGTACATGTTATACAAGTGCTCAACTGAATATACAACTTTCGTCGGGACCTCATATACCCGATTATGCAGTATGGAATTTGCTCATTGTTGAAGGCCGTACGATGACCGATAGTTGCTAATTTCTAAGTCCTGACTTTGAACAGGTAGATACATACAGAATATGGCGGGGTTAGACATGTTAGGGGAGTTCCTTTTTTTATGGAATACCTCAGTCCCACTACATGGAGGTCACGATCGTTCTACGATCTGTGAAAAAAATGAAAATGTTTACCAACGTAGTACGATCGTTCAGATCGCAGTAAGCATGGTAAGTTCATAGTACGGTCATGATGAGGTTTTCATGTTCGTGATGATCGTGGCCAACTTCGAACAATTGAACAATTGTGGCGCGGTCGTGACGAAATCAGATCGTAGTAGAAGCGTAGTGAGAGCACAGTAATGTCGTGGTAAGATCACAAAGGTCGCTGTACCATCGTAGCGACAGCGTAGTTAAAGAGTGGTTCTAGTCGGGGAAACTCATCTACGATCTTACAGCGACTTTATTACGACCTCATTACAACCATCACGTTCTTATCGCAACCAAAACACGCTTCCACAACGACTATACCACGTTTATACCACGATTATACCACGCTGTACAAGACCATAGTACGATTCTAGTACGCCCAAGCCGTCTTCATCACGTTGTTATTACTTTCACACTACGATCATCATGCTCATTGTCATTAACATATAATATTTTTAAAAGCTCTCAAGTTTTTGTTTGTCTGTATGTAATTTGGACCTCTTGTCCTTTATAGCCGACGGCTTAATCATTTTTGACACATCTGTGTCATCCCTACCATCATTCACTAAAGCATCGTCATTTAATCTTGATGAACCAGCAATAAGTTATGAGTGAGTTGGATTGGCCGGTCCGACATATATCATCTGGATCAAGATTCGTTACTATCAGATCTCCGTCTGCCTCTACCTCTACCATAACCCTTACGTAAATTTTGGTACTAGTAACATGACTGCGTCGTTTCCAAGAATTTTTTATACGTTTCAATGGAAAACAGAAAGAATACTATTTACAGTATTTATTTGGAACACGATATTGACGTTATTATTTTATTTTGCCTTTTTAACTTTTTTGGATTCGAGCGTCTTTTGTAGACGACACGCGCGTCTTGCGTATATACTAAATTTAGTCCTGGTATCTATGATGAGTTTATTTGCTAGGAGCGTAGTAAGATTACAGTATGAGCATGTTATGATCGTAATTGAGTCGTGGTAAGAGCGTGTCATAATCTCAGTAAAAGCGTTATATGGTGTTGCAATCGGATGATTCAGGGTATGGTCTAAGTGAGAACGTGATCTGCATATACAGATTGTGCTAGTCGTAGTGAGGTCGCAGAATAAACGTGATCAGAACGTGATATGATCGTAGCGGGATCGTTGTAGAAGCGTAATGAGGACGTAGTAGCAACGTGTTTGAAACGAAAATCCTCATTTCCATGCCGCTCATACTGCGAGCTCACCACGATCTGAATTTATTTTAGATCGCAGTGATCGTGCTGCGATCGTGGTCTTGGGGGACTGGGGCTTAAGCATTTTGTTTCGTCGCCCGCTTTTGTTTATTCATCGTATATACTTCGGTTGAATACATTGTATAAACTGACATATAGTGTACTCAAAAGCTAGATTTGAGTTTCTAAACTAAAAAATAAATGTCAACATAATCGATCTTTTACTCTGCCGCATTTACTCAAAGGAAACAATGCAATCATCAAATATCTTGGTCGTTATAATTTTCATCAGGAATACCACATCAGATAAATGTTTTAATCTGTGTTGTCAATTTTTTAAACGATACAAATGACTGTTTTTGTAGGAGGTAGAGGTCACAATGTGTTGACTAAGGTTGTCATCGGTAAACCCAATCGTGAGCAGACATCATTATGTCAAAGTGTTGATACTGACCAGGACCAGCCGATTGAGGTACCATCGCAGGGAACTAAAACTCTTGAATCAAATCTACAGGCAAAAGAGACAGATATCAATGATGTTTCCGAAGTAAACAAATCAATCGATGCTTGTTTAAGGGATTCTCAAGAAATATTGGATTCAAAAACAACCATATCGGCAATGAAAAGAGTTTCATCGATTAGTTATCCAAAGACGAAAAAAATTGAAGCGTACGCTGTGCATGACGACATTTTGAAGGAAGTTAAGAGTGGTCAGTATACAATCAAGATTGCCCCTTCGGATCTTGTCGACTTTGGTGGTCAACGATCGTATGATATGACCCATCAGTTATTTGTTCAGCACGGTGGGACATTTGTCGTGATGTTTGATGGTAGTAAGGATTTTCGGGAACCATTGGCAGAATATCCTACGGGTGATGTTTCTAATGAGTGTAAGTTTAACTTTACGACAATGCACACTATTTCATTTTAGCAACAATTTAAACAAAAGAAGATCTTACAATTCCTTTCAGTTTGTTGTGTTACTGTGTTATTTATGGTTACTCGCATGTTTGGTAATGCATAGAATGCCTTGTAAGTGTTCGTTTTACTATACTAACTAACTGATCTAGTACGCCGGTATAACTCTTCAGTAGTACACAATGCTTTTGGACAGAAAAAATGGCAGCATACACTATAAGTCAATCATTTGAAGATACCATACGGAATTGTTGGTAGTTGTAGCTTATTTTTTGCATTTTACACATTAGTATCAATAATCCAATTGCTCCTGCATATATGATATTCATTAAATTTATTTGGTATTCAATAGCTTACAGCTCCAACTCAAACCTGCGAGGCTCTTGTGAGTACAACACCAGCATATTGTTATCAAGCGAAGGTCAGGAGCCGATGTTGTGCCTCATGTGACAAACTTCAGAAAACGTCACAAGTGTCTGAGCTGAACGTTTTTGAACCAGCACTTGTGTACGCCAAGGAAAGTCTCGTCCTTTTTCTAAAATAAATGTCATCGGAACGTACCAAGGCCTTGTTGATAACTATTCCGTATCAATTTCTTGAATAATACACAATGGTCTAAAAGTATAGGTTCGTGGTAATGACTTTATTTGTTATCTTAAGTATTCTTTTATTTTTCTTCACGATTATTACTTTTGCTCTCCAGATTGTTCTTGGTGATATCAAGTTAACGAGGCTCTTTATTTATACAACCCGTCATTGTGTTATTGTGCTATTGTGAAATTGTATATCCTTGTCTTTCTAAATGCCTTATTATGCATTCTTAGTCACATACTTGTTTATTTTTGTAGTGATTTGGATCAAACCAACATGCTGACTGCTATACCCTGTCTGTTTGTTTTGTTCATTCATCGTTCTTAATATAATGGTGTTGTATACGACTATCAAACAAGTGGGAGGTTATGCCAGCTATACAACCAGGTTCAATTCACATAATTCTACGAATAAAAAATTGCATGAACCAAGCCAGGAATATGTCAGCTGTTGTCGATTCCTTTGATGTGTTTGAGCTTTTGATTTTGCAATTTGATTAGGGAAAAAGTTTTCTGAAGTTCAGTATTTTTGTGATTTTAACTTGATTGGCGCCGTTTTATGATACTATGTTAACTAATGGTAAATGTGTCTGTCTTTTCGAAGTTTTTTGTTTGTGGCCATCGATTTGTCAATTTAAGTCGACATATGATTTCTAATGGCCAATTGGTAATGGTCATAAGGTTGACCTCATTCATCTTTCGGAAAGAAAACCAACTAAATACTGTAATAATAATGGAATGTGTTAAACAGTGGGAGTAAATAATGAAACAACGCAGATAACAGTATCCTTGGTTTTAGGACGTTTGATCGCACTTGTTAAAGAAATTTGTTACCGAACTGCCTTCAACAATAAGTTAAACCATGGCGTATAGATAACTATGCATTGTACCGACATAAACAAACGTAGACATAATATGTATTTCACATCAATATTTATGTTCTAGCTATTGTGAAGCATTGGGTCAATTCAATATTAACTTACTGTGTTGATGATAGTGATGTAATGCCTATTATCCTGTTCGCTGCAACGCATAGCGACCTTCTAACGGAGGTAAGCGTTGATGTATTAATTTGTAGCCTAATATAATTGAAATCTAAGACATAGTTATATTTTCTTTTAAAAGATACAGAAAATGTTTCCATTATTTTCTTATAAAACAACATATCAAAGCGGAACATATTTAATTTCAGAATGAAATGAAATGTTGTAGTATCGATTCATAACGTTCATCAAAACTTTATCCGTACTACTACCATGAAATTGATCGTATGTTCTTAATAATGATCTATAGACTACATGTTGCATGTGTCGTTAATAAACTCGTTCATTGTGTAAAAACGAACACCTGCCTGAAATCTGTTTCAGTATAGGTATGAATCATTAATCATTCATACCTTCCTTAATTTCTAGGATATGCAAAAGACGAGGAAAAAAGAGTTTGTAAAGATAGTGAATGAAATGTTTGGTAGCCATGAAAGGAATAAACACTTTGTCTTTGACTCAGTTTTCTTCATAAATGGTACAGACAAAGAGAATGAGGATATTCAGAATTTGAAAGCCCAACTTGTCCGTATTGCTCGGAGCCAGCCATCATGGGGACAACGGCGGCCTTTAATTTGGGTTCCACTCGAGCTTCTGATCAACAATATGAAAACAGATAATATCAATATTATACCTAAATCGCATTTGGCTGAAGCAAACACAATGAATGGAGATCTAGCACTTTCTGACAAACAAATGGACGATTTTCTCTTAACACAACACGCTTTGGGCAAAATCATGTACTTCAATTTACCAGAACTTAACAACTTCATCATACTTTATCCTCCTGCATTGGTCAACATTCTGAGGTCATTCGTCACAGATGAGATATTTTGGCCCGAGGATGAAATCCTTAGAAGCATTCTAAGAAAAATGACAAATACAGGAAAGCTATACAAAAAAGATCTCCTTACGTTATGGCAACAGAAACAATTCTGCAAGCACATACCAGATAATGACACCAAAGATTTCATTATTCAGGTTCTCATTCATCTCGATGTTTTGGTTCTGCCGAAACGATATTCAGACAGAAGTGATGCATATGCAGATTATTATTTAGTTCCATGCATAGTGAAAAACAAGATGCCGATGTCATTTCTTGATGAACAATCATTTGCAAACAGGACAATTTCTTTGGTCTATAAATTACAGAAGTCAACCATACCATCCGCACTTTCTTTCAAACTTATTGGAGCAGTAAGTAGTATATGGCCTATCATGGAGTTAAATGGTCATTCATTGTTATACCAATCATCAGCAGTGTTATGCGTTGACGGCAAAACCGAGTTTCGAATAATTGTAGAAGAAACACATGTCATCGTCTACCTTACGCACGTTTAATCTAAATCTTCAATCTCTCCAGATATTGCAGCCAGCATTCAAGAATGTTTGACCTCCACTTTAGAAGTTGTTTTGAAATTCTATCTTACCAGCATTGGAAAAAGCCACCAAAATACAAATGTGTCAAATCTCTTTCATATTGAGATCGGAGAAGTGTGTCAAAGATCGCCATGTGTTGTTACCATTTCAAAAGCAAACACGAATTCAGACTGGATGTGCGGTAGTGGAAATGAACATTCCTCCAGATATCCTTAACTATGGTTTTTCAACAAGGTATGCATTATTAACAAGAAAGTAGAATACAAATAATAATAAAGAGTTATTGCATGAATATTGGGGAATATTGTCTTGAGTGCAATTTATGTTCTAGGAGAACAATACTCCCCAATATTCATGCAATAACCCTTTTAATGTATAGCAATATAATATTTGAAACTGAAAGTAAAAATTGGTTTAAACTAAGATGTTGTCGTTGATGACGTTATACATTTATGATTTATTGCACTAGTGCAATATTAGAATTTATTGCACGCTAACTTTTGGTTACATTCTGTGTGAAATATTATATTGCTATTCAATATTAGAAAATGCTTTACTGGTGTCGTATATTCAAGTTAAATAACATACCCATTTATAGTAAACTCGATTGCCATAACATGAGATACCCTTTTTTGATTGTGAAGGGTTTTCGCTGTTAAAACAACTCTAGTCAATGATATCTTTAATCATGTTGACAAGGACACTATGAGTTACAGTTCATCAAATCAAATCATATATACACATACTTATATATATTCTCATAATACAACAGTAATTTTGAAATTAATGAGAGTGTTGACAGATGTTTATATTACTTTTGTATAACCGTTTTTTATAAGAATAGTTCAACCATAATTTGAGCTTTTTATTTTCCATGAGATTTATTTCGGATCGAACATGTAATTTTATTCAATTTTTAATAATCCTATATCAAATAAAAAAGGATAAAAGTATTATCAAATGCAAAACAACAACACTAAATACAAGTTTTTATATTACATAAAAATACCATGTTATTTTCAGTTTCGATCACACTGATTGTTTTCATAATTCTAATTTCAGACACAGAACGAATGTCCCTCTCATTGTCCAGGTAAATCAATCATGTCAATTTAGGTAATACTTTAAATACACAAATAGATATTCGAGTATCTACTTAGGAGGAGATGTTAAAATGAAGAAATATAAATTGATATTTTAAGTTGAAAGAGCGTCAGTTAACAAACAAAATAAGCTTATAATATTGATAGATAATGGATTTTTTTTGTGGAGATATTTGAGTTATAAAAACGGCGTGAAAAGGCATACTCGGTCTTTTACCTAATATTTGCAATGGTTTTATTTGGTTCCCAAATGAAAAGAAAAGATATCAAGTATATGCTTAAGTTTTGAGAAATGACCTTTAATGAGCTATTGTAGTCTTTCGTGAAAAGATAAAAGGGTGCAAAGTGTTTTATCATGTAGCTTCGGAAAAAACAAGGAGTACGCACATCTTACTCACCTCAGTACATAAAGATGGAAATTGACCTGAAGATCGGAGTAGATAATATTTGATAATTTCAGAGCGATTATTTACGTAAACAGACAACTGCTCATATTAAGACAACGATACACATAACAAAAAACAATAACAAAAGATTTGAATCTTTTATAATAATGCTATCTTTTTATGCTATTTAGGTCTTGCAAAAACAATATTGACAAAGTCACCAAGCGAACAAGAACTTGCCAGATTTGCCGTTCAGCTTACTAACAGTACTTGTAGGGATTTGGTGCTTCATCTTGGGTTAGAACTGCTAGATTGGCAAGATATAGAAGACTGCTACACAGGGATGTCTCTTATTGTCAGAATCATGGCGTTACATTGCTGGAAAACAAAAAGGATAAAGGGAAAACCTACCAAATCATTTACAAATTTGCTGGATGCAATGAAAGCTGTGGACGAAACAAGACACCTGTTGTGCAAGGTTTGTAAGGTTCTTGGATTCAATAAGAGCATCATATCCAATGCATGCGATTTTGGTTGTTCTTCCGTTTAAGCTTTCTGCAGTTTGTTTATGTGTAAAAACAGCGGAATAATTTCAATGTGTAAAATTTTATTCATAAATGTTGAAATGGAAGTATTCGTAAGTCAGCTTGTATAATCAAATTAAGTGTATTTGCTTCACATAATTAGTAAGATGCAATGATCAACCAAACATTGCTGCCAAAAAGAAAACGGTTCACAATTAACGAAGTAGTCGGGATTACACTTATTGTTGTTCTGATATCTTTCGCATGAATCATATAATTCAAATTTAGAAAATCTTAAAATGTAAAGTTACGAGAGTCGGTTATAATGTTTGAAAGACCGAATGAATTTAAACGATATTGTTCTGATTCTAAAATAGTTGTCATGACCTCTTGTAATTCAATGCTATTGAAATATCACAAATAGCATAATAACACAACTGTTTTTGCAGGTATTCAGAGAAGACACAGACTTGTTAGGTAACATATAAATATTGATTCAATTACCCAGCTAAAACGTCTCTGTTCTATAAATAAGGGGTCGTCATATTCTAATTGAAACACCCCTAATTGTTTATTTGGTAAGGTAGAGACTTTTGTCTTTGTTTTTCTCTTCCCATAAGCGTAGCTCAATTTTACCTTACGCATTCACGAGTTGGTCGACCGTTATGGAATTACCGTTTCACAGATGATATTGGATATGCTCCTTTCTTCGTCACAACATTCCCCTTCCCCGTAATAGATGGTATCTGTTGTAAAGTTATGTATAGTTGATACAAATGTATCTCTTGTTATCTTTTTCTGTAATATGTTCAAGGGGATGTATAACGCAGCTGTGTGTAAAACGGATGCGTCAAATACTGTATTTGCTTATTGTAACATGACTGAAATTTGATAAAAAAAACATATACCGACAAACAAATGCTTTGTTATAAAAAATATTTTATAAATTGTGCTCACCAATTTCAATAGACCAATATATATATATGTTTCGTTTCAAGGTAGAACAAAATGCTAGAACCTATAGATACATCAACTTTTTGTTACCATATTAATCCCATCTATCACACTGAACCTAAAATGAAAGATAACATATTTCGTTGTTTTTTTAACCATTAGACAGCTCAGAAATCAGAATTCATCAATGAGAGTTGTGCATTACTAAAATATGCATTTGATGTTGCCATTTTATTACAGACTTTCAGTTTTGAACTTTCGATTGGGTCCGGTATTTCTTGTTTTTTTTAATAACGATGCACGATTTTCTTTTTGACCTTTGAATTATAATGAAGATTAATTCACCGGCACGTGCATCATTAGTGTGTTTCCAACTTGAAACAACTAAGGTTCAACTACATGTATTAAGCCATTACCAGAAAAGTAATTTTAATGCACATAATAAGAACAACAAGCGTGTTTGGGGAGATTTGTGAACTAAGGACCACCAAAATCAGGTCACTTTGTGGAACTGGAACTGTTCACCAAACGAGTTTAACTCTGCTTTTTATATTACCGTTGCTGTTGCTTAAACTGTAGGTTTCTGTGCAACATTTTGTTTATTGGTAATTGTATGCATTAGATTTTGCCATTTTATTACAAACTTTCCTTTTGCATTTTCCATGAAGTTTGGTATTTTTTGTTTTATTTTATACCGATTCTTCTGTCGACCTTTGAATTATAATTAAGATAATTTCACCGGCGCGTGCATTACTATTGTTGTCCCCACTTGAAACGACTAAGGTTTGTTTACAAATAAACATTTTTTAACATGTTTTTATGGTAAAGACAAAATCATTGTTTTGTTTGTATGTGATGTATTACCCACCTGCTGGTCCTCGCTATATTTAGGCATTACCAGAAAATTATTTAATGCACATTAGAACAACAAGTGTGTTGATGGAGATTTGTGAACTAAAGATTACCAAAACTGGACACTTAGTGGATATGGAACTGTTTTAAAAACGATAAAATCACTGCTTTTTAAAGTACCGTAGGTGTGGCTTAAACGGTAGGATTCTGTGCACTATTTTGTTTATTGGTAATTGTATTTGTATTGTTGTCTTTCATAATCATGCCAAAATGTACTCATTTCCCTTTTGGCTAATTGATTGACTCTAAAAATGTCCTCGAAATATCTCCAAAGATATAAATAAACAAGAGAAAACTCAAATGACTGCTGATTTTTTTTCAACAGCCCCAAGTTTCCAAATAAGGTGCGACATGTATATGCGAATAAAATAAAACTACATAATATACATTTATATTGATAGATATTGCTGATGTCCGACTTCAAGAAATTCCACATGATGATATTTTGGAAGGTCTGCCCGAGAATCTTGGCAATTGCGCTGTACAGCTCGGAATCGAGCTCGGAATTACTGTTAGTTCGATAAAGGAGACAATGGTACGGTATCATAAGGATATGTACAAGCAAATTTCAGATATCTTGAGAAAATGGAAATCTTCAATACAAGTAAAACCTACAATATACAGGTTGATGCTTGCTCTCGAACGTGTCGACACTGGAGGATTAGATTATCTGAAGGAAATCTATCTTGGATAGTAGTGTTGTTAAGTAAAAAGAGTTGTTCGTCATTACAATGTTTTCATATGCTATTTGGAGCAACTTAACATATTTAACACAACCTTGTTGCCCTGTAAAACGTAAGGTGGAAAAAAGGTGTAATAGTAGTTATATGTCTTTTACATATTTTAATTTTGTACATGCACCAATTTGGTGTGCAAATAACCTAAATGAAACGCCTTTAAAACAACCGTTTGGTATCAGAATAAAGGTGGAATGTATACAAAATAGAGATATGTTTGGTTTAATCTTAATTATGCTGGGGTCTCTAATTAGTATTTATTACGTTTCAACTTAAACGTTAGAAACAGTTCATCAACAGACGCGATGTTACAAATTGTATTGTTATAATTGTTATATTCATATAGTTCATATTAACGTCAAAAGAGAAATAACCAAATGGTGAAAATAAAAAGTATTGTTTTAAAAAGTTCCAAAGGATACCCAAAATAGAGTTGTAATAACCATTACTAAGTACATGTACGGTAAGCCGTTGATTTAAGACTTTAGACTTTACACAATTTGAATATATGTTGCAGTATGTTATAAATCAATTATCAAAATTTAAACACAGTTTGTAAACATGAGTTTGACAGCAAATCCTTCTTGACATTTTCTATCATAAAGCCTATTGATAAAAAAAAAACCGGACAAACAGAACTACAACTATGAAGTGTATTTGATCGACCTTAGGGTATACGTAATATCATTCATTTCAAGTCTAATTCAAGGTGAGGGCTACACGCATTTTTGTAAACATTTTCTAAACGTTAGTGATAAACTTCGATATATATATTTCTTATCCAATTCAAACGGATGCTTTTATACGACCGCAAAAATTGAAAAAGTTTTGGTCGTTTATTGGTATCACGTTGGCGTCGTCGTCTGCGTTGTCCGAATACTTTTAGTTTTCGCACTCTAACTTTAGTAAAAGTGAATAGAAATCTATGAAATTTTAACACAAGGTACATGTATATGACCACAAAGGGAAGGCTGCGATTTGTTTTGTGAGTTTTGATTCCAACAGTATAGGAATTTGAGGTAAAAAAGGGCCCAAATAAGAATTTTCTTGGTTTTGGCACCATAACTTTAGTATAAGTAAATAGAGATCTATGAAATTTAAACACAAGGTTTACGACCATAAAAGGAAGGTTGGGATTGATTTTGGGAGTTTTGGTCCCAACAGTTTAAGAAAAGGGGGCCCAAAGGGTCCAAAATTAAACTTCGTTTGATTTTATCAAAGATAGAATCCTATGGGTTCTTTAATATGCTGAATCTAAAAATGTACTTAGAATTTTTATTATCGGTCAAGTTTTCAAGTGGGTCCAAATCGGGATCCTAAATTTAACTTTGTTTGATTTCATTAAAAATTGAATAATCGGGGTTCTTTGATATGCCAGTCTAACTGTGAATGTAGATTCTTAATTTTGTTCCCGTTTTCAAATTTCTACATTAAAGTCCAAAGGGTAAAAAATTATACTAAGTTTGATTTTAACAAAAACTGAATTATTGGGGTTCTTTGATATGCTGAATCTAAACATATATCGAGAGTTTTGATTATAGGCCCAGTTTTCAAGTTGGTCATAATCAGGATCCCAAATTATCATATTAAGTATTGTGCGATAGCAAGAAATTTTCAATTGCACAGTATTCAGCAATAGCAAGAAACTTCAATTGCACAGTATTTCGCAATAGCAAGAAATATCCAATTGCAAAGTATTGCGCAATTTTAAGAAATCTTCAATTGCACAGTATTGTGCAATGGCAAGTATTTTCGATTCCACAGTATTGTGCAATGGCAAGTATTTTCAATTCCACAGTATTGCGCAATAGGAAGAAATATCAAATTGCACAATATTGTGCAATAGCAAGACATTTTCAATTAGAGTTATCCTTCTTTGTCCAGAATAGTTGTTGAATCAACTAAAGGTGGTATGGGAGTCTAAAATAAGAATGATAGAATTTGTTCATACTTTTCCAAAACGTAGTATCTATTGATATATGTTGAAAAATATAAAAAAAATGATAGATCACCGTGCATTTTCTCAAGCTACAGATCGTGACAAAATGACACATTTTGTATGGATTATACAAGATAAAACACCATTTTGTGATTAGAAACTAAACAAAATGATAGAATTGTTAAATACTTAAGGAAAAGGTAGCTTTTAGACAATGCTTTTAGAATATCAAAAGAAAAGATAGGGTTACCGTACGTTTTTTCCGGCTAAAATTACATACTAGGAAAATTTCATGTAGAATCCTTCAGAAAATGCACTGTTTTAGAGTTATCTCCCCTTGAAATGCCATTTTAAAAAAAATTCAAAACAACCAAAACTAATCAACATTTGCAAAAATATTAATATTTGTAAGTTATATTCTTATAAATTGGTTCTTTTTAATGCAAATTCACATTAATATATCATATGCATTCCTGCATCACATTTTGCTAACTTGATAGAAAATATGAACCTTTGGTTCTCTGTTTTTTACAATCCAAGATGGAGGAAGACACCCATACCACCTTAAATCATTGTTTTATACAATAATATACATAGAAGTTAAATCAACTTAAATCATTGTTTTAAACAATATACATAGAAGTTGAATCAACTTAAATCATTGTTTTATACAATATACATAGTATTTGAATCAACTTAAATCATTGTTTTATACAATATACAATGTATATTCACTTTTACTACCCACTGATAAATTAAAACAAACTACCATTTAGTGATAACAAGCACTTTTTTTTTCATTTTAATATTTTATGATGTATTTAAATGAGTAGTTATTGTTAGGGGCCATTCGAAATTTGAATTGAGATCAGTTTTGGGATAAGGGAAAGGGGAATGTGAAAAAAATGGGGGGGGGGGGGGGGGGGGGGCAATTTTTCTCATTTCAGATTTCAGAAATTAAAAGAACATTTCTTCAAACTTTTTTGCCTTCAGAGGATTAATATTCAACAGCATAGTGCTGAATCCAGCTTAAATGTTGTGTCCATCGTCGCCCCAACCTTACAGGGTTTAACCTCTGCGGTCGTATAAAGCTGCGCCCTGCGGAGCATCTGGTTTAACGTTCTTTTGAAACTTGCCTGATTTAAAGTCTGGTATACTGAATTAGAGAGCTGTCAAAGTTTCTGGTTCTTGATCGTCAGTCGATACCACTTCGTTTTATTTGTGATGAATTCGCTTTAAAGATGCAAGATGGTGTGTTATCACGGTGGGTATGGTTGTCCTGCGAGAGAACGTACTGTGCTGGTGATTCGGTCCTGACGGGTGCTGGTGATCAATGAAAAAATGTAAACAAAGACGAAAATGATGATTTTTATACGACCGCAAATTTTGAAAAAAATTTCGTCGTATATTGCTATCACGTTGGCGTCGTCGTCGTCGTCGTCGTCGTCGTCGTCGTCGTCGTCGTCGTCGTCGTCGTCCGAATACTTTTAGTTTTCGCACTCTAACTTTAGTAAAAGTGAATAGAAATCTATGAAATTTTAACACAAGGTTTATGACCATAAAAGGAAGGCTGGTATTGATTTTGGGAGTTTTGGTCCCAACATTTTAGGAATTAGGGGCCAAAAAGGGCCCAAATAAGCATTTTCTTGGTTTTCGCACTATAACTTTAGTTTAAGTTAATAGAAATCTATGAAATTTTGACACAAGGTTTATGACCACAAAAGAAAGGTTGGGATTGATTTTGGGAGTTTTGGTTTCAACAGTTTAGGAATTAGGGGCCAAAAAAGGGCCCAAATAAGCATTATTCTTGGTTTTCGCACAATAACTTTAGTTAAAGTAAATAGAAATCAATGAAATTTAAACACAATGTTTATGACCACAAAAGGAAGGTTGGTATTGATTTTGGGAGTTTCGGTCCCAACAGTTTAGGAATTAGGGGCCAAAAAGGGACCCAAATAAGCATTTTTCTTGGTTTTCGCACCATAGCGTTAGTATAAGTAAATAGAAATCTATGAAATTTAAACACAAGGTTTATGAGTATAAAAGAAAGGTTGGTATTGATTTTGGGAGTTTTGGTCCCAATAGTTAAGGAAAAAGGGGCCCAAAGGGTCCAAAATTAAACTTTGTTTGATTTCATCAAAATTGAATAATTGGGGTTCTTTAATATGCCGAATCTAACTGTGTATGTAGATTCTTAATTTTTGGTCCCGTTTTCAAATTGGTCTACATTAAGGTCCAAAGGGTCCAAAATTAAACTTAGTTTGATTTTAACAAAAATTGAAACCTTGGGGTTCTTTGATATGCTGAATCTAAAAATGTACTTAGATTTTTGATTATTGGCCCAGTTTTCAAGTTGGCCCAAATCGAGGTCCAAAATTAAACATTGTTTGATTTCATCAAAAATTGAATAATTGGGGTTCTTTGATATGCCAAATCTAACTGTGTATGTAGATTCTTAATTTTTGGTCCAGTTTTAAAATTGGTCTAAATTAAAGTGCAAAGGGTCCAAAATTAAACTAAGTTTGATTTTAACAAAAATTAAATTCTTGGGCCTCTTTGATATGCTGAATCTAAACATGTACTTAGATTTTTGATTATGGGCCCAGTTTTCAAGTTGGTCCAAATCAGGATCTAAAATTATTATATTAAGTATTGTGCAATAGCAAGACTTTCCCATTGCACAGTATTGTGCAATGGCAAGAAATATCTAATTTCACAATATTGTGAAATAGCAAATTTTTTTTTAATTAAGAGTTATCTTTCTTTGTCCAGTATAGTAAGCAAGAAATATCTGCAAGAATTTTTTTTAATTGGAGTTATCTTTCTTTGTCCAGAATCAACTTAAATCTTTGTTATATACAATATACAATGTATATTCACTTTTTACTACCAACTGATAAATTTAAATAATCTTCAGCAGCATAGTGAATTGCTCTAAGAGAAAACAAAAATTTTAAGTTCATTTGAATACATTCATTCTGTGTCAGAAACCTATGCTGTGTCAACTATTTAATCACAATCCAAATTTAGAGCGGAATCCAGCTTGAATGTTGAGTCCATACTTGCCCCAACCGTTCAGGGTTCAACCTCTGCGGTCGTATAAAGCTACGCCCTGAGGAGCATCTGGTTGACGTTTTCACTCATAAAAAATGGAAGAAAACAGTTGAGATTTTTCAATTTCGTTTCTTATGGGTTCATATATAAGCCATTGAAAAATTGACCCTCTAAACTGTTTTAGTAGGCGTAACACAAAAATGCTCATTTTCAGAAAATCTCGAACTGAAAAAATAAAACAAAAAAGCTCATAGAGTCCGCTTTCTATACCGCAATCCACACCACAAAACAATTTTGTAAAAAAACATTGCAATTTATTTAAATTTAGCATTTTTTCAATTTATTCATGTCCTGATACTGTGCTGGTGGGTCCTGTCATTGTGCTGGTGGGTCCTGATACGGTGCTGGTGATTTTGGATAAGAAGTTGGTCATATTTGAAACAAATGTTACAAAATCAATAAAATTAGCCAGATAATTGTTGCCAACAGGATCTATGACTCCTATTTTAGCTCTTGTGCATCCATTTGGCTGTTTAATATGTATTTCCAAATGATCTAAACTTGTATTACATAATAACATAAAAGGTCAACATCTTTCGTCCAATATCAGATAACAATATATAGTATCTAAAGTAAGTTAAAAATTCCACAATACTATATAATTCATTTTATGTGTCAATTTGTTCGAAAAAAGTCGAAAAGAAGAGATTATTTTTAATGTCATAATTATCTGTCGCTTTCTAGATCTATGCTTAGCATTTATTTCAGATGACATGAACTCCTCACCCTGATGACCCTGATGCCTTTCATAAATTTATCCGTATACATATATTAATAGATAAACCAAGGATTTGTATAGTAACTATACAAATCCTTGGATAAACAAAAGGCTGCAACTGGTATTTTTGTATTTAAAATGATTCGTTGTAACGAGAATATTTGCGGTGAAAGGAAACTGTGAGGGTCAAAATCTTAAATTGCTTATAAATGTTGCTGGACCCAGTTTCGTTATCTGATCTGAATTTTCTGCAATGTGCAAGGTAGATAGACATTTTGATTTTGTTTACTCGGTAATGATCCATTGTGTTGATCATAACATAACAAAAATCTCTGTACAAAGGTCTGTGAATTTTCTACAAAAAAAGTGATTTTATTTTTACTAAATTCTCTATTTCTACTAAATACAATAATGAACTATAAATAATAATGCTTTGCAAGAAGTTTCCCCTTGATATATATACACAATTATATCGCTATTATTCATTGTCTGTGCTGTTTTGATACTATTGCAGTTTGCACATTTCGGAATTGACAGGCCACAGGAGGGGTCATAAACCGTACACGAAAAGATAAAATATTGATATAAGTACTTAATTTGCATCTTTGAACCCCCACCCGGCTTGTTTTTTAGGAGCCTGGGGTGTCTAAAAATGGTCGATTACAGACAGCCGAGTACGCATTTTACTTTCCAGGCGTGTTATTGTTGATTGTTAAAGTCCTGAAAACGGATAGATGGAAACAAAAATGTTTGATATATCTGACTTTAGATTCAGTTTTTTTTAAATATAAATTAAGGCTACATTTTAATATAATCATTCTATGAATTCACAATATAAAAAAATACAGAAAAAAAATGAATGAAGTGAAATATCTTAGTAAGGAGTCATTACTACGGAGATGGTGTGTTTGACACACAAAACTTAAAAGCTTAGTGATATTACCAATATTAAAATAAAAGTGTATTTTAGTTGGGTATTTTTTCTATTTACTCATTTTCAATTATAATCAAGGCACATTTTATTTTTATTCATAAAACATATTTAAATATAGAAAAGAAGGACACATTGTTCACTTCCTCCCCCGTAATTCTTTATAAAAATATTTAATTTGAAATGGAAAAGCTAAGAAATCTTAATTTTGTTAGAGTTCTCTAGGTTATCTCGTCTTCATTCTCTGACATATTCTAGCCTGCCCTTTCATAGAATAGTGATTTTTTTTTAGTGTTCTATCGAACTTTCGAAAGAAACAAAACCTGATAACCGTTTAGACAAAGAAAAATATGTTGAAAAAATCTTACAGCAAGTGATTCTTAATAGCTATAAGATACATTTTTCTTTTACAATACAACTTTTAAATCTTACGGGAAACTATTCCAAGCTTTCACTGTAACCTCGCTCTAACTAATGGGTTATTGTTGAAGGTAGTACGATGATGTATGGTTGTTAATACATACTTCCTTTGGTTTCTTATGGAAATTTGTCCATTGACAACAAACATACCACATCATCTACTTTATATAAGTATTGTATAAATTACAACGTATTTTGGTGATCTTGCAAAATGATCGTGATCCCGAAAATCGTAAACATATTTTCTTATCTTAAAAGGGGTCAAGAATGGTTCCATTAACAGGCCAATAAATAAGATTACAGTTAATTTTTTATTTTTTTTCTAAATAGGGGTATTTTTTCTCTCATAAACAGATACACAACAATGTCAATTTCAAGAAAGCAGACAGCAACTAATTAGTCAATAACAGTACAGCATCAATGGTCTTGAATATATGCCACTTTTAACTAAAATATAAAAGCACAGAACCAGGACATAGGAGCACAGAACCAGGACCGTTTTTCTTATCACCAGCACAGCGTCAGGACAATTCCGTTTAACGAACTTGCACGACTTTTGCAATATAATATTGTTGTAATATACTTTGCATGGTACTTATGACACATCAGAGAAAAATTAAGCAACAAAACAGTCGTTTTATTGCCGTTCTGATACAATGTAAACAAACCCACCAGCACAGAATCAGGACCCACCAGCACCCGTTAGGACCAAATCACCAGCACAGTACGTTCTCTCGCAGGACAACCATACCCACCGTGGTTATTTTCATAAGTTCTATTGGTTATTAAATACGCTTTATTTAATTATTTTTATTTAGGTCATCATTATCGAATAGTGTGTCAAACTGGAAATCATGTTTTACACATCTTATTCTAAACAGTTCCCCAAACAATTGTTAAACGCTCTTATTTTCTTGATATTGTCATTAACACGATACACATGTTGTTTTGTTTTGTTTTGTTTTTGTTTGGTTTTTGCGTGACAAGCATTTCTTTAAAACAATCTTGTTACGTTCAATATTATTTGAATATGAATTTAAATCCACGCAATATAACACCTCTGAAAACTAATTTTATTTTTTCTAATTCTAAATATACATGCATGTAGTTCTGATTACTTGTCTCGAGTATGTCATATCCTCAGAGATGTTATTTTGGATTGACAAATATTTCAACCTTAATAATTATCGAAAGCTTTTTAATAAGACATATGAAAATAAGCCAATTAAATCATGGAATACAAATGTTCGCACTACATGTACGTGATGTTTGTCTTTGCTTGGATTTGAGCATAACATTATAAAGTATGTCTCGAAAATCCCTACGGACACAAGTTGTTGATATTTCACCAAAAGTTTTTTTTTCACTTGTATGTTCAGAGACAAAGACACAACCGTATGAATTTATATCGGCCCGATGAGATCCTTGCGAAATAAATGCTTGTTGCTTGTTGTTCGGTGTGAGCCAAGGCTCCGTGTTGAAGGCCGTACTTTAACCTATAATGGTTTACTTTTTAAATTGTTACTTGGATGGAGAGTTGTCTCATTGGCACTCACACCACATCTTCCTATATCTATTGTACATATACTACCATTTTTTAAAGATGTTTTTATGTATAACTTTTTAAAATATATTCAATAACATGTATTAGCTAGCTGTTGTGCACATGATGAATTCATCCAATTCCCGCTAATATTTGTTAGACAGAACCTTATTTTCCCCAATGCTTGAATTTGACCTATATCCTGTCAAGGTATTGAACTATCTTAAACCAAATATTTATTGCTAAAGATAAGATATTGTTCTGCGATATGTTTTACTTATTCATAAATGAATATTCATTTTATCGATACTACGTGAACGTGTATGACAAACAGCCCTGTATCAATAAAATTTATTTTTTAGGTAGCACAATACAAAGATTGTTTTACCTCCAATCACTAACCTTTGAAATGCTGTAACTTTCTTATAAATGCAAAGAAAATAATTCAAGAGGTAGATATAGATAGATAAAAGATTATTCTTTTAAATGATGCAATATTTGTATTATGAAATTATTATGTAATCAATTATTATGTAATTATTGAATATAACGTTGTGTCGTTTGTTTTTTCTTATTTTTGAGTGTACATTCACATTGCAATAAGACGTGTCACGGTACTTGTCTATCCCAAATTCATGCATTTGGTTTTGATGTTATATATATGTTATATTTGTTATTCTCATGGGATTTTGTTTATGTGTGTTACATTTAAGTGTTATGTCGTTGTTCTCCTCTTATATTTTTTTTTTTATAAAATTTGTTCTGTACATTCCATTTAAAATCTGAGACACTGTTTTGTAGATAATGACCATAGAAACAAAGTATAATTAAATCCACCCTCTAGGTATACCTATATAGAAACTAATTTCATTTGAAAGTGGAAATTTGGTGAAAACGATTTTAGACACAGTTTATATTATGATTGGTTACATAATTGTTGCATAATAAGAACATTTCATTAATTTGAAAGAGTAATCTGTAAGCTATCCAAAACTACCACTTTTACAAATTTTCAAGCATTATTGCGAAAGTTACATACATTCGTTAATGAAAAAAAGATATAAGATACCAAATGTTCATGGAGGTCATAAATTGAAAACAACGTATTGGAACCGAGCAACCGAACATCCATCCGCAATCGCCCAAAAACAACAACAAAAATCAAAATGCAAAAACCCATATCTTTAAATCAATGATGTTGCAAAGAAAACATGATATAAGATAACAGCTCTATTTATGCCGTCTTTACAAGGATATACATACTGAGAATGCAGTCGCTGATTGATGGATGTTTGAAGGAATTAAATAAGTTAATTTGTATTGGCATGGACCATTTTAAATATCAAAGTTTTTTGTTTGTGTTTCTTGTACATGGTGATTGTATTGTTTATAATTCACACATAAGCAGTCAGACAATGAAAAGGAAAAGTAACGATAATGAAATGACGAAAAGAAGTAAAAAATGAGACTAAAAAAATAAAAGTATGTTGTTTAATGTTTACTGTTTTGAACGAAATGTACGATTTTTCGTGAACTACACTGAACAAAATAAGCCATTGTAATAGTCTTAGGGAAAAAAATAACATCGGTTCACAAACATTTAAAAAATGCAAATATCATACGAAACAAACAAACAATCCAATGACAAATATTTATTTTATTGACAAATTGCTCTTTTTTCCAAATTTGAAAACACAGAAATACAATCAGTCTTTGTTTACTTGATTTGTATAATAGAAAATGCTGATTTGGGTTTGCCTTTAACAAACCCTCCCCCAAAGGTTACTTTTAAAGTGTCATTAACATTTAACTGCAAAATAGAAGCGAGGCTTATAGTTTGATAATATTGTGTGATTGATCCATATGCTGCGCCAATAAATATATTGTTCTTATATATATCGAGGCTGGCGTTGGGATCCTCCGTTGTAATATAAACAGCAAGTTGGTATAACCCACTTTTCTCACAAATAAACTGACCACTCGTCGTTAAGGTATTAGAGTTTCCAAAACCATACGAAATAGCAACATCACTGAAAATTACCACTTGTCCGCGAGTATATTGTCTAGGTTCCGCATATACGATGACAATAACTGAAATAAAAAACGTAAATAAGAGAGAAAAAAAACTTAAAGTTCAACCAATAAGTTATCGATAGGTAAAATTGAGAATGGAAGAATTTTATTTCGTTTTTGTTTAACACAAATTATGGTTTGACAAATAAATATTATGTTTAGTCCAAGCAATTTTATCTTACCTATTCCATTATTTAGTTAGTCCAAGTGAAGATATTTTTCAAATGGACATTCATGGAGCCTGTAATTCAGTGGTTGCATGTCGTTTGTTTATGTACATGTGTTATATATTTTTTTCGTTGATGTTTTGTACATAAACTAGGCCGTTAGTTTTCTCGTTTGAATTGTTCCACCTCGTCATTTCTAGGCCTTTTATAGCTCACTATGCGGTATGAACTTAGTTCATTGTTGAAGGCCGTACGATGACCTATCGTTGTTAATTATTGTGTCTTTTAGTCTCTTGTGGAGAGTTGTATCATTGTGAATCATACCACATCTTCTTTTTTTTTTATATTAGCAGTCAAAACGACGAAATGGTAACTTCCAATCACTCACAGTTTAAACAAAAACGTGACGTCAGAATTGTGCAATTTCTCCGTTCGTCATATGAACGATTTTTCAAAGAATTGTACGAAGAAATGGGAAATTTAAATGTCGAGAAATTTAGTTCTTTTATTTGATCTACAAAAATTAGGAATAAATAATTGTGAAAATTAATGTACAAAAAGTCATAAAGACAAATTTTAACTTAATGAGGGTATTGAGGGTATTGGCAGCACTTATATGTGTTCTTAAGCCATTGATGTTTTTTGGTCAATTAAACTTTAACACCATCTTTAATACTTTGTGAAAGTGATATGAGTTTCTTTCAAAATAGATGTTTATATAAGAACAATTAAGTTGTACAGTTCTATAATAGTGCATACAACATTTTTTTTCGGAAACGTTGGGAACTTATTCTGACGAGACTGGATCTTATCATAAAACTCATGCATTCATACTATAATCAAAGGTTTTATACAAGCTCATTTTCTATTTTAACATTGGCACAATGTTCCGTTAAAAACATCTCCTGGCAAACATCCATTTTGTTTGATCCTTAATCATGATAAGAACTCCATAATCTTGCAGATGTAGATATATTCGCTTAAATTTTTACCTTACGTCTTACACTAGTATATGCATGTGTACAGTCATTAAAACTATGAGGATTAGGCAAATACATATATTATATCAAATCAATTTTTGAACAAATATGTTGTATAACATCTTAACCATTATTGCCCTCTCACCTGAACTGGACATTTATAACAAATGATGTCATAACCCTTGAATATCAGTATACATTTCAATAACACGAATATACATTTTTTTTACATTTAGAATTATAATAATATTGTCACCATAAGAGCGTTTTTATATTTAGTTTGATATATTCTATTCGCCGTTCAGCGTGTCTTGCTTTCATTTGATATTAGTGCTTTTTGCATTATTTTTATTTATTATTAGAACACTGAAATATAAATAAGTACAAAGAGTTAAAACATAAACGAAACCTAAAATCCGTATCCGGCTTTCATGAATATGAAATGGCACTTACCTCTATTATTCAAATCGTTCCATTTCTGTTCCAGATCCTGAGACAAATTTTTATTTTGTTCTCTGTCAAATCAGCTTTGTTAAACAGTGCTATGAAATCATTTTTTCTAGCGTTTGCATCATTTTCAATCGCAGGAAGTTTATAATTCGTTTCCTGTATCCATGGTTCCAGATGTTTCGTCGTATTTAAAACATTTGACAAACTTTGCAGATTTATCGAACTTTGCATATGGTTAGATGCTGCAATTTCATGTTCCAAAATTTTTATTTTGTTCGAATATTCCTCCATGGTGTTGATTTGTCGAATCTGTGACACATTCAGTGTGTCGATTTTTGTTTCTACGGACTTCGTAACATTCCAAACGTCGTCATACCTTGTTGCATTGCATGCTGTTTTATTCAAATCGTGAATTGCTTTTGTAACTTCAAGTTTCGTGGTAAAAATTTCCTGCTGAAGCTGTTTAATCATTTGGTGCTGTTCCTTTTGAATCTGTCTTTGCTCAACCAGTAACTTTAACAACATGTCAAAATGATCGTCAGATAACGGAGAATAAGTTGTACTAATAGGACTCTGTTGTTTTCCTTCAAACAAAAATCCGCTGACACATGAAAACAATAGTATGAAAAGATACAAGAAGACCATCTTTCTTAATATTCAAATTCACTTTCTTCTAATACCTGTTGTACTTAAAAGTAATATTTAAAGGTAGACCTGCAACGAAATCTTTTCACTCATTTTCTGTTTCTACCGATAGAAACACTGATTTTATTTATTTAAAACAGATATTGTAATAAATTGTTTTTAATAATTATAGCAACGAAAAAGAATATTGAATAGAAATTATTGAACAGTATACGAAAGGGTCATCACATTACAGGTTTTTCTAATTTAAAGTTTTAATATATTAGAATAATGCGTCATGTCTAAATACTAAAAACCATTTATTTACAGGAACGAATTTGAATATATGAGGAAGGTTCAACATAAGATAAAACATCAAAACAATTGCAAATTTAAGAATACATTTGAATCAGCAGGATCTACCATTATATCGGTTCATATTCATGTTGAAACAGGTTGATGGTGTCGCAGATAAGGTGCAAACATTTTGCAGTACATGGTTCGGGCACATATGTATATTACTACAACGACGACAAGCAGCATTGTCAATTGATGTAGAAATTTCTTACAATCGGTTGCAGAAAGCAGATAGTTCAAGTTTAAAGAAAGTGTCTACTGGAAAATAGTTGATTATGACTTCAAAATAAGCATATTCTGGGGTTTCATTGTCTCACATGTGACGATTGGATTGTTTTTTTTTTCTCGGTACAACTACATGTATACACCAAAAAGGTGTATTAATATTAATTTTGACTGAGAATAAGCACGATCCTGAATGTTGGGTCAAGACAAATCATACTGACCAGAAAGCAATGGCTAGATAAAGAAGCTTCTTGTGAATGTCTATAAATGGCTTTATGTAAAAAATGTTCGTTATATGTAGCATCATAACTGTCACTGTGGAAATTTTTGTGCCTTTATTATAAAGTGATCACTTGAAAAATTGTAAATAATAATTTCCTGAAAAATGTGTTATCCAAATGTCCTAAGTATCGGTAGCCTTTATCCATCAATTGGACACACAACTTCAAATTTCTGATTGATTCAGTCGGGGATTACGCAAGGTAAGGGGTAAATGGCAAGAAGGAAAAAAGAGATACTCTTTCCGAAGGACAACGACTGTACGGTCGTTAATACAGAATTTCGAGACTTAATAAGTCTATTAATACCCATTCGACGTCAATCTGTAAAGGCCCACTTACTATCCTTCTTCCATGTTAAATATGTTGTTGTGTCCGCAGATAAAGCCCAAAGAACAAGGTTTTTGTTTGTACATTTCATAAACAGGAAAACATAAATATGGAAAACTGTATCTTCCTTCACTGTATTAGACACCTAAACTACATAAGTGTCCCTACAATCAACGGCATAATACTTGGTCCCCTAAGTAATCCACGAAACAACATTTCAAACTATTAACATCAATTTATCTTTTTTATAGTCAAAGCCGGACTTCAAAGTTATTGCGAAACTGCCTATTTTAGAGGTGGCGTGAATAAGATGTAGATACTTAAAACCTCAAAGAACTTTTAGAGAACAAACAATCTAAGACTCTTTCATCTTGCAATAGTATATAAACATTTGACTTTTCTACACTCTAATCATTTCATTAATTGCTTGATAAAGGAATTAGGTATTGACATTAATAAAATTGAGAATTGAAATGGGGAATGTATCAAAGAGACAACAACCCGACCATAAAATAGACAGCAGAAGGAGGTCACCAACAGGTCTTCAATGCAGCTAGAAATTCCCGCACCCTGAGGCGTCCTTCTGCTGGCCCCTAAACAAATATATAAACTAGTTCAGTGATAATTAACGCCATACTAAACTCCAAATTGTACACCAGAAACTAAAATTAAATATAATACAAGAATAACAAGGACAAAGGCTCCTGACTTTGGACAGGTGCAAAATTGCGGGGAAATTTAACAGGTTTATGATATCTCAACCCTCCCCTATACTTCTAGCCAATGAAGAAAAGTAAACGCATAACAATACGAACATTAAAATTCAGTTAAAGAGAAGTCCGAGGGTGAAGTAAGAAGATGGAACCACAGAGACAATTATATATAAATAACAACAGACTACTAGCAGTTAACTGACATGCCAGCTCCAAACTTCAATTAAACTGATTGAAATATTATGTCTTCATCATATGAATATCAGGCACAATCCTTCCCGTTAGGTTTTAGTATCATACAAGCATAACAGATATGAGAAGAACATAACCCATGTCAGGCCAACAACTGGTTTTTAAATAAATGTGTTTTGTTCCGATGCAAAGACCATATAAATGAATCAATATTAACACCAAAAATTGCAATCTTTAATGACCTGACAACAGTATCGTAACTATATCCCTTCTTAATAAGTCTTTTTAAATGTTTTGTTAGCTTTTGAGGTGAATACTGACATGTTTGTGTTTTATTAAGAATATTTCCATAAAAAAATATATTTGAAATACTTGAAGGTATAAGAAGTCGCATGTTAAGCTATATTTACGAATTATGTCCTTATACCGATGATAAAATTCATTAAATGTTTTGACTAGTTTGTGATATCGAAAACACTGGTGTAATATGTGTTTCAGTAGTACATATATTTCTCTCGATTAAATCTTAAACGTTGTTACATACACGAGTGAATCGTACAAGTTGAGATATATAAACACCGTAAGATGGCGAAGAGGGAACGTCACCATCTAAAAATGGATAATTAACGGTAGGAAATGAAAAATCATCTCTTTTGTCATAAGTTGTAGTATTATGCTTTCCGTTATTTATATAGATATCAAGATCTGGGAAAGGGTAGTGCTCATTGTTAGTATTAGCTTTATTTAAAGTAAGTTCAACCGGATACATTTCTTTAGTATACATACTGAAGTCGTCCTTATTGAAATCCAAAATATCATCCAAAGTATTATTAAATTTATGTATCAGATGTTGTTTTGATGGGTCTTTGCTGATTTTTGTCATCAATTGTAACTCATAGCAATGCAAAAACAGTTCCGCAATAAGTGGTACACAGTTAGTCCCCATTGTAATTCTGATAACTTGACGATACAGGGAATCTCGAAAATGAACACAAATGTAATCTAGTAAAAATGCAAGGACAGACATAGTATCAAAGCTTGTCCAATTTGCAGACGCAATCACGAGCCGGTTGATCGTTATGAAATATATGTTGCAGAAAGAACGCCGATGTGTGTTTAAATTGTTGTAGTTCTTTTTGTCGTATTTTGTTTGTTTTCAAACGACCCTTGTCAATTTCTAGATGTAAGTCAAGATATGAGGCCGACTTAACTGTATCTGTTGTATCCTTTATCTCTAGTTCTGCGTTCAACATAGTCGCCAAATTTTGAAATATTTAGTGAAAGAACATCATCAATATAGCGGAAAGAAGAGTTAAATGATACTGCTAACTTCTTATTTTTCTTCCTAAGAGGTTCCTGTATGAAGTCAGCCTCATAATAGCATGGACAAGTGAGCAAGAAGAGAGGCGCAATTGGTTGCATTGGAAAGCCGACAGTCTGTTGAAAAACACGTCTTCCGAACATAACAAATATGTTGTCAATCAAAAAATCAAGCATCTTAATATTGTCAGGTTCAGAGAATTTTTTGTATGAATCAGAGCGATCCTTTACAAAGTAGGATTGATCCCTCCCTAAGACAAGATACTTGTATCTATGTTTGCCATTCTTTTTTATTGTCTTTTAGTTTGGAATGTTGAATACTTGTGTAAAGTGTAGAAAAGTCAAATGTTTTAATAATGTTGCAAGATGAAAGGGAGTTAGATTTTATGTACTCTAAAAGGTCTTTGTATTTTTTTAGTTACCACATCTGATTCGTGCCACCTCTAGAATATGCAGTTTCACAATAGTTTTCAAACCCGTCTTTAATTGCTTGCACAATATATGTTAATAATTTAGAAAGAGGTTTCATAGAGCACTTGGAAGACCCAGCAATATATCGTTGTTTTTAGGGACACTTATGTAGTTTATGTGTCCAATACAGTGATGGAAGATAAAGTTTACCATATTAATTTTTTCCTGTTTACGTAATGTGATTCACATAGAAAAATAATGTTCTTTGGGCTTTATCCGTGGACACAACAACATTTTTTTCATTGAAGTATGATAGTATGTGGGCTTTTAAAGATTGACGTAGAATGTGTATTGATAGACCCATTAAGTCTCCCAATTCTGTATCAACGACCTTACAGTCTTTATCCATTCGGAAAGAGTATCAATGTCTTCTTTCTCGCTTTTAACCTTTGCCTGCGTAATCCTCGGAAAATCCATCAAAATTTTAAAGTTGTATGTTCAATTGATGGATTTAGGCTACCGATAATTTGGACCTTTGGATGACACATTTCGCAGGAAATTGTTATTTACAATTTTACAGGCACAACATTTTCCGCAGTGGAAGTAATGACGCTAACGATTATTTTTGACAGAAAGCCATCTATAGACATTCACAAGTAGCTTCTGTATCCAGCCATTGTTTTTAAGTCAGTATGATTCTGTCTTGATCCAACATTCAGGATCGGGCATATTCTCAGTCACCATTAATAATAGCACAGCTTTTATTTACATTATACACAAACAAACAATCCTAACCGTCACATGATAGACAATGAACCCCAAGTGTATGCTTATTTCGAATTCATAATGAACTGTTATCTGGTAGACACTTTCTTCAAACTTGGGCTATTTGTTTTCTGCAACTGATAGTAACCAATTGCCAATGGTGCGTTTGAAGTCATATATATATGCCCTTACCATGTACTGCATACTGTTTTCACGTTATCTGCTGTAGACAACATCAACCTGTTTTAACATGAATATGAACCGATATAATGATAGATTCTGCTGATTCAAATGCATTCTTAAATTTGAAATTATTTAAATGTTTTATCTTATTTTATACCTTCCTTATATATTCAAATTTGTTCCATTAATTTTTTTTTTAATAAGAATTAGACATGACGCATGATCATAAGATACTATTTTACTTTAAAGTAGAAAAACTTTCATGAGAAAACACGTTCGTATATTTAAGAAATATTGCATGGGGGCTTGAACATCTAACAAATGTCTAATGAATATATTCAAGCCCCCGTGAATAAGTTCGATTATAAAAGGACAAGTACGGCAATTGTTTTGGGTCGAAACGCTCTAGGTCGAGGTAAAAAATTGCCGTTCTCATAAATAAACGCACAGTTAAGTTGGCGTAAAAGAACGAATCAAACTGAATGAGTTCCATGCTTTTACCATTTACAATAAGGTATTTAGATAGTTTTGGATGAATTTAAATAATAATTTACTTCTTGTGATGATCTCCGGTTCCACAAGCGTGTATTTCCCTGTAAAATGCTTATATTTTTACTCGTGCTATGACGTCGGGTACCTCATTCATTAAAAGGAAATGACACGGGAGTACGATCGGAACAGTACATGCAATATATTCATATTCATCCTGCAATTGGTGTCTTACGTTAATATACAGAAACAGTCCTACATATATGGATATGATGTATCTGTATACTATACAGATATCGCTTTAAAGCTCCACCCACAGCCGGAACTGCGTTTGTGTATTTTTGTTGACGAGTGTTGTATGAACCTGCGTGACCTCAGAATGTGCATTACAATCGCATTCCAATGACGTATTGTTTGACCTTATGCGAATTCGCGATTATTGTTGTACGTTCAATTAGTTTTCAAACATTTCTTTAGAGCAATAAGAATAAAACCAATTTTCTGATAACAGACAAACATGAACCATAGTATTTTCTACGACGAAAATCATCGATGTCAAAACTTGAATGTTTACAAGTGTGACAAAATCAACCATTTCAATTTCAGCGTGCATGTTAAGTAATGTCAAGTTCAGTTAAAAATTCTGAAGCGGAAGACAACTTGTACACTTCTGTTTCAAATTGGACACTGTTTTGTTTTTACTGTTGAAATTAATTATAATGTTAAAAATCACCTTGAGCGATGTATTCTTGTTGACTTTTCGAGATTCTTTTTTGCGACCCCGTCTGTGTTGTTTCAATATTATTACGCGGGCTTCAAGGGATTTCAAATATAAATTAAATGCAATAAATGTGAGTTTTTGTGTCTTTCAAAGCATAAACAATATACAAAATTAATTACAGGATAAAGACTGTTTAGTGACTTTAAATATCAAATGTATTTGTACTCGGCTCGAAATAGGAGCAATAGCTCGCTTAAGCTCACACAACACCTGTTTCTTATCCTCGTACTCTTACAGCTGTTATTTAAAGACACTAAACAATTATTGTCTATTTTACCACGGGTGTGTACTCAAAGCGTTTGAAGGACGTCATGTTAAAACGTTCAATAATTTCAATTGATTATTCTTTTTCGTTGCTATAATTGACAATTGAAAAACAATTTATTACAATATCTGTTTAAATGAATAAAATCAGTGATAATGTTGGTAGAAACAGAAATATGAGAGATAGGATCTCGTCGCAAGTCTACCTTTTAAGTATTACGTTTCAATGCTACAGGTTTTATAAGGTATAATTGAATATTAAGAAAGATGGTCTTCTTGGTTCTTTTCATACTATTGTTTTTATGTGTTAGCGGATTTTTGTTGGAAGGTAAAACACAGACTCTTATTAGTACCACTAATTCCCCATTATCTGACGATCATTTTGAAATGCTGTTGAAGTTATTGGTTGAACAGAGACAGATTCAAAGGGAACAGGAACAAATAATAAAACATCTTCAACAAGATCTTTTAACCACAAAACTTGAAGTAACGCAAGCAATTCACGATTTGAATAAAATATCATGCATAGAAAAGGGGTCTGATGAAGTTTGGAATTTAACGAGGATCCTTCATACACGAATCGACATACTGAATGTGTCACAGTTTCGTCAAATCAATACTGTGAAGAATATTTCAAAGACATTCCAAGTTGTAGAACATGAAATTGCAACATCAACCCATCTGAAAAATTCCAATAATCTGCAAAGTTTGGCCAATGTGGTAAATACGGCAAAACATTTGGAAGCCGGGATTCAGGAAACACATTATAGACTTGCTGCGCCTGGAAATGACGCTGACGCTAGAAAATAAATGATTTCATAGCTCTTTTTAACAAAGCTGATTTGACAGAGAGAAAAAAGGTAAATATCTCACATGATTTGGAACAAAAAATGGAACGATTCAAATAAGAGATCGATATCGATGTGAGTGCCATTTCACATTCTTGAACAATGTTGAAAGCATGGAAGGATTACAATTTTCGATGCAATCACATGTTTTCGAACTCGGTGATATGTCAAACAACTTATTCTGAAACGGTATACATACCATCAGTCCGGTTAGTTATTTTTTTACATTTCGAATCATAGATGGACCATCCAGTATGATGCTCTTAATGAAGGATTTACATAAAATGAAGATCATCGCAATCTTTAAGTGCAAATATATATTGGTAAATCTGTGTCGATGGGTTGTTTCATATGTGTGTGTTATCACATGTATGAAGATCTCACATTTCTTTTATTTATGTATTAGCCCTTTTCAATCGTAGATGTGTGTGGTTCATTGAAAAAGCAGAGTGATTTTGTTCTGCAGCATACACAGATACCAATGAGTTTACCAAACAACGCATCGGCATCGTCAGAACTTAACGAGGTATTATATCGGCAACGTCAACGAGAGTTTTTTGTATTAACCATTGACGAGGCATAATGTGTTTCGAAGCGTCAAGTTGCAGAAGCGCAGTTTGAAAATTAAACCCGTAGGCAGACTTTAAAAACCAACGAAATTTAAACCTAAACAGATGTTACATATTGTTTATTATTTTTGTTGAGGTTATTAACATTTATGTCAATTATTTATTCATATTTCAGTTATTATCTTTGCATTTGCGGCAAGAAGAACCTTAAAGGTAGACAAGTGGTAATTTTTAGTGATGTTGATAATGAAAATGGTTTTGGAAATTCATATACCTTTGAGACAACAGGTGAATGTATTTGCGACAAAAGTGGGCTTTACCTACTTGCTGATAACTTTTCAACAAATGCCGTCAATGCCAGTCTTAATATATATAAGAACAACATCCTTTTTGGAGCAGCATATGGATCAAACGTACAATATTATGAAACTCTGAATTTCGTATCCATTGTGCAGTTGAATGTAAAAGACATCTTGCACGTAACATTTGGAGGAGGGCTTATTTATGGAAAACCCGAATCAGCGGTGTCTATTATACAAATAAAATAAATCCAGGCTGATTCTATAATTGTTTATTCTAGTTAATCATTTCAAGAAATGCGTCGAAACATATAATTATTTTATTGCTTTGTGTGTTTATTTTGTGTGATTTTCGTTTTTTTTTGTGTGTTTAGTGTTTAGTGCTTATCATTTTTCCTTTGTTCCAAGATTATCATTTTTTTTTAATGTTTTTCCGTTTATGTGTCATTCACGCACATATCTTATTTCTTTAAAACAGAACACATCCTTCGATCGTACCATACATCTTTCCTTTTGATGATTTACTCCCGTATTGTCATTTCTATTGTCTATTTCATATTAATCAAGTCAAAGTTCCTCTTTTCTGCTGATGTATGCATCAATTACTTTTAAAAATAAATTATAGTTTAGCAAAAAAAAATAATTTATATTCTGAAATAGTCTATGCAGCTACAAAATGTAAAAATCCGCCCTATGTAGTAACTGGTCGAATGTTTTGGTAATTTCATCTTCAAAGTTTGACAAATATAATTTAACGGATTCTGATTAGCTGATCTAATATATTACCCAATACATTTATTTACTGGTATCGAATGTACCGTAAAGCGGGTTATTTTCGCGGGTGTAAAATTTCGCGATTTTCATTGAACAAGGTACACGAAATATTTTAGCGGTTATTATTTTGGCGGATGAAACTTTTATTAATACCTTTGCATGTTCACCTTTAATTTGGCGGAATTTATTTTGGCGATTTTCTTCTATCCGCGAAAATAAGCGAAAATTTACACCCCCGCGAAAATAACCCGCTATACGGTATTTCCTTGATCAGCATTCAAGCAGCTCTTGCATGCGTTATATGTACATGTATATTCCAGATAAAATGGTATTTCAGAGTTTGATTTTTCTATGATGTATTGAGGTCGTGTTGCTCAGTCTTTAGTTTTTTTTGTAGAGTTTTTTAATTGTTTGACCTTTTATCGTTTAAAAAATTGTTGACCAAATATTTCTGGTCTTTTTTCTTTTTCGACTTCTGACTGTAATGAACATTTAGTATTCTAGGACTCTTTTTAATTTTTAAATTGATAATGTGTCTTTGAAGCGTAGTTGCATTATTGGACTTCATTCACAAAGTACTAGTAAGTGTTTACATGTACATACCGTTACGCCAAAAAATTATGTCTGAAACTTTTCAAAAAATATTTTATCACAAGCGCAGTTTTACTAGGCACAATAGAATACTTTTAAGATGCCAAAGATATTTCTATATTGAAATGATTGTTTTCACTTGGCATTTATTTCATTTTGTTTACATAAATCCGGCTAGGGCATTTCAATCATTATGGCATTAAAAGTTCACGAAGGGTTTAAATTGGTCCTAAATTGATAATAATATTTAAATCGGGCCTAAAAATAACAAATTTCTAATAAAAATACTTGTGATAGTACTATTAACAAAATATATTTTTTTTGCACATTCCTTTCATACAATTAATGAAGCTATGACCCCTTGAATAAACAATATTTTCATTTTCAGGTCCATTTTTGGTATTTTTCTTTCCAAAATTTTAATTGTTTTTGCACAATTTACCTAAGCCGCCATCCACGATCCACATTTTGTCGATATTGACATGATTGATGAACGCTATATCAAATTGGAATCTTTTGTTTACAACATATTTTAGATCTTAGGGGTCGGCAAAAGTGTTTCTCATTGGCAATCATACCACATCTTTTTTTATCATATTGTGGAAATTTTGTCTATATACCTTTTTGTTTTTCTTTGTTGACATAATTGTATGTTTTTATAATGATCAAGTTTACACCACTATGTTGAGTGCTGTACCCCATTTTTGTTTTGACATTTGTAATTTATGTCAGTGTCTTGTGTTCACACATCTATGTCAGTACAATAGAATTTTGTAAAATGAAATACGAGAATACAAAAATACAATGACGGGATGGATTAGTTTCTTGCCACGTCAAATGGATATCACCAAAAGAGACTAAAAATTAAAAGAAGTATTAAAACACAAATGAATGAATACTAAAACACGATATTAAGATAACAAACAACATCAGGACCAATGATGTATACTTCAAGACCATTGTGAATTATTTGAAAATTTGGTGTTGGTACATTTACCTTCGATGATTTTCTTTAAAAAAAAAAGACTTCACCTGCATATGGGATATACATGTTAAATGCCCCTGGTTCATAAAAGTTCTGTTCAGATATTGGTGACGTTTTAGTCTGAGTAGCATAATAGTCTGAAATACCGAACAAGTAAGGACATGCATATCCCATATGCAGGTGAAGTAAGTATATTGATACTAAGGTTGGGGAAATTGGTAATTTCAAAATTAATATCGTCTTCTTTGTCATCGATTCTGGTACTCAGATGACTGCATTTGTCACATTTGAGGTGTGAGTCTAAAAATGAGGCGGAGTAAGTTGTGTCTGTTTTTTCTTTATTTTCGTTATTTTCTAGTTCTTTATATTATAAATTAATGGAACACAAATAGATAAGTTTTTATTGTTAATAAAAGTACATCATCTACATATATCTGAATGTGAAATTAAACAATTAAGCGTCTTTGATCTTCTTGTTTTGATAAATGTCCGAAGGAATAACGACTCGTGAAATTATGAAAAGATCAGCAAAGAGAGGAGTTCGTTTCAAAAGGAAAAGCGACAATTAGTTGAACAAGTCTTTCTCCAAATTCAACAAAATATGGCGTATGATGTCCAAATGAAATAGATTTATAGCGAATGCTACCATTTCAAATTCCAAAAGCGTTGTCAGAACAGTGAGATTACTTATAGTCCTTAAGATTCTGAAAAGGCGAATCCCCCTTGCGAAATTGGAAACTAGTCTTTAGACTAGTTTCCGATTTCGCAGGGATAATTCACCTTTTCCGAAGCTAAAGGAGTATGGGTAATCTCATTGTTCTTACACCAAAATGAAAAATAACGTTACGTCATTGGATGGAATTCCATTGTTTAGAAAATTCTAAACCAATCACAACGTTTTGGTGTACGCTTTTAAAACAATAAAACGTGGCACGGTACTTGTCTATCCCAAATTCATGTATTTGGTTTTGATGTTATATTTGTTATTCTGGTGGTATTTTGTCTGCTGCTTGGTCCGTTTCTGTGTGTGTTGCGTTTCGGTGTTGTGTCGTTGCTCTCCTCTTATATTTAATGCGTTTCCCTCGGTTTTAGTTTGTTACCCCAATTTTGTTTTTTGTCCATGGATTTATGAGTTTTGAACAGCGGTATACTACTGTTGCCTTTATTTACCCAGAATGCATTATATCCTCAAACTTTGCTGATCGGGTTCCATTCATATATATTCCCCAGAACTAGACATTAAAGAACCAACAAACACGGGATACATAAGTTACCCTGCAATTACACAATGACGAGATGCATATGTACCTGGCCACGCAAAAATAAACAATACCAAAAGTAGACTTAACAGTAAAAGTCATATTCACAAAAACATATAAAATAACACTTTATTAAGATTTGATGTCGACCATTTGAAAGGGTAGACATTACTTAAAGGATGTCCCAGGTTGTACTGTGCATACAACTTTTGCAACTATGGCGTAGTTTAAACAATTCTAATTCATATATTAACTAAATAACATTTGAAATATGGTTAGAGATGATAATTTGTGACAAGAATATTCAACTGACCATTTGAGACAGGAATTGTTAACTTTCATTGTCAAATGAGCATACAGTAAGATGTGGACTGGAGACAGAGGCAGGACTGTATACATTTTACAATCTTTAATGCTAAACTTCTAAACATAACATTTATAGTATTCTTAAATGCTTTAAATTTGTATTCAGAATAGTTCCAAACAGGTGCAAACAGTTTGAGTCAGAAAACATGCACATAGGGTAAGCTGGCAAAAACGAAAGTCTTGTTTTCAAATATTGAAACAGGGGTTGGGGTATAAAAAGTGCATTCATAGTGTATACAATGTGTTATCAAGGCTATAATTCTAATTACATGATTAATAAGTATTTGTATGAGGAAAAGTGTCATTAGGGAGTTTTCTATTTGAATAAAGTTTTGTATAGATTGCAATTTGTTTAACAGCTGTTTCTCATCCCACGCCTCTTTTGGGGGATATATAATATTTATAGATAATTTGATTTGCTGACATGCAGGTCCCCAGAAATGATATTTATGTTTCACCTCATAGGGACATAATGTGGGCCTGTTACCAGTATAAAAACATCATACTGCGGTAAAATAAAAATCTGAAGTAGGCAAAAAGTAAAGGTTGGGCTAGTACACAATATAAGTATACAATTAAATTTGAACAATTCATATCAACTGCATATTCTAGGATCTAATTTTTCACGAAACATCTTAGAAAAAGTGTCATAGTGAGTTCCTATGGGATGTTGCATTGTTTATATTTACAGAAGTGCATCCTATAGCTCTTCTGCTCGTACATATGAATTTTATGAGTATAACGAAATCATAGAACTATATTTTAATAATGTTGCAATTAGGAATATATAGCCTTTTTTAGTCTTATGTGTTGTTTTTAAATAATGTTTTATTTATATGTTTTGAAGCTTAGGGTGGAATCCATTTCGTTGAACTTATACATATACTGACGGACTATAAACACAACACATATTTTATTGATTTTTAAACAAAATCATGATTGGTCATCAACTAACTATTATTCATGCTAACCAAACTTCTTTCTCTTTAGAACAAAATCAATATATGACATACCTGAGATCATTGAACAATAGTCATACCGGATTATTGAAGTCGCACGAATTTCTTAAAGCGAAATTCGAATCAAATAAATGATTTTTTAAAGGTTTATTTCTTCGTAAAATAATTCTTTGAATCCATACCCACTCTAAATTCAGTAAAATAAATGTTGCATCTTTATATTGGCGAGAATGGCGAAAATCTGATTCAGCATTCTAAAACTCAATTCTGAAATAACAATTATTAAAACGTGTTAAATTTGCTTTGTTGATCTGCAATATGCAGTTTTGCGCAACAACATTCCTGTACAATATTTACAAAAATTCATTAACTGTATGACTTCGGCCAATCTAGGCACACCCCAATAGAGGTATGTATACACATCCAGTGTCGTGTCTATTTGTAAATGTTTAATTTGTTAAAGAAGTAAAATGAACAGAATTCATTACAATGAATGTAAGTAAATTTCAGACTCAATTTCAGTTGTGCAAATGCCCAAAAATCAACAAGTCTCGTCAGCCAAACTTGATATCTACTGATCAATGGAATAAATTCAGTAGTCAAGTCTTTTTATAACTTAGAAATACCGTTTGTCTAATTGTAAGTGAAATATGAAATACTTTAACTGGAAACTAACAAATTAGTTATTGAGTGTTGGATTACTATCTTGTGGCGTATGCATAACATCTTAATTTACTCATATATTACAACATTGTACAGTACACATTTTAAATCCATACGAACAAATTAAAATTACTATGAAAAGAATTTGTAACGTGATCTGAAAAAAATATGACTAGTGCTGCAGGATCTGCGTCTTTTGGATCCCCTAAGTCCAATCGGTTCATCTTTCGATATGGCAAGTCGTTTTTCTATTTATTCTAACTGACAGATATATAATAAACTTTATAAGATATCTTGTAAAGTTAATGAGATATGTTATAAAGATTATAAGATATCTTATATAGATTATCAAATATCTTATGTACATTATAAAATATCTAATAAAGTTTATAAGATATCTTATCTAGTTTATAAGACTTCTTAAATAGATTATGATATAATAGTTTATAAGATATATAGTTTATAAGATATCTTAATATATAGTTTATAATATATAGTTTATTAGATATTTTATATAGTTCCTTATATATAGGTTGTAAGATATTTTATATAGTTGATAGATACATGAATCTTATAAAAATTATAAGATGTCTTACATATTTTATATTTCATCTTACCTTTTATAGATTTATAGAGACATGATTGGTTAAAGGACTGCACGTGATGGCTTTGTTTATTTGATATAGGGTCTCCTAGAAAATATAGGTATAGTTACCATACGTGGTTAATTACAATATGGGTTAGTAAGGAGTTACTTCCCTTACAAAAAAACATGCCTCAACACGGTGGTTAGGAAAACTTTGAAAGGATTCAACAGACGAAGAAATTGATGATGAGAGGTTGAAAAAAGTTCATAAAACTTAGTGAAAGCTACCAAGTTTTTATTGTTGGCACTACGAAGTGACTTCCCCTACAAAACAAAACAAAACGAAATCTGAAAGGAGTCATCAGACGACGAACGTGATACATGTAATGAACGATTGAAATAAATTCATAAAATAAATTCCAAGCTAAAATCTGTTGTTAGGGATTTTAGTTGTGACGTTATTTAAGTTATGACATCATATTTCATGCAAACGAGACCGGAAAAATAAAGTACATTGTAGATTTCTGCGCAGATACGGAAATTCAAAACATGACATAAAACAATCTTTTGCCATCTTTTTTATTTCGATAATTTCTTTTCTTAATGCAATACATTGTACATAGGAACTTAAACATGTATATTATGTAAAACAGAAATATCAAAAATCTCAATCTGCCACTGTTTGATACCTAGCTTGTTGGTTATGGCTCTCGAAACAAATTTTACAGGAGAATGACAATGACGTCAGTAGCAATAAAGTAGCGAGTACTGAACAAGTATAAGAATAAAAATGTTTACACGTTTTATTTTAATTTTTTGTTGAGGTTCTAATTGCTTCATCTTTAGTGTTTTGGATGCTGTTTGTCCTTTCTTCGATTTTGTTTACAACCGTTTAGTGCTGTTTATTTTTCTAATGATGTATAATTGCCATTTGAGTTTTGCTACTATTTTCAACTCAAAATTGTACGGTAATCAAGAATGGGTAGTTCTCCATCAGGTAACTGAATCATAGTAAAAAATCCTAAACCGTTGAAATATCGCTTTGTGACGTTGCCACCATTTTCATTTTTAACAGCACAGTTGGTTGTATAAGCACTATAACTGGCGCTCTAAATACTCATTTAAACTCAGTATACTGATCGTTGTTGCTCCGAAACTATTTTCATTTACCCATCATTTAGTGAAGAGTAGTACGTGGATCAGAGCGGAAACTGCAGAGGGAGGTTTTGCTTCTTTTGAGCATTAATGACCTATAACCGGATTTGACAACTAACAATACAATGCAAAATGTGTTGATGCACCTGTTTTGTTATATTGAATAAATGGTAATAAAAGGTTGAAATACACACAAATTGCACACAAAACCAACAACAGAATAAATGAGAGAAAAGCTCATCCGGCACCGACCCATATTTATTCTATCATTTGATGTCATACAAATGAGAGGTTTAGCGCTATTAAGCCAGGTTAAATCCATGATTTTCTGTATTGGGAAGTCAGGAATAAGACAGTTGTTCTCCGTTGTGTGATTAGTTTTATCGTTTGATTTTGTCATTTGATTAGGGACTTTCCATTTGAATTTTCCTCGGAGCTCAGTATTTTTTTTATTTTACTTTTTTTTGCACATTTACAAATAATTTAATTTTGGTTGTAACTGACGCCGTTTTGTTTATCATACCATAGACATAATTTAGTCATGTGACCGTGATACATCAACGTATTTTCTTTTTTTTCTCAGGTTTAAAATTTAGAATTAAATTTTAAAAAATGACTGTACTTTTTTTCTGTCTATTCGAAATAACATAATAAATGGGTACACACTGTTAGAAAACCCGCTACGCACGTTATTCAGTGTAAACCACATTTTTTTTATGTTATTTTGAATAGTCAGAAAAAATATAACAGTCATTCCTTAAAAAGTTAAATTGGATTTATTAACATTTATTAACATATCTTTATCTATTCTATTTTGTAACACATACCTCGTTACCTCTGTGAACATTTTTTTTCGATTTTCCTCTGATATATCCATGTGCAATACAAACCACAGGAATCTTGTGGTACAGTTCGAAAGTTAAACTTCTAACTTAAATGACAAATGTTTGGGTTGAGAATTATCAAATTGAACATTTTTTTTAAAGAAGATATTCTAAACGCGGTCTTTGATACGATACACTTTAATATTTAACTCAGAAGATGGCCGGTTGCTAGGCAAATATTCTTTTGCAGCAAGCAGTCTTTATTATCCCCATGTTTATTTATTTTACTTTAAATATTTTATTTCACTACTGGTTGTGAACAATGTCCCTCAGAGCTACAACAATGACGCCAAGGTTCCTCCCTGTGTTGTTAATTGCTAATGAAACCCGGGGATTTCAGAATAGCAAAATAGATCTTATATTTATAAATTTTGTGATAGTTGCATTTTACAAAGTATTTATACGAGCACACCATACATATATATTATTCAGTGATCTTATATATGAACAATCATATAAGAAAGTAATGAAAAGAAGAACACCAAACAGCCGGATTTTTGCCCGTCATTTGTTTTGATTATATAAATCTAGTTTCACCATTAGTAGAATGATTAAGAATGATCAAGCATGGTCGACCCCATGGCCCTCATGGTTTGATAAATAATTTCGAGAAATGGTGAATAAATGTATTACAGTCGTCAAGTCACTTATGAAATGTGTAAATTTTTAAACTTATAATAATCGAATATTTCAGGTAAGTAAGAATGAAGTATATCGAAGAGATCAAAGAAGGAGCTATTGACCACTGATCTTGATTGATTTGTAAATTATTGATTGATTGAGTTTTTTGTTATTTAATTACTGTAGTATTTATATAAGGTCAAATTCACATAAAAAATAAATTTAATCCAAGTTTTGATATTTTCCTATGAAATTTTCTCAAGAATAGACCATTTGGATGATATAACATTTGTGTTTTAATTTATTTTTTTAGAACTGACAACATGTTCACAATTTAGTTCGTTTTTCTGATAAATAAAAACATTAATAAATCACAAAACAAATCATTGTTATGACATGATAAAGTGGATTATATTCAATATCTTCAATTTTATATCCAAGTATAAGATTTTTAAGACAGAAGACATGTTGGTCTATATTAAAATAGATAAATGTGTCATAAATTATTGACCAATAATCTTTACCCATTTACATTCAAAGAAAAAATAATTATAGTTATCACATTTGGAACAAATCACACAATTTGGATTATCAGATATTTTCCAACGATGCAAATTATGATTAATTGCTGTAATATTATGCAGTAATTTCCAACTAAACATTTTCATTCTATTATCTTTTAAAAAATGGAATGTAAACGTAAGATTCTTTTTTATAAAATAAATAACGTTATCAAAAGTGAAATGATTTTTCCATACATAGAATCCTACTGGGAGCTCTTTATTAGATTTAATTAAAATATTATATATTTCTTTGTATGAAATTTTGTCCAGATTGTAATACAATCCATGGCTATTCATTCTTATATCTTGTTGAAAATTAATTTTAGTATTTGTAGATGTTTTACTCTTTAATTGTTCTTTCCAAGATTTGGGTATAGCTTTACGTAAAGTACATGTTTCTTCTATCCAATTTTTCTTTTAAGTTTGACTAAAAAAAATTGAGAAATTTCTCTTTTATCGTCGATTATATCATTAATAAAAATTATATCTTCTTCTATTCAATGTTTAAAATACAAACTTTTGCCTTGATTCTTAATATATTGATTTCCCCATATAACTTGTTTCCTGATATCTAAAAGTTCTCAGGGTTTTTTGTCTTCCCGCCACCATTTTTAATCAAGCATTTTAAGATTTCTTAAGGGGGGGGGGGGGGGGGGGGGGCTATGGTATTTTTTTCTGTGCAAACTTTTTTTTCGCCTTTGGCGAAGAACAATCTATTTTTTTAGCGACAAACCGAAAACAATTTTTTCTTTCAATTTCAGCATTACATATAGTGGCAGCTGAGGGTGAAACAAACAATTTTTTTTTCTCAGGGTCCAAAACAAATTATTTGTTGCACCAAAACCTCGAAACAAACTTTTTTCCAAACAAACCATAGCCCCCCCCCCCCCCCCCCCCGAAAATCGAATGGTTGCTGCCTAATTGAAATATACCGGATTTAGAAAGATTTGAAGTGTAATTATTTTGATGTTAAAATTGACACTTGCAGTATTTATATAAAATATTCTACCTTCTAACTCGTAAAAAACTTTCTTTTCTTTTTCAGATTCAACATCAAAGGTTGATGTGTTGCCCTATCATGGATTCACAACTACCTGAACTATTTTTACTGTTAACATGTGCATGATATGGAATGTAAACATATGAATATTTCTAGGATTTTTTATATTTGAAACATCATATGCAGGATTTACATTGCAATGTAGTGTGGATACATCATTATATTGTGAAATTGATATTCCAACTGATTTTAACCGTTTATGGAAATTTATAAATTGACCTACTAGATGAATAGATTTTGACAGAATATCAATCACAAACTTAGAACTATAAAATTGAATTAGTTTACTGCCTATCTGTGATCCATCTAAGTGGATTATATTGGACATATCAACAAAATCTTTTAAAGTGATGCCGATGCTTTTACAGTGTCATGAATGCAGTACCAGTTTCAAGCGACTTTTAAACCCCCATGTTTAAGTGACAGTTTAATTTTACCATCTAGCTTTACCAAACCTTGCAAATCTATCTATTTCATTATTTGTGAATTTTTTGTGTTCATATTTGCTTTAATATATTCTTATTATGTAAAATGATATCTAAAAAGCAAAAACAATTTAGTATCCACTTAAATCATCAAAACTTTTTTTTAAATATACCGCCATTGACACTCGATACTTTTTGCACACGACTACCACCGTCTCTTTAAATAAAAATTAACCTGTTGATAACCTTCCTGGTGGATGGGTCGAAGAAAGGGAATATCTTCTATAATTTCGTACTATTGACGGAGTAACTTAGCAGATATGTATGTTAACATTGTTGTTATTTGTCAACAGGAAAGATTGTTTTCTTTTCGAATCAAAATCTCTCATTTTCACCTGTTCAAAAATGTGTTGAAGCAAGGGAGACAATCAGCATTGATAAAAATGTATATATCTTTCCAAAAAAATTTTAAAAACAAGAAAACGAGAGAAGCCATGTCATTTAATTATTTCACTTGCACTTCCATGAACAATCCAAAACTTTTCTGATTGGATATTATTGATATATCCCCATAACTTGAAATAGAGAAACAACAAAGACAGCTTCTTCTGCTTCATTTTTAAGCCCCATTCATGGGCATTGTGTTTTCTGGTCTGTGCGTTCGTCTGTCAGTCCATCCCTCCGTTTATTCGTTCGTTCGTCTGTTCGTCCGTCCGTCTGTCCCGCTTCAGATTAAAGGTTTTGGTCGAGGTAGTTTTTGATGAAGTTGAAGTCCAATCAACTTGAAACTCAATACTATGAAACGCCAAAACTGTTTTTTTTTTTTTTTATGACCATTTTCATTATATGACGTGCATATACCTTCACATGATATGCACTTGTCATTATATGATGGACATTTACCTTTATGATGTGCACTTGTCAATATATGATGTGCAAACACCTTTATATGACGTGCAAATATGCTTATATTATGTTCAAGTATCTATATATGAAGTACAAACATTCTATATATGATGTGCAAATGTTCTTATATGATGTGCAAACATACTTATATGATGTGCAAACATACTTATATGATGTGCACACATTCTTATATGATTTGCAAATATCCTTATATGATGTTCACATATACTTAAATTGTGTACACATGTACTTATATATCGCACGAACCACATCATATAAGTATGTATGCACATCATATAAGTATAAATGCACATCATATAAGTATAAATGCACATCATATAAGTGTAGTTGCACATCATATAAAGATGTTTGGACATCATATAAAGATGTTTGGACATCAAATAAAGAGGTTTGGACATCATATAAAGACACTTGCACATAATATAAGCATATTTGCATGTCATATAAAGGTGTTTGCACATAATAAAATGACAAGTGCACATCATACAAAGGTAAATGCACATCATATAATGACAAGTGCACATCATATAGAGGTAAATGCACATCATATAATGAAAAATGGTCATAACAAGACAGTTTTGGCGTTCATTGCAGTACACATGTGTCCTATGATCTGATCTTTCTAATTCTAATGCCAAATTAGAGATTTCCCCCATTTTCACAATCCATTGAACATAAAAAATGATTGTGCGGATGGGGCATCCGTGTACTGGGGACACATTGTTATTTACACCTAAACCTCGAATTTGTTATAACACTATCACATCATCAGTACCATAGTTTATGGCAAACTAGACGATTTTAATTGTTCAACTTATCAATTTATATACCTGAGTAGCCATATACCAACTTCACCTGTATTTCAGATATACATCTCCAGACATATTCAGTATTCAATAGCTTGCAGCTTCTTCACAGACTTTGTGAGACGACACCAATATCTAAGCAGATCATTGATGAACCTGGGGGGTGTCTTGTCTTTTTCTACAAAACAAATCATCAGAAGGTAAATATTCCGTATCAACTTCACAAATATTACACGATAGTCTTGAGTAAAGAGTGTTGAAACTGACGTTATTTATCGTCTAAATAACGTGTTATACTATTTTTTATTTGTCTTTATGAAAATTACTTTTACTGTTTAGTCTGTGTTTATTGATATCCATTTGACGTGGCTTGTACTTGTACATACCGTCATTGTGCAGGTTGTGTTATTGTTCTACGATAATTTTCGTATTGTCGCTATCATTTTTGCTTATGTGTCTTTTTGGAGTTTGTATGCTACAAATGACCTGGTTCTGTTCTTAAACATCCTCGTATTGTGCTGTTGTAATACATTTTTGTATTCTTGCCTTTGATATTTGCTGTGCATTATCTATATGCCATGTTATGTTTCTATGATACATAAATGACGTGGCTCTGTGCTTATACATCCTGGCATTGTCTTATTGTACTATGGTACTATGGTAGTTTTGTGTCCTTTTGTATTTAATTTTTGCTAATGTACTAAGTATAAATGCCATTGTTTTCGTTAATTTTATAGTGATTAAGATTATAACACAATGTTGACTGTTGTACCCCCATTTTTGACATTTGACCGATAATGTCTTTGTTTGTTTGCGTACCGTTGTCAATATAATGGAATTTGATACGACTGTCATACATACAAGTGTGAGGTTTAGCTAGCATTAAAACCAGGTTTGATCCACCATTTTCTACATACAAAAATACCCGTACAAAGTCAGGAATATAACAGTTGTCATCAATTTGTTTGATTTAGTTGAGCTTCTGACTTTGACAGTTGATTAAATACTTTCCTGTTTCAATTTCCTCGGAGATTAGTATTATTTTTTTAACAATACAACGATTTATGGTTCGAACAAAGACCCTCTTAATTGTTCAAAAAAGAAACGACCACACTTTGCCTAATTTAAAAATCGACAATAGACAAAGAACAGTGTTCACAACACTACATTATTTAGTTGACTACTGTGTCATTATCCAATTAGTTGAACATACTTAAATGTTGAGATACGCTATATCTTTTTCGTTCATATGTAGTACATTTACTGTTTAACATTAGGAATTATTCGAAGCACTAAGGATTATGATACGGTTAAACAAACATGACTTAGCCTTACTCGGCAACATTTTCAGAATTTGTGGTTACCAATGCTCTTGAAGTTAGTTTTCATTTAGACATTCAACTGTTTTGATTCGAACTTCACTGAATCACTTTATAAGACATATAAAACCTCTGACCAACCCGTATAATTGATATATTTAAATATAGATTGAATTTTTAAAATAAATATCTCACTAAAATAAATCATCTATGATATATGTGAAAACGAAGAAGATAATTATAGAAAACGTTATTTCTTCTATAAAAAAAACCCGTATGATCGGAATTTTTTTAACTGACGTTTTTCTTTAATTTGCCTTTATATCCACCAGTTGTCAATATACATGTACTAGAGGGACGGTCAAACTCGACCACTCTATGCCAAAATGAAATATTGAAATGCTCCCGACTACATGAATACATGTATTCAGTTAAACTATCCTTTGTTGTTTTTTTTATTTTTTTTAATTTTTATAGTTGACTTTTAAAATGGCGTCATCAACTCCAAATTGCAGTGTATGCTATCTTCGCCATATCACCAATCCATCAATAACCTGGTGTACTGAGTGTCTAATTCTAATGCCAAATTAGAGATTTCCCCCATTTTCACAATCCATTGAACATAGAAAATGATTGTGCGGATGGGGCATCCGTGTACTGTGGACACATTCTTATTTACACCTATACCTCGAATTTGTTATACACTATCACATCATCAGTACCATAGTTTATGGCAGACTAAACGATTTTAATTGTTCAACTTATCAATTTATATACCTGAGTAGCCATATACCAACTTCACCTGTATTTCAGATATACATTTCCAGACATATTCAGTATTCAATAGCTTGCAGCTTCTTCACAGACTTTGTGAGACGACACCAATATCTAAGCAGATCATTGATGAACCTGGGGGGTGTCTTGTCTTTTTCTACAAAAAAAATCATCAGAAGGTAAATATTCCGTATCAACTTCACAAATATTACACGATAGTCTTGAGTAAAGAGTGTTGAAACTGACGTTATTTATCGTCTAAATAACGTGTTATACTATTTTTTATTTGTCTTTATGAAAATTACTTTTACTGTTTAGTCTGTGTTTATTGATATCCATTTGACGTGGCTTGTACTTGTACATACCGTCATTGTGCAGGTTGTGTTATTGTTCTACGATAATTCTCGTATTCTCGCTATCATTTTTGCTTATGTGTCTTTTTGGAGTTTGTATGCTACAAATGACCTGGTTCTGTACTTAAACATCCTCGTATTGTGCTGTTGTAATACATTTTTGTATTCTTGCCTTTGATATTTGCTGTGCTTTATCTATATGCCATGTTATGTTTTTTTTATACGTACATGACGTGGCTCTGTACTTATACATCCCGGCATTGTCTTATTGTACTATGGTACTATGGTAGTTTTGTGTCCTTATGTATTTAATTTTTGCTAATGTACTAAGTATAAATGCCATTGTTTTCGTTAATTTTATAGTGATTAAGATTATAACACAATGTTGACTGTTGTACCCCCATTTTTGACATTTGAACGATAATGTCTTTGTTTGTTTGCGTACCGTTGTCAATATAATGGAATTTGATGCGACTGTCATACATACAAGTGCGAGGTTTAGCTAGCATTAAAATCAGGTTTGATCCACCATTTTCTACATAAAAAAATACCCGTACAAAGTCAGGAATATAACAGTTGTCATCAATTTGTTTGATTTAGTTGAGCTTTTGACCTTGACATTTGATTAAATACTTTCCTGTTTCAATTTCCTCGGAGTTTAGTATTATTTTTTTTAACAATACAACGATGTATGGTTTGAACAAAATGGGCCATGGAACCACAAAGACCCTCTTAATTGTTCAAAAAAGAAACGACCACACTTTGCCTAATTTAAAAATCGACAATAGACAAAGAACAGTGTTCACAACACTACATTATTTAGTTGACTACTGTGTCATTATCCAATTAGTTGAACATACTTAAATGTTGAGATACGCTATATCTTTTTCGTTCATATGTAGTACATTTACTGTTTAACATTAGGAATTATTCGAAGCACTAAGGATTATGATACGGTTAAACAAACATGACTTAGCCTTACTCGGCAACATTTTCAGAATTTGTGGTTACCAATGCTCTTGAAGTTAGTTTTCATTTAGACATTCAACTGTTTTGATTCGAACTTCACTGACTCACTTTATAAGACATATAAAACCTCTGACCAACCCGTATAATTGATATATTTAAATATAGATTGAATTTTTAAAATAAATATCTCACTAAAATAAATCATCTATGATATATGTGAAAACGAAGAAGATAATTATAGAAAACGTTATTTCTTCTATAAAAAAACCCCCGTATGATCGGAATTTATTAAACTGACGTTTTTCTTTAATTTGCCTTTATATCCACCAGTTGCCAATATACATGTACTAGAGGGACGGTCAAACTCATACACTCTATGCCAAAATGAAATATTGAAATGCTCCCGACTACATGACATACATGTATTCAGTTAAACTATCCTTTGTTGTTTTTTTTATTTTTTTTTATTTTTATAGTTGACGTTTAAAATGGCGTCATCAACTCCAAATTGCAGTGTATGCTATCTTCGCCATATCACCAATCCATCAATAACCTGGTGTACTGAGTGTGATGAAGGACTTTGTATCGATTGTCAAGACCATCACAGTCTGTCAAAAGGAACACGGCATCATAATACTACACCAATAACCGAATACCTAAATTTACCAAAAGATATTCATCAAATCACTGAAAACTGTGACAGACACAACGAAAGGTTTATAATTTACTGTAAAAAACATGAATGTCCTTGCTGCAGTAGTTGTATTGTAGAAAATCATAGCGAATGTCGAGATTTGGCAAAATTGGGTGATATCGTCCATAACATTAAAACATCGAATGCCTTCTATGAGATCGAACATTCGTTGTCAGAACTCTCACAAAACATCCAAATAATTCGACAAAACCGACAAAACAATCTGAAGACGTTGTCAGAGAAGAAAAGACAGATCCTGCAAAAAATCAAAGAAACGAGGAATAAAATCAACAACCACTTAGACAAAATACAAGAGGACACAACCAAAAAAATAAATTTAATGGAAGAGAATGAAAGCAAGAAAATTGAAGTATTACTAAAGCAATTACAGGAAGAAGAAAATGAAATTTCTAAATGTCAAAAAAACATAGAAAACATCAGACAGCATGCCACAGATTTGCAGTCATTTGTTTCTATGAAGCAGCTTGAAAATAAAGTCTCAATCAAAGAACATCTTCTGCAGTCTATTACCAAAGCTGAACATTGCAGGGAAAGTCAATTGTCGTATGAAGTCAGTTTCGCTATACAAAAGTTCGTCACCGATATCCAGAGTTTTGGCGAAGTCAAGGTAAATACCAAGCCAGGTGCTGTTGAGTTGACACGGAATAAAGACAAACAAGCACAAATCATGGTACCGCGAGTCTTATCTAGGTCGATTGAAAATATCAACCTGGAAATCCATAAAACTATAGATACCAAGGGACATAACACCATGGGCTGTTGTATGTTACCAGATGGTAGAATGGCATTTACCGATTATAGTTACTGCACTGTAAGGATTTTTAACAGTGATGGATCAAAAGATTTTGAAGTGGAAACACCAAATTGGGCATTTGACATAGCGTACTCAGGAGGAGACAATACTTTAGCTGTTACATCAGGTCCTTCACAAAAAATCCTTGAGATAATCGACTTACAAAGCAAGAAAATAAATGAGAGCATATCTATTGATTTTGATTATTATGGCATAGCAGTCAGGGATAACAAATTTATTTGTTCTGCAGCAGGAAAAGGAATACAACTTACCAATCCGCACAACAATTCAACAGTTGATTTAGTGAAGGTAAATCTTCCTCCCTTTTGTTACGTTGCATTGTTGGGTGATAAAATTTACCACACAGATTACAAATCTAGTTCCGTGACATGCAGTGCACTGAAAGGTACAATACTGTGGTCATTTAAGAATGAAAGCGTATTGAAGAACCCACTTGGTATTTCTACAGATGACTGCGGTAATGTGTACGTAGTAGGGGAATTGTCTAAAAATGTAGTAGTTATATCTGCTGATGGACAACAGCATAAGGAAATGCTCACAACCAGTCTTGGTTTTTCAGATCCAACGACTCTAAGTTTTAATAGAAGTTCAAATCAGTTATTAGTTGCAAATAGATTTGAAAAAGCAGTTATATTTTCTATGAATTGATTATTAGTCCTTACAGACAATACACAGTGTAGACTTGAATCAAACATTCCAAAGTTTCATGTATAGAAAAGAGTCGATTTATCCCAGAAACATGCATATGACAAATATAATGCAATTTACTTTCTGTAAATAAAATACACCAAGTGTAGACATTTGGTATCCAATTTCAATATTTAACTTATCGAATGAAGTTTGTTTTACCAAACATAACACTTAAAATATATTATACCTTAAGAAGTGCGAAAAACAATCTAACCATGTCTAGTTTTGTTTGCAATTATCAGCAATGTCAATACATATATATGTATATGATTTTCATCTTTTATCATCTGTGCCCAGATTAAGACATTGTTAGATATATCGTGTTTGTAAATATTCAACCGAATTTTAGCAGCATAAATGTATATATCGCTTCATTGTATCAGATATAGATTTATTTAAACAAGAATATTATGATTTTTATGTATCACTGATAATAAGTTCGTAATAAATTGTTATAATTGACTATTTACCGAATTTGCAACACGACGGGTGTCACATTGGAGCAGGATCTGCTTACCCTTCCGGAGCACCTGATGTCACCACTAGTTTTCGGTGGGGTTCGTGTTGTTTATTCTTTAGTTTTCTATGTTGTGTCATGTGTACTATTGTCAAAATGATTGTTTGTCTTTTTCATTTTTAGCCATGGCGTTGTCAGTTTGTTTTAGATTTATGTGTTTGACTGTCCCTTTGGTATTTTTCGTCCCTGTTTTATAACTTTATTGTACCTTTGGTATTTTTTACCTCTCTGTTGCATATATTTTAAATTTTAACATGACAACATATATGTTAGTTATTTATTCTCCTAAGCAATATAAAATTTTATTTGCGATAGAGACTTGATGAAAAGTAAATTAACAAAATCCCCAACTCCTAACCTATCAACACGAATAGTTTCATATCAGATGATTAAATAAAAGCTGAAACACATTAAACGACCACCAATGTCATATTTCTGAGGCTCCTCCTTATGTACAAAAAAAAAATGAAATTTAAAGCCACATTTAAAGAGGAATGTAAAAATTAAATTAACACGATTAATGACAATAGATTTTTACTAAAATAAAAAGACAGATGAAAAACTTCTTACATTTTTTGTTTAATAGTTCACTTATCAATTTGTTATTTACTCGTTGAGTCAACACATTAGAGCTTTATCTTGTTAAAAGTAATAAAAACAAAAGACTAGCGTTCTTTGTGAAGTTGCTTTCTTCATTCAGTTTTCTGTTTCAAGCTGTTATAACTGTTGATTTCATATATTTTCTACAGACCGATTTTTTTGTTTTGGTTAGCTTTTTGTGGAGATGTGGTATGATTGCAAATGAAACAACTATCTACCAACGTTCAAATGAAGTGGGTGTAACAATTATTGGCAACCATACGGCCTTAAACAATGAGAAAAACTCATTTCTGATATTCGGCGATAAAAGGCCCTGACTAAAAAAAAATAATTGAGAAAATGAACGGCATAATGTAAACAAACAGACACACACAAAATAATAGGGATAAAATTGATTTCTGGCACAAATCCCTCCCTCTCAACTAGGACAACGGTATTATCATACAACATAAGAACAAACTATGAATAACTGTTGACCCAGGCTGTACTGATCAGATCGATACAAAGATGAAAACATCTAACAAAACAATAATCGAATGTGGCACTTATCTATTCAGCTCACAACAGAAAAAATAAAAAGTAAATAGCTGAGAGTGCTCGCAGTTACTGACAGCTTGTTCATAATTAAAAACAAATAATAAAAATAAACACGTATCTTAGTTTAAATTATATCAATTAGTACACATCCGATGTCATTCACCGAGGAAAACATGACCTTGTGCAACGGAAAAAAATATAGATATAGACAAAGTGTAGTAATGTGAATTTGCATATGTGTATCAAAAACAGAAAGTATGGTTTTGATTTACTAATTACATAATCAATATTTATGCAAACAAAATCAATGTTCAAAGATCTAATTACAGTGTTGAATTGGTAACATTTCAGAATAAGTTTATTGAAGGTATTGACAACATGGATAAAGATTAATTGATGGCTCGCCAAACATTTTATTCGATAGAATGACGATGTGCTATGCCGTTTAAAATAAGTTTTCCACATTTAAAACACAACTTGCGAACACAATATTTATTTGTATCGACAAATGTTGTAAATGTTTTAAGAAATTTGTGATGAAGGATACCTTGACATAAACATTTACCAGTAATAATTCTCCATGTCTTATATAGCATGTACTTTAATACGACGCTAGATTAAAAACTGACGTAGAAAGGTAACACCCGACCACCGAAAGCTTCATTTTATGAAGCCCAGGTGGTCGTGTGGTCTAGCGGGACGGCTACAGTGCAGGCGATTTTGGTGTCATGATATCTCAGTAGCATGGAATCCCGGTGAGGGAAAAACAAAAAATTTGCGAAAGCACATTTTCAGATCTAACATTGTTGGGTTGATGTATAGACGAGTTTTATATACATAATGTACACAGCCATGTACCACCTTTACATTTGCTATTATTGTATGCATTGTGATATATGTTTTCCTTCAATTTTATATTTTAAGGACAAAAGCTATGTAATAAAATAATATTTAGTATACTTGCCTTTTCTTTAAAGAACAAATCGTAATACGAACTCGGGAAATAAGTTTATAGTCAGATTTATCAAACGATCATTCAATTGAATGGGAAATCTGCTATGAAATTAGATTGTGTAGAGGTGTAGTATTCATAGTGGAAAAAGCACGTACTTTATTTTAACATGACAATATTTTGTTACACTCCAAAAACAGATATACATGTAAACATTATGTTCATATTTATTTTTAACATTCCTCCTATCATAACCAAAGTCTTTAAATTTTTGTTCTTTCAAAAAAATATGATGCAAGGAAGACTATCATTAAAAATATGAATAAGTAAAGCAGTTGCAATTTTTTTTTCAAATAGCATTTAACATTATGCTGCGATAAAGATAAGACAAATGATAATATGTAACTATATAAAACAGCTATAAAAATTTCGAAAAAAGGCTGATGATGGCATACTGAAATCCGAAACTCATAAGTCGATCAAAAACATAAAAAAAGGATGTTTTGATATAACTTAATATGGAATACTCATTACATTTCGATGTTAAATGATATGGTTTCGTATTGACTTGATATAGTTTTTTCATTATTTAATATGGTTTTGCCATTACTCGATGTGGTTTCACCATTGTTTAATTTGGTTATATCATTAGGCAATGTGGTTTTAACATTACTTAATGTGAATGTGACATAACGTAATGTACAGTCTGTAGTTTTTTTTCATTACATGATGTGGTTTTGTTATTTCGTAACGATGATTTGTCAATTCTTTATTTGGCCTTAAAGTTTAACATTACGTAATGATGCTTCAAAATTTGACGATTTTGCACTACATGATGGGTGTGTTTCAGTATTTGATGTGGTCATGTAATTCTTTGATGTGGTTATTGCATTACTACGATGAGGTAAAACCACGTGACCATTTTGAACAAATATGTCATATTTTTAGACCGATTTCCATAATGGCGTTTGTGTAAGGCGCTCTAGATTAGTACAGAAAAGCCACGGTCGCAACAGATTGTACGATATTTTTGTCAAGGGAGATCTTTAAAATAGTTGTCATGGCACTGTCGTGAAAAATGTTGAAAACATATTTCAAGTGGTCACATCACCTTCAACATGTCCACGATGGGTACAAGACAGAAAAAAAAATTGTAATTGTACTGTCGTTGGTTTGTCGCAAGTCGGTCATGTGATAGTCGTGCAACAGTTGTGTGATAATCGTACGACAATTGTGAGTTTTTTGGGGCTATTTTGCAGGTTGCTATGGCATGAGATACGCGTGTCACTGTCGTGTCACTTGTCGTGTCACTTGTCGTGTCACTGTCGTGTCACTTGTCGTGTCACTATCGTGTCACTATCGTGTCACTATCGTGTCACTATCGTGTCACTATCGTGTCACCGTCGTGTCACTGTCGTGTCACTGTCGTGTCACTGTCGTGTCACTGTCGTGTCACTGTCGTGTCACTGTCGTGTCACTGTCGTGTCACTGTCGTTTCACTGTCATGCCACTGTCGTGCCACTTTCGTACGACTGTTGTGCCACTGTGAGGCGACTCTCAGAGAAAGCTCTTGAAATATGCCAGGCTCCATCTGTATGATTCCAACGAAATCACTGGCAGAGTCCCATTCCAACTCTTGCATCAGTGTACCATACTGCATAAACATCAGGCGTCGTTCGATCCATGGCTAGCAACCAACGTCGGACGTCTTCTAAATAAAATGAACATATGTCGGCCAACGAACGTACCACTTTCGTACCACAGACAATCAATGTTGTGCGAGCATCGTACACAATTTGATATTCATGAGACAATCGTGCGACGATTGTTAGATTAAAATGGTTTATGTTGATGCTGACGACAACGTTTTTATCAAACGACGTGCATCGGTTGTAAGATACTTTCATTATAGCCAACAGACAGAGAAAAGACGACAAAAAATCGTATAGCAACTGATTGTCGTACGACGACCACAGATATCGTGGCGCTGCATAGATGTGTCGTGGGTTCGTTGTGACCAGGGCTAAACCATTAAGTTAAAGTCCAAATTAAAGATCGAACTATTGTTAACAGTTATTTAGTATGAAAAAGGGAACCGACAGACAAAAAAAAAAGTACTAAAACATATACAGTAATTCGGACATAAAGGGGATATCCCAAAACCACTTGCCAGTTTTTCCTTGGTTCTCAAATCGAAGCGCGGTATTATAATAAGTTTGTAAATCAACACTGAGTTGTCTTGGTCTTAAAGAATAACTGCTATACAAATTTTATAACATATAAATACATTTTAAAATTCATTGACATGATGGAGGTTTACAAATGTATCATGACAAAAAAGTTTAATTCGGTAATATTCAATGCAAAAATAAACTTATATAGAAATACAAAAAAATGTGTTATGATTGCCAATGAGACAACTCTCAACCACAGACCAAATGACGTAGAAGTTAATATATATGTGTGACTGTATGGTCTTTAAGAATGAACAAAACGCATGCCTGATAGTTCGCTTAAAAGGGTCTCTAAATGAAAAATATAAAAACAATTTAAACTAGAAACTTTACTAATTAAATTATGAAGACGCCGACGATACGTAACCGACGACGGCATATTGGTTTGCTGTAGGTACGACGTAAGTTAAAGGATTTGTATTGCATTTTTGACAAATGAGTTACTTTAAATCAACTCACACTAAAGTTCAAGGGAAATGGGGGGGGGGGGGGGGGGGCTAAGTGACAAAGCATCAACTCTATAAAATCAAAATTGTCCGATTTTCTGTAGCATGTATGTTCATTTGAACATATAAACATTAAACTTTTATTCTTATTAATTGCACTTTCTGATATACCACGCACTAATTGAAAACAAAACCTTTTTGAAATATCTGTTTCACAGGTGACGACTGACAGGTTCTAGTTGTCGTAACCACAATCCCGTCATCTTTTCCTTGAATGTAATCTTCCAAATAAAACCAAATCACTGGGTGTGTACTTTCGCGAAAATTACAAGGGGTGTCACAAAAGGGGGGGGGACTAAGTGACAAAGCATCAAATCTATAAAATAAAAATTGTCCGATTTTCTGTAGCAAGTATGTTCATTTGAACATATAAACATTAAACTTTTATTCTTATTAATTGCACTTTCTGATATACCACGCGCTAATTGAAAACAAAACCTTTTTGAAATATCTGTTTCACAGGTGACGACTGACAGGTTCTAGTTGTCGTAACCACAATCCCGTCATCTTTTCCTCGAATGTAATCTTCCAAATAAAACCAAATCACTGGGTGTGTACTTTCGCGAATATTACAACGGGTGTCACAAGTTGATTAGAATTCGCTTACTCTCCTTCCGAAGCACCCGAGATCAAGCTGATGGATTTATGTTACTCGGTCGTACTGACCTATTGAGTCGAGCTAATCAAAACTGTCTTTACATTTTTTTCTTATACTGTGCTATTATAAACTATATTAGGTTAGGGTTAATGTTTAGCACTTACATACATGCTAAACTCCTCCGCGTGCATTTTCTTTATATGTATGCCCCAAGTCAGGAGCATGTAGTTCAATGGCTGTCGTTGCTTCATTAGTGTCAAATTTGTTATTTGTAGAAGATTAAGCTATAAAAAGGGCCGTTAGTTTTCTCGTTTGAATTTCTTCACATTTTCACGAGATGGTCTTTTGTGGCAGACTATACGGTGTTTTGAAGGCTGTTCGGCTGCCTATAATTGCGTGCTCCCACTGCATTTGAACTATGGTGGATAATTTTTCCATTGTCAATCGCAGCACATCTAACTTATTTCCATGTGTATGTTATGTTTTGTATGCTGTAAAATTGTTTATATTTTTTACGCATACCTACCCGTGAACCCTCATTTCGGAAGCTCGAGCAATAACTCTTGACCTGTGAAAAAAAAAAATAGAAACCTATCAGATAACTCGAATTTCAACTCTTAATTTTAATCTAAATGATACTCAAATAAGGTTTTACCTCGAACTTTACGTCAAAAGGTGACTCAAATTCAAAGTTGAAGTCGAATTGTAATTCGGAACTCTATTTTTAAATGTGACTCAAACGCAAAGTTAAACTCGAAACTGGATATGTGGTTGGGAGTTGTCTCAATGGCAATCATACCACATTTCTTTATATCTGTATAAAGCTTTTTTTAAAGGTTTATGACCCCTTCTGTAGCCATCTTTTTACGAATTTTTTAAACTTCAATTGTATCAAAACTACAGATGTAATAACTAATAGAGATAGGCCATTTTGTACATATACCAAGGGGAAACCTGATGCAAAGCATCATTATGTATTGTTTCATTGCATTTAAGGTGGTACCCAACACCTGGACTAAAATTAATTTGGCTCGTTTAATTTTCATAAAATTTTAACAAAGTATTTACTTTGGAACATTGACAAAAATAATAAAATTTCAATAAATTTGAACTAACGGTTTTATCTGGAAAATTACACTGGTTATATAGCAGTTTGATAAACACTTATTTTGATCATTGAGAAGCTTGATATTCCCTTAACATCACAACTTAATTAAAACGTATAGCTGATTTTGTAGAGTTATCTCCCTGTAGTGTTAGGTACCACCTTAATGGAAAAAGAGTACTTTGTGGCAAATAAACCAAGATTTTTTTATGAAAAAATCCACAGAGATTTTTATTATAAAATTTGAAACATAAATTATTAACTTGCTTTTCTATGATGTGCTAGTATTTATTTTTTACAAACAGTTCTAAGCGCCCTGTAAATTAAAAAAAATACATTGTGCTATGTCACTTAAGTCGAGCGCACCATAAAAGGTGTACTTGATTTGGTCCATATTTTAATTTGTTTTAACCAATAGCTACATTAATAAACTGGTTCTAAGGAAATCAATGATAGTGTTGGATGCAATTATCTTATATCTATCAGTCATGAAATTGTCAACATGAGGTAACAAGGATAAATGCTGTGGATCTATAAAATTTCAATATGTTTAGCATTGGATCAACAGAAGGATACATAATCCTTAATGGATTGAATTTAATAGAAATAAATTTGTTTGCGTGATAAATTTGTAAACCTCCATGAATGGTTATAAAACTTGTACAGGAGCTATTCTTTACGATGAAGATATAAGCATCTACAGAAGAAGAAAAAAATCCCCGTTAAGTGTACCAGTTAATGTACAGTCAGTCAACATTACGCTTTTACACTGGCGACAGATTTATCAGACGAGACACAGGGTTAATAAGAATCTTAAATTTATTAAATCATTTACAGCTTCCATTTGAGAACTACGGACAAAACGGCAGGACCAAATGGTTTGAGGATGTTCATATTATGACCGCATTATTGTAAATGTTTTAGTACTTTTTTCTTAATTTTGTTTGTCGTTCTCCTTGTTCATATTGTTACGAATTTGCAGTTTAAGATGGTTATAATAGTTCTACAGTTATGTATTTTCCGATATCTTTATTAGTTTCCCATATCATCCGTTTATCGTTGAAAACTGTATCTAAAATCATCCCTTTATCCTTGGTTGCTAGCACACGCTTTACCTGTACAGTTGTTACTAGGGTGCTCTCTTCGAGGTCCGCGTTATAAGTATAAATAGTGGGTAGCTATCCAGTGTAAATTGTCATTCTTATCGAGAGACGTCGTAAGAAGAAGATTAAAAAGGTTGGACCGTTAATATTTAAAGACGAGTAGCAGGAGTATTCAAACAAAGTGGAGTGTTTGAAGTCTGTTGAGAAGATATAAATAGTTTCGGTTCCGTAGAAGTTGTATAAACAGGGTTAGTGCTAAGGGTTTGCGTTCCACATCTCTCACTATTGCAGTGAGTGTTTGCTGTTAAACCATACCTTAGTGCTACCCTGTTCCAACAGTTTTATAAATATATTTCAATAAAGTTGCATACAGTTTGATTAGTTTTCATACATTCGTTTTATTCAGGTTCCAAACATTAAGGTTCCAAACATTTAGGTTTCAGACAATAGTTCCAAACCGTCTGACCCGTTTCAAACATTCAGGTTCCAGACAGGTTCCAAACATTTAGGTTTCAAACAGGTTCCAAACATTTAGGTTCCAGACAGGTTCCAAACATTTAGGTTTCAGACAACAGTTCCAAACCGTCTGACCCGTTTCAAACACTTAGGTTATAGACAGGTTCCAAACATTTAGGTTCCAGACAGGTTCCAAACATTTAGGTTTCAGACCAGTTTTATACATTTAGGTTTCACACCAGATATATTCATTTATATTCCAGACTATAGTTTCAAAAAGTTCGGGTTAGGTTGATAGGTGTTGACAATCGTTTTATGTAATAAAGTATTTGTTTCATATTTGATAGTGATAGTGTAAACTTTCTATTGACTTTAGTACTTTTGAATTGCTTTTCAAATCCCAGGAAACTGGTATGAACCCGAGGATAAAAACATCTAAACGTCCCCGCCCGGTTACACGTCACAATATCAAATAACTATAAACACCAACTAGAACTTTAACTTTAACTTGATAGCCAAAAGCACATTACACAAACAACATATGAAATAGGTCTTAAAAAGAACATATCTTTTTCAAAATGCCCACGTGGTTTTACCTCGTTGTAGTAATGGAATAACCACATCAAAGAATGACATGACCACATCAAATACTGAAACAAACACATTATGTAGTGTAAAATCGTCAAATTTTGACTGACTGATTTAGATACTGGGGATAATTAAACACTTGGAAATCCTACATATACCTAAAGTTCGCTTACGAAGCAGAAGATCCTGGAAAACCATAAATCGGTTCTAATCTCCTTAGGTGTTATGGATCCAAAGGATGAAGACTAGGACCTTCCACCTTTATATTGGATTCATGAGCTTCACAAGCATCCTTATAAGGAAAGGTATTTTGCAGGTTCTTCCAAGTGTTCCAACTAACCCTTGTCTAAAGTTCTTACTGCCATACTCACTGCAGTCAAAAAAGGACTTATATATCCGAAACGGCATATTCAAGAAGTGGTGTTAATCAGATGTGAATACTGAAAAATCCTAAAGAGTTATTGGTGAATTTACCATATCAATCATTAAAACATGGAACTTACACTACTAACCACTATTCCACATACTAAAGCTCGACTGAAAGAACTCGTCAGTTTATGATTCTTTAACCAAAAGAGCACTAGACGTTTTAAATATCTAGTTTTGGGCTGGAATTCAGCTTACTTTGTGAAAAATCATATAGAGTCAAGGAAAAAATATACCGACGAGGATATCACTGCCATGCTGAACTTTTTAATTGAGAACATTTGTATTGCATTTGGGGGTTTAGTCTTCAAACAGACTATTGGAATCCCAACTGGTATCTATGGCGCTCCTCTACTCTCAGATTTTTTTTTTATATTTCTATGAAGCAGAATTAATTCAAGGGCTTGTATTGAACAGAAATTAGCCCAGTCTGTTAATTTCACCTTTAGGTATATTGATGATGTTCTGTTTCTAAATAATAATAGATTGATTGATCACTTACATTAAATATATCAAAGTAAACTTGAAATTACAGATACTACCGACACAGATAAATCTGCTTCATATTTAGACATTTTTTCTCTTAATGACTACTGATGTTAGGTTGAATATCAAAACTTATGACAAACGCGCTGATTTAAATTTCCCTATAGTCAACTTTCCATTTCTGTGTAGCAACATCCCAGCAGCGTCAGCATATGGAGTAAATGTGTCGCAATTGATACGTTACTCTAGAGCTAGCTCAAAGTACGTTGATTTGGTTGAACGAGGAATACTATTGTCTCAAAAGTTGCTAAGACAGGGCTATGAATCAATCAAATTAAGGTCATCACTCAAGAAATCTTACCGTCACCATCATGAGCTGATTGGCCATTATGACAAAAGTGTGTCAGAAATCATATCTGATATTCTTCCTCAGTCATGATTACCTTCCAACATTACCGAACTTAACAAAGAAATAACACGACGGTGCCGTATACGGTGCAGGAAATGCTTTCCCTTCCGGAGCACCTGATTTCACTCCCGGTTTTTAGTGGAGTTCGTGTTGTTTCTAAATTATTATTTATTACTGTTCTTGTAAATGTCGTTTGGTTCCTTTGTTCACTCCTTGGTTTTGATTGTTATTTTCGTTGAAACATCATTACGTAATGTTTAAGCCATATACAGAAATGACAAATCATCATTACGAAATAACTACATGTAAACCACATCAGCTTTTCAAGGGGTTTGTTTAGGTCGGGAATGTTAGTTCTTTAATTTGAACTACAAAAATTAAATGAATAAATGATTGTGATAATGAATCTTCAGAAAGTCATAAAGACAAAGTTTAACATATCAATAATAGTGAGGGTATTGACAGCACTTATGTGTGTTTTAAGGCCATCGATGTGTTTTGGTCAGTCATACTCCAACACCATCTTTTTTTATTTGTGAATGTTGTATGAGTTCATACTTCTCTCTCAAAATATATCAGGACAAGTAATTTAAATAGTTCTATAGTACGTAGATCATTTTTTTTCTTAAATTATGAAACAATGGTTTCAACTCCCTCAGGCAAAGTTAGCTTTAGACGAATTTGGCTATTTAGTTTTGGTATTTTTGACATATAGCTCTTCAACGATTTTCGGTACTTATACATCCTCGGATTTCAAATGTTTGGCTTTGAGCGTTCCTGATGAAGGTAAATCCAGAAAAGAGCTTCGGACGCAATAAATTATAAAACGTGTTGTTTTCTATTTTTTACATCACTGGCTCGATACCTCTGCTGGTTGACTATCAGTCCCCGAGGGTATCATCAGCTCAGTAGTGAGTGCTTCGGCACTGACATGATTTAACAAACTTTACTAAAATTGTCTGTTTATAAATTTTGAAATTATTATGAAACTAAGGGTTCAACTCTCTTAGTCAAAGTTGGCTTTAGACGAATTTGGCTATTTAGTTTTGGTATTTTTGACAGAAAGCTCTTCAACGATCTTCGGTACTTATATCTTCGGACTTCAAATGTTTGGCTTTGAGCGTGCCTGATGAAGGTAAAACCAGAAAAGCGCTTCGGACGCAATACATTATAAAACGTGTTGTTTTCTATTTTTTACATCACTGATCATTGATCATTTGAACACTGGGTAATTAAAATGAAATAAGTAAAAAGAGTTAAAATATAAACGAAACCAACGATCCATATCATGTTTTCACGAATATGAAATGGCACTTACTTGTTTTATTCAAATCGTTCGATTTCTGTTCCAGATCCTGCGAGTTATTTTCTTTTTTTTCCGTGTCAAATTAGCTTTGTTAAAAAGTGCTATGAAGTCATTTTTTTCTAGCGTCAGCGGAATTTCCAATCGCAGCAAGTTTATAATTTGTTTTCTGTGTCCATACTTCCAGATGGTTCGTCGTATTTAAAACATTGGAAACATTTTGCAGATTAATAGAACTTTGCATATGGTTAGATACTGCAATATCATGTTCCAACATTTGGATTGTGTTCGAACTATCCTCCAAGGTGTTGCTTTGTCGAATCTATGACACATTCAGTGTGTAAAATTTTATTTTTACGGACTTTGTAAAATTCCAAACGTCGTCATATCCTATTTCATTGCATGATTTTATATTCAAATCGTGAATTGCTTTTGTAACTTCAAGTTTAGTGATACAAAGTTCTCGTTGAAGCTGTTTAATCATTTAGTGCTGTTCCTTTTGAATCTTGTTTTTGTTCTACTAGTAATTTTAACAGCATGTAAAAATGATCGTTAGATTACGGAGAATTAGTTGTACGTATAGTCTTTTTTTCCTTCTAACAAAAATCTACCTGTACATGAACACAATATTATGAAATGATACAAGCATACTATTTTTCTTAATATTAAATTTTGTCTACTTCTGATATACACATATCATCAGTGATTGAATTAATCTTGCATCCAGTTCATGTAAAGTTATGGGCATATACAACTCTATAACCGAATACAAGATAATATCTAAACGTTTCAGAAACCAAAATGTGGACTCCTATGCACAATGCAATGTAGAAAAGCTCACCAGATATAGTGTGCAGTTGTTTCTCAGTTATATAACTACTCTTGAGCTCATAAAATGAAGCATTATTATCAACATTATTGTCATCCAAGATATATAATCACATTTTTACCATTGTAATGAAAAAGCAAACATAAACATACCAATACACTTGCCCTAATTGACCTTTCCCTTGAACATCGATAAAGTGAAGTTTATTTTGTCAACATTATCTCATTGTAATGCTTATGTTTTTCGAATGTTGTTTCGTGCTCATCAACCCAATATGCATACATTAAATACCAACATTAAAATATAAATATAAAAAAACATCCACATTTTGGTACTTATAGGTGGGAGAGGGGGGAACTTATCAAGAACCTCATCAACCCAAACAGGCAATATGTATTGCCTAACCAAACATAGCCCTTAAACCAACCACCACTTGGATTTTGAAAGAATGATGATGTATCACATGTACTTCCGCCAAAGATATCCACCAATGAGGTTATACACATATCCTCAGTGATTGATATAATCTTGCATCCAGTTCATGTTAAGTTATGGGCATAGAAAAGTCTATAGTCCATACAACATATTTGCAGGCCAATCTCAAATAACACCACTAGCAAGAATCTTAAATTTATTAAATCATTTACAGCTTCCATTTGAGAACTACGGACAAAACGGCAGGACCAAATGGTCTGAGGATGTTCATATTATGACCGCATTATTGTAAATGTTTTAGTACTTTTTTCTTAATTTTGTTTGTCGTTCCCCTTGTTCATATTGTTACGAATTTGCAGTTTAAGATGGTTATAATAGTTCTACAGTTATGTATTTTCCGATATCTTTATTAATTTCCATATCATCCGTTCATCGTTGAAAACTGTATCTAAAATCATCCCTTTATCCTTGGTTGCTATCACACGCTTTACCTGTACAGTTGTTACTAGGGTGCTCTCTTCGAGGTCCGCGTTATAAGTATAAATAGTGGGTAGCTATCCAGTGTAAATTGTCATTCTTATCGAGAGACGTCGTAAGAAGAAGATTAAAAAGGTTGGACCGTTAATATTTAAAGACGAGTAGCAGGAGTATTCAAACAAAGTGGAGTGTTTGAAGTCTGTTGAGAAGATATAAATAGTTTCGGTTCCGTAGAAGTTGTATAAACAGGGTTAGTGCTAAGGGTTTGCGTTCCACATCTCTCACTATTGCAGTGAGTGTTTGCTGTTAAACCATACCTTAGTGCTACCCTGTTCCAACAGTTTTATAAATATATTTCAATAAAGTTGCATACAGTTTGATTAGTTTCCATACATTCGTTTTATTCAGGTTCCAAACATTAAGGTTCCAAATATTTAGGTTTCAGACAATAGTTCCAAACCGTCTGACCCGTTTCAAACATTCAGGTTCCAGACAGGTTCCAAACATTTAGGTTTCAAACAGGTTCCAAACATTTAGGTTCCAGACAGGTTCCAAACATTTAGGTTTCAGACAATAGTTCCAAACCGTCTGACCCGTTTCAAACACTTAGGTTATAGACAGGTTCCAAACATTTAGGTTCCAGACAGGTTCCAAACATTTAGATTTCAGACCAGTTTTATACATTTAGGTTTCACACCAGATATATTCATTTATGTTCCAGACTATAGTTTCAAAAAGTTCGGGTTAGGTTGATAGGTGTTGAAAATCGTTTTATGTAGTGAAGTATTTGTTTCATATTTGATAGTGATAGTGTAAACTTTCTATTGACTTTAGTACTTTTGAATTGCTTTTCAAATCCCAGGAAACTGTTATGAACCCGAGGATAAAAACATCTAAACGTCCCCGCCCGGTTACACGTCACAATATCAAATAACTATAAACACCAACTAGAACTTTAACTTTAACTTGATAGCCCAAAGCACATTACACAAACAACATATGAAATCGGTCTAAAAAAGAATATATCTTTTTCAAAATGCCCACGTGGTTTTACCTCGTTGTAGTAATGGAATAACCACATCAAAGAATGACATGACCACATCAAATACTGAAACAAACACATTATGTAGTGTAAAATCGTCAAATTTTGACTGACTGATTTAGATACTGGGGATAATTAAACACTTGGAAATCCTACATATACCTAAAGTTCGCTTACGAAGCAGAAGATCCTGGAAAACCATAAATCGGTTCGAATCTCCTTAGGTGTTATGGATCCAAAGGATGAAGACTAGGACCTTCCACCTTTATATTGGATTTATGATCTTCACAAGCATCCTTATAAGGAAAGGTATTTTGCAGGTTCTTCCAAGTGTTCCAACTAACCCTTGTCTAAAGTTCTTACTGCCATACTCACTGCAGTCAAAAAAGGACTTATATATCCGAAACGGCATATTCAAGAAGTGGTGTTCATCAGATGTGAATACTGAAAAATCCTAAAGAGTTATTGGTGAATTTACCATATCAATCATTAAAACATGGAACTTACATTACTAACCACTATTCCACATACTAAAGCTCGACTGAAAGAACTCGTCAGTTTATGATTCTTTAACCAAAAGAGCACTAGACGTTTTAAATATCTAGTTTTGGGCTGGAATTCAGCTTACTTTGTGAAAAATCATATAGAGTCAAGGAAAAAATATACCGACGAGGATATCACTGCCATGCTGAACTTTTTAATTGAGAACATTTGTATTGCATTTGGGGGTTTAGTCTTCAAACAGACTATTGGAATCCCAACTGGTATCTATGGCGCTCCTCTACTCTCAGATTTTTTTTTTATATTTCTATGAAGCAGAATTAATTCAAGGGCTTGTATTGAACAGGAATTAGCCCAGTCTGTTAATTTCACCTTTAGGTATATTGATGATGTTCTGTTTCTAAATAATAATAGATTGATTGATCACTCACATTAAATATATCAAAGTAAACTTGAAATTACAGATACTACCGACACAGATAAATCTGCTTCATATTTAGACATTTTTTCTCTTAATGACTACTGATGTTAGGTTGAATATCAAAACTTATGACAAACGCGCTGATTTAAATTTCCCTATAGTCCACTTTCCATTTCTGTGTAGCAACATCCCAGCAGCGTCAGCATATGGAGTAAATGTGTCTCAATTGATACGTTACTCTAGAGCTAGCTCAAAGTACGTTGATTTGGTTGAACGAGGAATACTATTGTCTCAAAAGTTGCTAAGACAGGGCTATGAATCAATCAAATTAAGGTCATCACTCAAGAAATCTTACCGTCACCATCATGAGCTGATTGGTCATTATGACAAAAGTGTGTCAGAAATCATATCTGATATTCTTCCTCAGTCATGATTACCTTCCAACATTACCGAACTTAACAAAGAAATAACACGACGGTGCCGTATACGGTGCAGGAAATGCTTTTCCTTCCGGAGCACCTGATTTCACTCCCGGTTTTTAGTGGAGTTCGTGTTGTTTCTAAATTATTATTTATTACTGTTCTTGTAAATGTCGTTTGGTTCCTTTGTTCACTCCTTGGTTTTGATTGTTATTTTCGTTGAAACATCATTACGTAATGTTTAAGCCATATACAGAAATGACAAATCATTACGAAATAACTACATGTAAACCACATCAGCTTTTCAAGGGGTTTGTTTAGGTCGGGAATGTTAGTTCTTTAATTTGAACTACAAAAATTAAATGAATAAATGATTGTGATAATGAATCTTCAGAAAGTCATAAAGACAAAGTTTAACATATGAATAATAGTGAGGGTATTGACAGCACTTATGTGTGTTTTAAGGCCATCGATGTGTTTTAGTCAGTCATACTCCAACACCATCTTTTTTTATTTGTGAATGTTGTATGAGTTCATACTTCTCTCTCAAAATATATCAGGACAAGTAATTTAAATAGTTCTATAGTACGTAGATCATTTTTTTTCTTAAATTATGAAACAATGGTTTCAACTCCCTCAGGCAAAGTTAGCTTTAGACGAATTTGGCTATTTAGTTTTGGTATTTTTGACATATAGCTCTTTAACGATTTTCGGTACTTATACATCTTCGGATTTCAAATGTTTGGCTTTGAGCGTTCCTGATGAAGGTAAATCCAGAAAAGAGCTTCGGACGCAATAAATTATAAAACGTGTTGTTTTCTATTTCTTACATCACTGGCTCGATACCTCTGCTGGTTGACTATCAGTCCCCGAGGGTATCATCAGCTCAGTAGTGAGTGCTTCGGCACTGACATGATTTAACAAACTTTACTAAAATTGTCTGTTTATAAATTTTGAAATTATTATGAAACTAAGGGTTCAACTCTCTTAGTCAAAGTTGGCTTTAGACGAATTTGGCTATTTAGTTTTGGTATTTTTTGACAGAAAGCTCTTCAACGATCTTCGGTACTTATATCTTCGGACTTCAAATGTTTGGCTTTGAGCGTGCCTGATGAAGGTAAATCCAGAAAAGCGCTTCGGACGCAATACATTATAAAACGTGTTGTTTTCTATTTTTTACATCACTGATCATTGATCATTTGAACACTGGGTAATTAAAATGAAATAAGTAAAAAGAGTTAAAATATAAACGAAACCAACGATCCATATCATGTTTTCACGAATATGAAATGACACTTACTTGTTTTATTCAAATCGTTCGATTTCTGTTCCAGATCCTGCGAGTTATTTTCTTTTTTTTTCCGTGTCAAATTAGCTTTGTTAAAAAGTGCTATGAAGTCATTTTTTCTAGCGTCAGCGGAATTTCCAATCGCAGCAAGTTTATAATTTGTTTTCTGTGTCCATACTTCCAGATGGTTCGTCGTATTTAAAACATTGGAAACATTTTGCAGATTAATAGAACTTTGCATATGGTTAGATACTGCAATTTCATGTTCCAAAATTTGGATTGTGATCGAATTATCCTCAAAGGTGTTGCTTTGTCGAATCTATGACACATTCAGTGTGTAAAATTTTATTTTTACGGACTTTGTAAAATTCCAAACGTCGTCATATCCTATTTCATTGCATGATTTTATATTCAAATCGTGAATTGCTTTTGTAACTTCAAGTTTAGTGATAAAAAGTTCTCGTTGAAGCTGTTTAATCATTTAGTGCTGTTCCTTTTGAATCTTGTTTTTGTTCTACTAGTAATTTTAACAGCATGTAAAAATGATCGTTAGATTACGGAGAATTAGTTGTACGTATAGTCTTTTTTTTCCTTCTAACAAAAATCTACCTGTACATGAACACAATATTATGAAATGATACAAGCATACTATTTTTCTTAATATTAAATTTTGTCTACTTCTGATATACACATATCATCAGTGATTGAATTAATCTTGCATCCAGTTCATGTAAAGTTATGGGCATATACAACTCTATAACCGAATACAAGATAATATCTAAACGTTTCAGAAACCAAAATGTGGACTCCTATGCACAATGCAATGTAGAAAAGCTCACCAGATATAGTGTGCAGTTGTTTCTCAGTTATATAACTACTCTTGAGCTCATAAAATGAAGCATTATTATCAACATTATTGTCATCCAAGATATATAATCACATTTTTACCATTGTAATGAAAAAGTAAACATAAACATACCAATACACTTGCCCTAATTGACCTTTCCCTTGAACATCGATAAAGTGAAGGTTTATTTTGTCAACATTATCTCATTGTAATGCTTATGTTTTTCGAATGTTGTTTCGTGCTCATCAACCCAATATGCATACATTAAATACCAACATTAAAATATAAATATAAAAACACATCCACATTTTGGTAATTATAGGTGGGAGAGGGGGGAACTTATCAAGAACCTCATCAACCCAAACAGCCAATATGTATTGCCTAACCAAACATAGCCCTTAAACCAACCACCACTTGGATTTTGAAAGAATGAGGATGTATCACATGTACTTCCGCCAAAGATATCCACCAATGAGGTTATACACATATCCTCAGTGATTGATATAATCTTGCATCCAGTTCATGTTAAGTTATGGGCATAGAAAAGTCTATAGTCCATACAGCATATTTGCAGGCCAATCTCAAATGACACCACTAGCAAGGCTCAGCCTTAAGGAATAGTATTCCCAATACTCAAAACAAAAATATCTTCAACACTTTTATTAAATATTATTCCTTAATTATTTTAAAACACTACTAAAAATTTAAAGATAAATGTACACAGTTCTTTGAAAATAGTATAATTCAATAAATTCTCATGAATTTGAACACATACAGACTTAAAAGTTGAGTTAAGGAAATGAATTCCTATCAAAATGAACATTGTCATTATTTTGATAACGTCTTTAGCACGCAGAAAGCTTGTAAGCAAAGGGACTTCACCTCCAAGTGTAAACTATGCTGGCTTGTCTCTTTCTTTACTGCTGTTGAATCAAACACACTCTTATACTTTCTAATCAGGAACATCGACAATTGTATTTCCATTTGATTCTGCACACGTCTGCTGAAAATATATTAACCTATAGCAAATTGTTTATTTGTACTTAAGACAGCATTAGTCACACTTTGAAAAGGAAAAATCCCTTTGCCTACAATTCACGTGGAAAACCCCTAGGGAATCAGTGTCCCTCGAACTGTAGACAAAGAAATCTAAATTAAAAATTGTAACCATTATACATAAAATTTAGGTATACAATTGTACTATGTAATGATATTGTAATTATTGTATTTATTTATTTTGGCCTAATTTGTGTTGTATGGCCTGATAGTTGTTTACCAAATGATTATATAACTGTGCAGTTTAGAAATCACTGGAACAATCACAGATACTTATGGAATGATTGGAACTTTCTATTTGACGATTCTAGAATGATCCTTATAAAAGATGCGTAATTTAAACTTTTACATTTTCCCAGAAACTTCCATTATACTTCTCTAGAACTTTCCATTTATAGAGTGTTCTAGAGTTTTCCGTGACAACTATATATATATATACAGTCACTAAAGTTTAACTCTCAGAATTAGACTTAGACTTAGACATCGATAGACATAAGTATTTACAGCATTTGGATTGACACTTTTATTCTACAAACAACATCATACTGGATTGTGACCCTAGTAATTAACGTAATATTCAGATTGGATTCCGAAAGATTTCCGGATACAGATAAAGATAAATAAAGGCAACAGTAGTATACCGCTGTTCAAAACTCATAAATCCATGGACAAAAAACAAAATCGGGGTAACAAACCAAAACCGAGCGAAACGCATTAAATATAAGAGGAGAACAACGACACAACACCGAAACGCAACACACACAGAAACAGACCAATCATCAGACAAAATACCACGAGACTTACAAATGTAACATGAAAATCAAATACATGAAAGATTGGATTCATATTTTGACAGTTAAGTTGACAGTAATATTTGTGTAATACTTTTGTAAACTTTTATATATTAAATATTGTTAAATTTTACTATTGATTTGTGTCTTTTGTTGGCTACAATTTATAGGCGATTTCTTGCCGTAAAAGAAATTGAGGGCTCGTCCGGGATATCTTATAAATATTTTATTCAAAATTTGTTTAGTATTTTTATTATAACTAGCCAACAAATTTCTACAAAATGGCATTTAACGCTGGTAAATTTTTGAAAACGCCGGACCTGGAGAGTTTTGATAATTTAAAGAAAGAGGAATTAGTGTTGCTTGCTAAACATCTGAAATTAGTGTTTAAAATATCTATGAGAAAACAATAATAAAAAATTTGGTTATAGACAAATTAGTTGACGCAGAAATTTTAGGTGAAGAGGCTCTTGAACTTAAGGTCAAAAATGTTGACGCCTTTAAATTAAAACAGCTTGAATTAGAACATAAACTTAAATTAAAAGAACTGGAAATGAAGGAGATGGAGAAAATAAAAGTAAAATAATTTTAAATGAAGGAGAGATTGGAAATGGATAAAAAAGAAAAAGAAGATGAATTTAGATTAAAAGAACTTGAAATGAAGGAAAGGCTAGAGATGGAGAAAATAAAAATTGAAATGGTCAAAAAAGAATGTAACATTAAAGTCCAGTCGAAATCAGATTACTTTGATGCAGCAAAAAATATACGTTTGGTTCCGAAATTTTGTGAAAAAACAGTTGATAAATATTTTCCACAGTTTGAGAAAATTGCTAATAATTTGAAATGGCCGAAGCCATATTGGACTACGATGCTACAAAGTGTTTTAGAGGGTAAGGCCGCTGAAATATACTTCGCACTTCCATTAGAAAAAAGTTCTGATTATGACACGGTAAAACAGGAAGTTTTGAAAGCTTATGAACTAGTACCAGAAGCATATAGACAGAAATTTAGATCATATAAAAAGTTTGATTCACAAACGTATGTGGAATTTGCTCGGGAAAAAGAAGATCTATTTGACAAATGGCTTACGTCAAAGAAAACAGATAACAATTTTGATAACCTAAGACAATTGATGTTATTAAAGAGTTCAAACAATGCGTTCATTTAGACTTAAAAACACATTTAGACGACAAAACTGTTGAGTCAATACATGATGCAGCTGTTATTTCAGATGATTATACTCTTTCACATAAAAGAAGTTTCAAGGGTCAAAATGTTATTACTTCCAGTGGAAATTACAAAAATCAAAGCACTGAGCGTACTTATAGTAAGCCTGTTGCACATAATAAGAGTCAGTCCAGTTATATGTCTAGTCCAAAATTTGATACTTTTGAGAAGAAGTCACTGATTTGTGCTTATTGTAAGAAGAATGGTCACCTGATGGCTGATTGTTTTAGACTCCAGAAGAAGAATGAACGAGATAATGAGCCAAAGTCCAGTGCTTGTACGACACCTTATATTTCCAGTGCGTTGGAATGTCCTGCGAGTCAGGCTTTTAAGTCCAGTTTTTGTGATTACATGGAGGAATATAAACCCTTTATGTCTGATGGGTTTGTTTCTATTGTTGATGATACCACTCTTCAGCCAATTGAGATTTTACGGGACACTGGAGCTGCTCAGTCGTTATTGTAAAAAGGTGTGTTGCCTTTGTCCGAGAAGACTTCTGTTGGTGCCTCCGTTTTGTTACAAGGTGTAGAGTTAGGTTGTATAGATGTTCCTCTCCATCGTATTTATCTGAAGTCAGATTTGATAACTGGACCAGTTATTGTGGGTGGTCGCCCTAATCTCCCTGTTTAGGGTGTTACATTATTGCTAGGAAATAATCTAGCTAGGAACAAAGTGGTTACTGAACCAATTGTTACCAGTGAACCGGTGTTGGATGTTAAATCACCTGAAGATAATGCTGAATTGTATCCAGCTTGTGTTGTTACTAGGGCGATTGCTAGAAAACAACAAGATGAGAATTTTCAAAAAGACAAGTTTGATTACACTGACATTTCTGACACTTTCCTTGCTGACATAGAAGGTCCTGGTAGCTCAGAAAAGGCCATAATAAGACCACCTAGTGAAAGCAAGAATGTTATTATGCCATGGCCAGACGTAAACAGCCATGCATTAGACCAAAAGAACTTATTCAAAGAACAAAATAAAGACCCTGAGGTTCTTCAGCTCAGTCAGAGGGCTCAACCACAGGAGGAAGCAGACAAAGTGGCCGAATACTATTACCATCAGGACGGCATTTTAATGAGGAAGTGGAAGCCTCCTGATGCTACCCCAGAGGAGGAATGGAGAGTGGTATACCAAGTGGTGATGCCTAAAGTTTATCGGCAAGAAATTATTGGTATTGCCCATGACACCCATTGCTGGGCACTTAGAAAGACTTGCCTAAAAATATTGAAACATTTCTACTGTCCCAGACATAGAAACGATGTAGCAGAATACTGCAAATCATGCCATATATGCCAGGTTGTTGGTAAGTCTAACCAGAAAATTCCACCAGCACCTCTTCTGCCTATTCCAGCCTTTGACGAACCTTTCAGCAGAGTTCTAATTGACTGCGTTGGACCTTTACCAAAGACCAAAACTGAAAATGCGTATTTATTGACGATCATGTGTACATCTACCCACTTTCCTGAGGCTATTTCGCTCAGAGATATCAAGACACCTACTATCGTCAAGGTTTGATCATTTTTTTCACTTTAGTAGGACTTCCTAAGTCTCTACAGTCCGACCAGGGATCAAACTTCATGTCAGGTTTATTTCAGCAAGTCGTGTACCAGTTAGGGATTGCTCAATACAGATCAAGTGCTTACCATCCAGAATCTCAAGGTGCTTTAGAACGTTTTCATCAAACATTGAAGAACATGATTAGAACTTTTTGTCTTCAATTTGACAGAGACTGGGATGATGGAGTTCACTTTCTACTTTTTGCGGTCCGAGAGACTGTTCAAGAATCCCTTGGATTTAGTCCCTTTGAGTTTGTATTTGGTCACACTGTAAGGGGACCGTTAAAATTGATTAAGGAAAAGTGGCTTACTGAACATACTGACTTGAATCTTTTAGACTATGTATATAGATGAAAATATGGTATGATAAAGATGCCAGGGACAGAGTTTTTGACCCTGATGATAAGGTACTTGTATGTTTGCCAGTCCCTGGACATCCTTTACAGGCTAAATATTGTGGTCCTTATACAATAGAGAGTAAAATTAATGATTTGAATTATATTGTAAAAACTCCAGGTCGGCGCAAACAAAATAGAGCGGTCATATTAATATGTTAAAACCATATTTTGAGCGTACTAATGAATGTGAGAGTAAACCAGTTGCCACTTTAGGCATGGTTAAATTTGAGAACAATCATGACAAACCAGATGTAATTGAAACAACTTTTAGTTGTAAAACTATGGAAGAGACAGTAAGATTGAAAAATTCAAAAAATGTTGTCAAATTTAGATTCAAAACTTGCACATCTGTTTTTTGATCGTAGAGAAGAAATAAAAACTTTGGTATTTTTAAAAAAAAATCTTTTTCCAGATGTGCCAAATAAAACAACTGCTGTTTGTCATGATGTTGATGTAGGAGATGCTTCTCCAATTAATCAACATCCATACCGGCTCAATCCACTCAAACTTGAAGTTATGAGAAAATAAAATAAGTATATGCTTGACAATGATATTATTGAGCCGAGTAACAGTGAATGGAGCTCTCCTTGTCTCCTTGTGCCAAAACCAGATAAAACCTTTCGTGACTGATTTTAGAAAAGTAAATTCAGTCTCAAAATCTGATTCCTATCCGACTCCAAGGATAGACGATTGTATTGACAACATTGGTCAAGCAAAATTTGTTAGTAAATTTGATTTGTTGAAAGGTTATTGGCAAGTTCCATTGACACAGAGCGCTCGTGCTATATCAGCCTTTGTTACACCAGATGGCTTATTTCAATATACTGTAATGCCGTTTGGCCTGAAAAGTGCTCCAGCTACATTTCAAAGAATGATCAATAATGTTATAAAAGATTTAGACTGTTGTTATGCTTATATTGAAGATCTTATTGTATGTAGTGATAGCTTGGAACAGCATTTAACACATTTGTATGATACTTTTGATAGATTGTCACAATCAAATTTGACTGTTAATCTTGGTAAAAGTGAATTTTGTCGGGCCACACATGATTATTTAGGACATAGAGTTGGCCAAGGTCAAGTAAAACCTATTATGGCTAAAGTGGGAGCTATTTTTAAATTTCCTCCTCCTACAAATAGAAAGCAACTTATGAGATATTTAGGCATGATTGGATTTTACAGAAAATTTTGTTCAAATTTTGCTACTGTTGTTCAACCCTTGACTCATCTTTTACGAAAAGATTCTAAATTTATCTGGAATGAAAATCGTCAAAACGCTTTTGAAAAAAGCAAATCACTTTTAATAAATAGTCCAGTTCTGATTACTCCAGACTTTGAAAAACAATTTAAACTTGCCGTTGATGCAAGCGATGTAGGAATTGGAGCTGTTTTATATCAAGAGACAGATGATAATGTTGAGAAACCTATATCATATTTTTTTAAGAAATTAGATAAACATCAGAAAAACTATTCAACTATTGAAAAAGAGTGTTTTGCAATGTTGTCAGCACTTCAACATTTTGATGTATGTTTTAATCCTACTGTATATCCTATTCTTGTTTATACTGATCATAATCCTCTCACCTTCATACATAAAATGAGAAACAAGAATCAGAGGTTGACTAGATGGAGTTTATTGTTACAAGAATATGATGTTATTGTAGAACATATTAAGGGTAAAGATAATGTAATAGCAGATGCTTTATCTAGAGCTAATTAATTCACTTTGTATACACCAGGTTTTTTTTTTGTTCATATTATTCATGTTTAGTTTTTGTTACACTAAAACTTCTTTTAAGGGGGAGGTGCTATGATATTGTAATTATTGTATTTATTAATGTTGGCCTAATTTTTGTTGTATGGCCTGATAGTTGTTTACTAAATAATTATATAAATGTGCAGTTTAGAAATCACTGGAACAATCACAGATACTTATAGAATGATTGGAACTTTCTATTTCACGATTCTAGAATGATCCTTATAAAAGATGCGTGATTTAAACTTCTACATTTTTCCAAAAACTTCCGTTATACTTCTCTAGAACTTTCCATTTATAGAGTGTTCTAGAGTTTTCCGTGACAACTATATATATATACAGTCACTAAAGTTTAACTCTCAGAATTAGACTTAGACTTAGACATCGATAGACATTAGTATTTACAGCATTTGGATTGACACTTTTATTCTACAAACAACATCATACTGGATTGTGACCCTAGTAGTGAACGTAATATTCAAATTGGATTCCGAAAGATTTCCGGATACAGAAAAAGATAAAAGATTGAACTCATATTTTGACAGTTAAGTTGACAGTAATATTTGTGTAATACTTTTTGTAAACTTTTATATATTAAATATTGTTAAATTTTACTATTGATGTGTGTCTTTCGTTGGCTACAATTTATAGGCGATTTCTGGCCGTAACAACTAGTATACAAAATCATTCAACATTATATTTATTAAATAAAACAAAACAAAAATATTGCAACCATTATTTAATCACCCAAGAAAAACAGATGTTTGTGACATATTTCAACACGCCAATGATATTATATACACATCCAATAGTAAACATCATGATTTTTTTTTTATGTTTTTGATTTTTTTTTGATTTTTTTTAGTACCGTGCCATATTTTCTGTTTTTCGCAACACAGACATACATAATTCAGTGTTTTATCCATATTTTTCCCATTCATTATTTTCCTATTTTCAGAAATCAAAACATTACTGAAATTGCAATTTGTTCTCACCATATTCTGATCAGAAAAACATCCTTTCCTTTTAGGTTGTTCGAACTCATTGACACGAATCATTGTGCAAAGTCATATTGCTTCTCCTTCATTCATCAGCCTGTCAAAGCTGTAGCACCATCTGAAAACAAAAATATTCTATTCAATTCTATGAACAATCAAACAGACCGCTGAACGCGACCTCGACGAAGATAATTCAATACACATCACTCCCGGTAAAAACCATTAATATCAAGTAACATGTTACACTAAATTATTCCACTTTCTCAACAATTCTATTCTTTTCTAAAAAATTCTTTCAAACGCATTGTCTATCAGTATGTACGATGTAATAATCAATGAAAAGTCCACAACACTCAAAAGTAACAAAAGAAACTATTTACCCTATAAACAATTTTTTTTATTCTCCTTTTAACTATACAGGTTTCCAAAATGGCTAGAGTCCCCACGTCCGCATATATTTTATATAGCGATATCACTTTGCCCTGCGTTTAACCGGCGCACGGCTTAACAAATATCTGACTACATGGGTTGATAATAACTACCCCATGGTCTAAATCCCAAAGCAGTTTGCTTCCAAGGTCAAACATTACCTTCTAGTTCTATCAAAAAGCCGCCAAGGCGAATATAAATGACCACCAAGGTCTTGACGCCGCCAAAACTAGTATTTTCTATTCAATGTTGTCACCAAGGCAAATGTAAAATATCATACAAATGACCACCTAGGTATATTGCGACCAAGGCATATATAAATGACCACCTAGGTCTATTGCCACCAAGGCATAAATAAATGACCACCTAGGTCTATTGCCACCAAGGCATATATAAATGACCCTCAAGGTCTAAAAGCCACCAAGGCTATATTGACACCAAGGCAAATATAAGTAAAAGTTAAAGAATATAGTTACTTTGCCGACAACACGTGGAGCACGACCTTCCCACAGCTTGGATATTGAAAGAATAAGGATGTATCACATGTACTTCCGTTAAAGATATCAACCAATGAGGTTACCAGTTACACTTAAAAGTAATACTTGAAGGTAGACCTGCCACGATATTACATGTATTATATTACTCATATTTCTGTTCCTATCGACAAAAACACTAAATAAATTTCATTATCAAAACAGACATTGTAGTAAATTGTTTTTGATTATAGCAACGACAAAGAAAAAGGAAAAGAAATTATTGAACAATATAGGAAGGGATCATCACATGACAGGCTTTTTCTAATCTAAAGTTTAAATATATCATGATTAGTGTCATGTCTAAATATTTAAAAAAATATTAAAAGAAACAAATTGAAATATATGAGGACAGTTTAAACTAAGATAAAACATTCAAACAATTACAAATTTAAAAATACATTTCAATCAGCAGGATCTACAATTATATCGGTTCATATTCATGTTGAAACAGGTTGATGTTGTCTTCAGCAGATAACGTGAAAACATTTTGTAGTACATGGTTTGGGCATATATATATATATGGATACACCGACAACAAGCATCAATGGAATCGATGTAGAAATTTCTTACACTCGGTTGCAGAAAACAAATAGTCAAAGTTTGAAGAAAGTGTCAACTAGGTAACAGTTGATTTTGACTCCATGCATCAACGGGGTTCATTATCTCTCATGTGACGTTTTTTTCTGTAAATCTTCATCAAAAGCTGCGCTGTTCTAATTTTGCAAATGTACGATCCTGAATGTTGTGTCAAGACAGAATAATACAAACAAACAATCAGTTGTCGTTTGTTGATGTGGTTCATCAGTGTTTCTCGGTTCTCAATATTTTAATATAAATTAGACCGTTGGTTTTCCCGATTGAATGGTTTTACACTAGTCATGTTTTATGGCCCTTCATAGCTTGCTTTTCGGTGTGAGCCAAGGATTCGTGTGGAAGACCGCATAATGGTTTACTTTTATAAATTATGACTTGGATGGAGAATTGTCTCATTGACACTTATACCACATCTTTATATATTTAAAAACTGGGATACAGGAACTTCTTATAGATTTCTATAGATGGCTTACCGTCAAAAATGTTCGTTAGCATATAGTTACTAACATTGTGTAAAGTTTCATGCTTTTAATGAAAAGTTATCAATTGTATAATTGCAAATATCACTTCCCTGAGAAATGGAAAATATCGTGAAACTAAACAATTAATTGAAAACGCAACATCTAAGTTTAGATAAAATCAGTAAAGATTTATGCCAGGCAATTGCGTAAACGCGAGGAAGAAGACGCAAATATTCCTATCGAATACACTAAAACTCTGAGGTTGATGCTACGTCAATCAATAAAGACCCAAATGTTGCAATATACTTGTCTTAAATCCATGAAATATATTGTCCCATTTTTGTGCGTTGATCACATTACATAAACTGCTTGATAGATGAATTAAGTATTGAAAATTCACTTGGAAACTTAACATATACCCCCACGACACTCACTAAAGTGGAAATCCTGGACAACCATAGGTATGTTCTATATTCCTTTGTAACTTCAACCTCAGATAAAGAACTTGGTCTTCCATTACTGTATTGAATAAATATGTGTTCCTACTAACAAAGGTACAATTTTTTGCTGGGTCTTCAAGTGCTCCAAGCACCTCTTTTTAAATATTCACATCAATTTTACCAGCAACTCAAAGCTGGGCTTATGTTAGTGTGAAACTACCTTTTATACAGTTGGTGTGAATCAGATGTGGAAACTAAAAAAAATAACAAAGATCTTTTAGTATCAAAACATTTGACTTTTCTACACTTTACAAATGTATCCCCCATTCCAATCTTAAATAGTTGGTATTGCTTTGTTTCATAAATAGAGTGACCAACGTAGATACATGTATCCTGTCTAAAAGAGGGACGAAATATACAAGAGATACAGTCAAACTAATAAATCGAAAATAAACTGACAACGCCATGGCTAAAAAAATGAAAAGGACATAGGGAGGGATAAATCTTTCTTTGTAAAACATCACCTGGATTAAAACAAAAGTATTCTGAAATTATCGTTATCAAGATACTTGATTTCTTATTTAACAACTATTAGTTACATTGGAAGGACTTGTGTTTAAACAATTGATCATCTTTCCCATGAGAACATCTGTGCCCCACTTCTTACCGACTTGTTATATTATTCTTATTAGGCTGGATGTATACATGAACTTCTAAAGATTTTAGAACGTAAGTAAGTAGTATCCTTTATCTTTTTTTTCCGCTTTATAGATGATGTTCTAGCTACTGAAAAAAACAAATGTTTTTTTTTTTTTAATGCATCTATACGATCGAACGTGAGCATACAACAGATACATTTAAGGCTGCTTCATATCTTGCCTTGCATTTAGAAGTTGACAATGAGAGTCAGTTGTAATCAACACTTATCTACGACGACAGAGATGATTTCAGCTTTACGATGGTGAACTTTTTATTTGTATGCAGCATTATACATACTTAGCTTTAAGACTGTTGGCAGCCATTATCGATTACTTTAAATGGTATCGTATAAACAAAAGGCATTATCATCATACCTAACACTATTCATGTTTTTACCATAAAAGGTTGTCAATTATTCTAATCTATTTGATTAAGTCACCTAATTAATTAAAATGATATTCTCATGAACAGGCCATGATGTTGTTAAAGAGAGAGTAAAGAAGAAGAACATTTAGACGGCATAGGTCCTGTTGGCCTCATCCTTGTCTATCAACCAAATGGAAACTCCGGTTTGGAGATTATGATTAGTTGATGAACGAGTTACTGATTGATTTGATCTTGATGGTCTATCAATATGTTGTGATTCAGGTTGGATTGGTCGGTCCGAAATTTCATCTGGATCAGCATTCGAATTGAAAACCCCTCTTTCTCTACCTCTACCACTAACACCACTACCACGAGTTCTGGTATGTTTAAGTTGCATGACTGTCTTTTTCCATTACATTTACGTATAAAAGAATAATAGACAGAAAAAGATAGTATTTATATTGAACACGATACTGTTTCAAAATTTAGTTGTTATATTAAAGAACTCTGTTCAGTGTTTCAAGATGCATCTTTTATTTCGTAATATAATATTCCAGAATCGAGCACAGCCTAATGTATTGACATGTATACACGTATGAACACACTTGCATAAGGTCGATTTTCAATCAACACAGCTCAAATGAATTAGTACTATAAATTGACAAAATAGTATACTTTTTTGGTTAATTGCCATTGTTTTGCTTTTCTAAGTAGTGAAGTTTTTTTTCACATATTGATTAAATCATTTGATGCCTGTGGCAATTCATATTTGTATCATCTGGTTAATAGTTAAATAGAAAAATTTAGAAACTTTCATCATTGGTTCTGGCAAAATCGGGAATTATGCAATTTGCAATATTGTTATTACAGATTCTCTTCCGCCATAAACATGCATGTCTTGATCAACGATGACCTTAAGTCTATCGTTGACGTCAATCTGTTCAACTGATATAAATGTTAATGTCTCATAATAGCTGTCTAGGTTGCCAAATGCATCTCCAAGAAATTTGTCATTCTTATAAATTTCTATTTTCGAAGTGCGAGCGTTCGACACCACATACACAGATACCTGGTATACGCCACTTTTCTCGCAAACAAATATACCAGATGCTTTTAACGAGTCAATATTTCCAACTCCCGTTGCAATATATATTGAGCCAAATAATATTGTTTGTCTGTCTTTATAATCCTTTGCTGTTGCCCCGGCTACCAGAATAACTGAAATGTATAAAATGAAATTGTGTATGCTCTTAATTCAATTTTGAGATTATAATTATGTATTTAAGTACGAGTTATTATAAAACTACCAGTTGAACCAAATTTGATTTCATAATGTCAATTTGCGTACAGTTGTGTATAATATGATCGAATCTAGTATCCTGTTTGTCTTGTTTGTCGACAATTCAATGTCTACTTTTTCGTTTAGTTATAGTGTTTACATTGTATCCTATCTATCTGTATCTGTATCATTGTGTTTACATTTTTATATTACGTCTTAACCTTTCTGTTTATATCGTTCACATTGTTCACACCACAATGTAAACAATATTGTGGCAACATTGTGTTTATATTGTATATCTAGTCTACACTTTTGAGAGTACTTTAATCCAATTGTATACATCAGGATGTTGACAATATCGAGTGTACATCGTTCGCATCGTGCACATCGTTTTAATGGTGTGAACTAGGTACAAACTTTTGTGTTTACGTCGTTCAAATAGTTTACATACTTAATGATAACGATAATATCATTTTTACATCGTTCACATTGTCAACATAGTCAAGACCGTGTATTTAAATCATTTACATCGTATACACCAAAATTTTGATAATATCGTGTCAACATTGTGTTCATATGGTATATCAGGTCTATGTCTTTCTTTTGACATCGTTTACATCGTACACTTCGCAACCTTTAAAATATCGTGTTGATGATGTTAATTCAGTATGTTCCTTTCTGTGTATATAGTTCACATCGTATGAATCGCAAGGCTTACACTATTGTCATTACATTTATGTTTATATCGTCCACAACACATTCAGTGCGATGTTACAAATATAGCGATTTTGACAAAGTGTCAACATCGTGTTTATAATCTGTTCACACCTTTTGCCTCGTACACATCGCAATATTAACAAAATGTGTCAATATATTGTTTATATTTTATATCGAGTCCATACAATTATTATTCTCATCGTATTATTGTGTATATTAATATCGCCATGTCGAAAACGTCGTTTTACTATTGCCCTGGACATGTCAAGTGCAACAAGTTAAAAACTATTGTGTTTACATCGCGATACGAACAAACTTAAAACAATATCCTGTCATAATCGGTTACATTGTATGTATTCGTGTATCAGTATATAATGTTGACATTGTTAACATCGTGATGTATAGAATTTTGAAAATATATCGTGTTTAAATCGTTAAAATTTCGATATCAAATATGTTATCACTGTATTATGTCAATGTCGTTTACATTGTAATAACTCTTGTACACTGTTTACATCGTTAACATCGCAATGTTTATGTTCCGGACCATATCAGTATTTGGACCATACGCGTATGGTCATGACCATATGCGTTTTCTCTTATGGTCCTACCGTACGCGTATGCTCGGACCATATGAGTATTTACTCGTATGGTTATTAACTGGCCGGACCATATGAGTATTTTGACCATAGAAGTATTTTTTTATGTATGCATTACAAACGTTCCATTAATACAACGAACCTTTTATTTATTTAAAAAACAATGGTGGTTGCATGACAATGTATTAATTTAAAGGCTATGTCAAAATTAAATATTGATGCCACAGAAATTTGTATCGCGTATTACATTCTTGCATGTAGGTTCATGATGACATTTACTTTCACACGGTGAAATAACTTTTTTCGTATTTTCACGTCATGGTTTTGCACGATCCTGATCTGTTACACCTTTTGTTTAAAAGTGAAACGATAGCCTTCTTTGCAGCTGCGTGCAGTGATGCCGAGGTTTTGGGTTATTTCGATGTGTCTACTGCGTTTATGAAACTCTAGATTTCAAATATCGCAACACGACTACAGTACACCATATTCAATCAACTACTTAAATAAAATGTGTTCCTTGCCAGTGACTTCTTGAGTAACAGGTTTTTTTTTAGAAATCTTTGGAAGTTATCCTTCAAATCGACATATTGCTATTTACTCGTAATAACAAATCAGAAGTTGACATCGGCATAAAATGTGTTTATTATAATTTTGACTAAGAAGTAAAATTAACTATGTGAAACTTCTTATTTTTATCAAGTTAATCTCTTTATACTAATATGATAACAAAATATACAAAATGACAGCGTATTTTTGAGGAACAGTTACATATGAAAAGTTAAGATGTATTCAAAGTAAACTGTAACAAAGAATTAATTACTCCGACCATACGCGTACGGTCGGATCATACGCGTATAATCGGACCATATGAGTATATACCCATATGGTCATGACCATACGCGTATGGTCTAAATACTCATATGGTCCGGAACATATATAATATATTGTCAATATCGATCGTATTTGTATCGTTTGGTTTGTAGTGTACGATATAATGTTAGGAATGTAATGAAATGTTTACATCGATATATTACAGCTTATTGTATGTTTTTAATTTAAGACCACGTTATTTTAACATTCGATACTCAAGTAATGTCTAAAGTGCTATTAAAATAATTGCATAATAAAAAAAAAATTTGGAAAATTATAAAATCCTGTCCAAATGCAGAAAAAATACATAAAAGATGCAAACGGTATACTTGAAATTTACAAATATATTTGAAAATATAAATCAATAAAACAAATATTTGAAATAATTAAAAAATTGTTTTGAAAAGAATTACACAAAATATAAAAAAGTTATAAACATGTTCTAAATATGTGTACTGCATTGTGAATGGTAAATGGTGAAACGAACGAAAAGTTAACGATGAAAAAACAAAGGCTCAGATTCTATATACAATATAACACGATGTGACACGGTAATATTATCATGCAATGTATACGATGTATACGATGTAAACAAAAGTGCATAGACTCTCTAAACACAATAACACGATGTTGACACGATATTGTTAGCATTGCAACGTATACGTTGTCAACGATGTAAGTTAAAACCTTAGACTTGGCACACAACATTAATGCGATGTTGATGATGTGAACGATGTAAACACAAAAGAAAGCAGAAGTCAACTTAACGGATGTATTCAATGTGAACAATGAAACACAAAGGTACAGAATAAATATATAGTTAAGATACAATGTAAAGACTCAATAGCGTAGACATTGCGATGTTTACAATATCGACACTACATCGTGCACAGGACATATTTCCGTAAAAACAGCAAAAAGAACATTCGGCATCAAACCATTATAAAAATCGTTCTTCTGGTCGAGTACAATATGTAACGTTAACTGTATTATGTGGCATCAGCATCAAACTCAAGATAACAAATTAAAAAGAAGAAAAAAGAAAAAAAAGAAAAAAAGAAAAAAAAAATATTTCCTCACCTCTTTTATTCCAATCTTTCAATTTTTGTTCCAGTTTTTGTGAGATATTTTCCATTTTTCTTTCTGTCAAATCAGCTTTGTTGAAAAGTGCTATGAAATCATTTTTTCTAGCGTTGGCATCATTTCCAATCTCGGCAAGTTTATAATTTGTTTCCTGTATCTCGAGGTTCAAATGTTCGGTCACATTTAAAACATTGGACACACTAAGTAGATTAACGGAACTATTTAGATTGTTAAACGTTGAAAATTCATGTTCTAAAACTTGGATTTTATTCATGTTATCTGTCACGATTGTTTTTTGACGAATCTGTGACACATTCACGGTGTCGATTTGTGTTTGTAGGGACCTCGTTAAATTCCGAATTTCCTCCGATCCCGTTTCTTTGCAAGATGTTTTATTCAAATCATGAATTGCTTCCGTAACTTTAATTTTTGTGGTAATAAGTTCCTGTTGAAGCTGTTTAATCATTTCGCCTTGGTCCTTTTGATTCTGTCTCTGTTCTACCAGTAATTTCAACAACATGTTAAAATGATCGTCAGACACAGGAGAATTAGTCGTACTTACAGTCTGTGAGTTTCCCTCGAACAAAAATCCGCAAGTACATGCAAACAATAGTATAAAAAGATACATCAATACCATCTTCCTTTTGAATATACAATTGAACCTAAGTTTAATCATGTTGCAATAAAAAAAGTAGTACGTAAAGGTAGATCTAACCCACACACCTATCTCACGTGTCTGTGTTTCTACCGACAAAATCATTTGAAAAGATACTGCAGTAAGTTGTGTTTTTAATCATAGCAACGAAGTGCATAATACGCATACTATAAATAGTTCTTGATCGGGAATTAGATAATTAGGTTATCTTTGAAGCAATGGAGATCTAAGTATTTAGGTTAAATTGAACTGTTTGTTTCAACGAGTGATGGACCATACTATTTAATCTTCTGTTGTACATTATTTTCTTCCTTTGGTAACTTCATTTTGGGTGTAAAAGCGTTGACCGAAGTACATTTTATTTTCGCGCTTCATCTAGATATGTGCGCACGGTCAACGCTTTAACAACCATGCGAAGTTACAAAATCACGCAATCAATACTTTTAATTGAAGAGTTTAGCTAGGATCATGAAAACACGATTTTTATTCAGTTCTTATTACATCTACCTGTGCACTTTATTGTGGGACTTTCTGTCATTTTATTGTGTGATGAAGTTGCTTAAGGAATAACGCGAAATTGCAGAGTAGCCAATCAGAATCACGTATTAAAAACGAAACATACATCCAATGTAATCATATATAATATGTAAAGGATGATATCTTATGAATGAAAATAACGTTAAGATACTAAAAGAATTTGCTTCTATATCAATGCAGAAAGCTAGGTACATAAATATCTTTTCTCTATATTAGATATGACTTATAAACAACTTTATAATTGGTCTTTCAACAATTCAACGTAACGTAAGGGAAAACTAATTCAGAAAACTTTCTGTATTAAGTGATGGAAAATAATTGCAAAAGAACTAAACTTGTCCCGACGATATTTTCTTAGTGAGACATCGAATTGTCGTTAATTGATTTAACGGACTTCCTTTCATCTGCATTGCATGATACAATATCTGTATTTTATACTTTTGTTGTATATATATTGAAAGATTACAAAATATATACGAATTCGAATAATGAAAAAGTCATCAAAAATTCTCCAAAATATAAGCATACTTAAATCCATTAACAACGTTTTTTATTTAGTAGTTAATCGCAACGATGTGAACTGACAGTTAACTTATACGTATACTACATTGCTAGCAAGAAGGCTCATACTACAAGTCCTTGTAGACAGAAAGCTTAATTTACCTTTATTAGATAGATAGCCTGTCAATTTCTTATATCTAGTTTCGTCAGAAATTACAATTATCCTTATACAAATAAAACCTCTATATTAGTTAACACGAATGGCATATATTAAATCTCACTGATGAAAGACTTACAATGCCTTGCAACGATGGACTGATTTACACTCTATATGCATAGTCACTTATGCAACACATTCTTGTTTCTCAGGATCATATACTGGAACTATTTTAAATTATAAACTAATATCGTCTGCATATTGCGAAATACTTGAACTTCACTTTTTGACAACCACTTTGATATTGTTACATTAAAAATCGGGATGGCTTTCTTATTATAACCTTAACGCCATGATTTTAACAAATCGAACAAATTGTAAGGCAGTTAATGCACTTCTGTGGCATATATTACCTGGTATGTGTAGGATCTTGAAACTGACGTTTATTATTATCATCTTCCACATGTGGAACAGAATCTGCTTACCCTTTCCGGATCACCTGATATCAAGTTTTTGGTTGGGTTCGAGTTGCTCAGTGGTTAGTTTTTTATGTTGTGTGTACTATTATTTAGATATAGAAAGATGTGGTTTGAGTGCCAATGAGACAACTCTCCATCCAAATAATAATTTATAAAAGTAAACCATTATAGGTCAGTGTACGGCCTTCAACACGGCGCCTTGGCTCACACCGAACAACAAGCTATAAAGGGCCCCAAATAACGAGTGTAAAACCAATCAAACAGGAGAACCAACGGTCTAATCTATATTATTTGTCTGTTTGTCTTTTTCATTTTTAGCCATGGCGTTGTCATTTTTTTTTTCGATTGATCAGTTTTATTTTACCTCTGGTATCCATCACCCCTTTATTTAATAAATTGTTTTTTATTTGTCTTTGTGAAAATGACTTTATCTGTTTAGTCTACTTTTGGTATTGTTTATTTGACGTGACCAGGAAGTTACGCATCTCATCATAGCGTTATTGCTATGGTAACATTTTGTATTCTTGACTGAAGTTTTTCATGTTTTTCTCTTATTTGCTATGTCAATGTACCTTTGTCTTTGTCTTTGTTTTCATATTTGTATGTTTCAACAAATTAACTGTTTAAACAATTTTTAATTTTTGGAAATACTTAGGCTGTTCTACCTCAGGCATATATTGCCCTTAGCTTTGACAAAACGTTTATGAATTTTGGTCCTCAATGCTCTTCAACTTCGTATTTTATTTGGCCTTTTTAACTTTTTTGGATTCGAGCGTCACTGATGAGTCTTTTGAAGACGAAACGTGCGTCTGGCGTATTTACCAAATTTATTCTTTGTATATATGATTCGTATATTTATAATTTTTAAGTTTATATCACAATGTTGAATGCTGTACTCCTACAATTTATGTTTTCACATGTGTAACTTATGTCAGTTTCCTTTGTTCACACATCTATGTCAATATCATAGAATTTTATAAAATAAAATACAAATGATACAAGAATGCAAAAATTTACAAAAAATAAAAAAAAAATATAAACAAACATATTTTTTTTCTTCCTCAACCAAATAATGATATTTGTAGTTTTCCTCAGATTGTACAACTGTTTATCAAAATTTATTGTGAACAGATTTATATTGAGTATAGGCTTGTTAAATTACTGGCTTCGTGGTTCTTATAAAAATATCATGTGCATAATTAGAAGTTATAATTAATAAAATTCATGTTATAATTCAAACGAACTATTGCATATAATTTACTTCATATACAAACACTTTTGTTTTACTTAAAACGGTAATTATTGAAAGGATGATCTTGTTTTGTTTTTAAATGGTAGCAAATAACTTATCTTTGATTTTCTTTCATTTCTACTAAATTACAAGAGGTAATTAAAATTAAAAAAAACATACACAAAATATTTAAAACAAATAGTAAATAAAAAAAACCACTGAAATTAAATTAAGAAGAAATAACAACATTAAAATAAAAAAAAAAAAAAAAAAAAAAAAAAATTGAAATTTAAGACCGAAAAATCAACAAATAAGGACTAAAACTATAATTTATTCTACATTAAATAAAACAAAATGTGAATTCTAAAAGAAACAAGCTGAACCTGTACATATAAGATTAAATGAAACATACAATCTAACCCCGATTGATTTCAGTAGATGAAATAATTGAATAAAACATCAACCTATGTTTTATGAACACAATAAATGGCCAATATCTCAAGATTTGATACCCCAATTAATGGTCACCATTTGATGTGTTAGGCATTACTACAAGTTTGTTTTAGGTTGTACTGTGCATACAACTTTTCTAAATATGACTTTGTTGAAACAATTTTAATGCATATATCAATTCAATTACGTTAGATATATGGTTAGAGGTTACAATGGTGTGACTAGAATTTTTAACTGACCATTTGAGGCAAACATTGTGAACTTTCATTGACAAATAGGCATACAGGAAGATTTGGACTGGAGACAGAGACAGGACTGTATACTTTTTGACAATCTTAAATGATTTTAACTTCTGAGCATGACATTTATAGTATTTTTAAATGCTTAAAATTTGTATTCAGAATAGTTCCAAACAAGTGCAAACAGTTCGAGTCATATCTTATATAGATTATAAAATATCTAATAAAGTTTATAAGATATCTTATACAGATTATAAAATATCTAATAAAGTTTATAAGATATCTAATAAAGTTTATAAGATATCTAATAAAGTTTATAAGATATCTTAATATCCAGTTTATAACATATCTTAAATAGTTTTTAAGGTATATTATATAGTTATTTAGATATCTTAATATATAATTTATAATATATAGTTTATAAGATATCTTATATAGTTTATAATATATAGTTTATAATTAACGTGACAGTACCCAAATTGCACCTACGTTTTTTTATGATCAAGAAAAAAATGTCCATACTGTGTTTATTTTGTAGCCCTATCCCTCTTGATTGTATAGGTACACCAATTTAAATTTTAATCCATATTGAGTCATTGAACAATGGGTTTAAATCAACCTCCAAACTATCCATGATTCTGTAATGAGGAGTACCCAAATTGCATCCATGCTTAGATTCACATCGTCAAAAGTATAATAACCGGGCTTTTGTTTAATTTCTTCAAATATTCTGAACAATTGGATATTTGTCCATGCTTACTCTTCATATTTTACGAAATGGATACTTATAATATATTGTATTTGCTAATTTTAAAAAGATGACGTTTTGATGACGTCGCATGGTGACGTTTTCGTACATTTTGCTGTTTCAGTAAACAGTCCATCTGTTGATAAAAACTATGAACGTTTTTTGTATATCTAAATATGTTTACCTATGTTGAAAGATGTGCATAGTATCAAATCATAAAAATAAAAATTGTTTAGTCTCTGGGAAATCTTGTAAGATTTTTGTTACTATTATTTTCTAAATAGGTGCAATTTGGGTACTCGGTGCAATTTGGGTACCCTTACATTATATATCTTATATAGTTAATAATATATAGTTTATAATATATAGTTTATAATATATCTTATATAACTTATAATATATAGTTTATAAGATATCTTATATAGTTTATAAGATATCTTATATAGTTTATAAGATATCTTATATAGTTTATAAGATATCTTATATAGTTTATAAGATATTTTATTTAGTTTATAGATACATGTACATGTATCTCATATAAATCATAAGATGTCTTACATAGTCTATATTTTATAAGTTGATAAAGGAGTAGTTCCGGTAGGGCAGATTTTGGTCTCAACTTTCAGGTTCGTCTAACGAAAGTTTTTGAACACTTTTAAAACACTTAAAATTTGTCTATTTCAATGGATTCGATTATTTTATGTGAAATATTTTAACTAAGTCATTAATTAAAAACGCTTTTCTCCAAGTATCGATGCATTTATAAACATGTTCGAAAATGTTTCCACTCAAATTTGATGTCGACATGAATATCATAGACCAGCTACGTTCGTGAAACAATTTCAATAATATGATAATCAAGTTGCTAGTATAACACAAAACTATTTTGTCCAGGTTTTTATTATAAAAAGTCACTGTGAAAGATTTAGAAAATGTAAGTATAGTCATCTATGAAAGAATAGATACTACAGCTTTTCATATACTCGCATGTAAAAAGAAATTTGATAACTTCAATGCTAATGACAATTTATGCATCAATGAATTGTAGCAGACTTTGTGTTTCTTAGTTTATAAAATTGATTGTGCAAATTATAATATTTTCGATGTAACATCTGTAAATATTATTCTACGTTCCTTTCAATTGCAATTACAACATAAAACAATTCATCATTTGCATAATCAATGAGGACCTGTACAGGGTATTGGCAGCATGGAAGAGAGGGGGCGGAGAAGGGAATGAAGGGGGCTGGAGAAGAGAGGGAAGGGACAGGAGAAAAGAGATAATGGATAAAAAGGGAGACACAAATGTATATTTAAATTAATAAAATTTAGCGGGAAAACAATTATTTAATAAATGAGTAAATCAAAAGATTGAAGAAAGTGCTAACAAAAAGTAAAATAACAAAAAAAAAACGACTCCGAAAAAATCTAAAAACTGTAAAATCCAACAGATGATTTACGACTGTTTTATTCCGATTTGGTACAGGCATTTTCCTTTGTAGAGAATGGGGGATTGGAGCTGGTTTTATGGCTAGCCAAATCTCACACTTGTCCATGTTGTATAACAGTCGCAGAAAATTCCCCAAAATTGAATAGTTACGAAAAAAATATGCCAAACCTCGTCAATAATTTATTTCGATCTTTTATATATGGAGAAAGATTAAAAGCTAACAATTTTCCGGATTTTATTTTGAGCCCGAACATGTAAAGAGTTGTTTTTTTGTTTTTAGATAAATTGCTTCAAACGAGGGACAGTCAAACTCACAAATCGAAAACAAAGTGCCAACGCCATGGCCAAAAATGAAATGGACAAACAGGCAAACAATAGTACACATGACACAACATAGAAAACTAAAGAAGAAACAACACGATCCCAACCAAAAACTAGGGGTGATCTCAGGTGCTCCAGGAGGGTAAACAGATCCTGCTCCACATGTGGCACCTGTGACACATTTCTTCAGAGTTGACCGATATACATAGAATTTGGCATAATGATGACATTACATTTTCTGAGAGGTATTGAACAACCATATAACGGGATCTGAATGGTGCTTGTTATTTTGTTTTCATTTCCCCTGTCTGGTTTCGTAAATTTCCTATTAATTCGACTGATTTAGTTTTAGTTCCATTTAACACGATGCAAATTCAGCTTAAATTGTTTTTTCAGTGAACAGTGATTTTCAAGTACAATTTAAATTGATTGATTTGAGGTTGAAAGATGTTCAGGACAATACAATACAATTTGAAATTGTTGTGTCTAAATAACACATTTCTAATCCAGACATGCAGTGTTATGGGTTTAAATGATGTCGGAAAAGGTAAAAGAGAGAGACAAAGGAGGGGGCGGAAGAAGGGAGAAGAGGGGTCAGATACAGGGAGAAACCCAACCCCTTGTACAGCCCCTCATCAATTTTGACTAAAAATATATATATCTTTGCACTTTACATATACTTTTTTTTCCTATTTACTCTTTAAAAGAGACATATACAATTTTGCTAATAAAATCACAATGATTATGTTGCTCAAGATATACTTAAGAAAGTTTGAGTAAGATAAATTTTAGTTGTAGCCTTTGTAACATCCATATGTACATAATTTACACAATTTGCATAATCAATTTGATAAGCGAAAAAAGACGAATAATTGTTGCATGACTCATCAGTATCATTTAAGAACCTTACTTTACGAAAATGACAAAATAACTTTGTAAAAATATCAGGATAGAAATAAAATACAAAAAAAAATAATAAAAAAAAACATTTTCTGTAAAGCAAACTATAAAAATATCAATTAAATAATATATAATAAAAATAAATTTTCTTTATCTTTACCAGACATAATGATGTGTATAAATGAATAATTAGATATACAATATGTTGTATGAGACAACTATCCATCTAAGTCAGAACGAAAAACAATAATACATGTGTAGGTCAAAGTACGGTCGTCACACAGAACAGCAGACTATAAAAGGACCCAAAATGACTAGTGTAAAACTATTGTTACGGGAAAACCAACGAACTAATCTATATAATGAGCATGTTAAAAGAGCTTTCACATCTTCCTTAAATCATATCCTAATGAATGTGAGTTTCAAGAAATACCAGTGTATCATATACTCAAGTGAAGGCAACAGCAGTATACCGCTGTAAAAAACTCATAATTTGATCAAGAAAAAAGTCCAGGTTACAAACTAAAACTTAGAGAAACACGTTAACTATGAGGGAAAACAACAAAACAACATAATACTGAAGTTCAACAAAAATACCAAAAAAACAACAACACTGCAATGCAACATAAAATGTTCATATTGTTTTACAATTGATTCCACTGAAATAATGTACCATTGCATTGATGTATAAGGTGTCAGAACGAGGTTTAACCTACATATATATATATATATATATTCTAATATTGTCTAACAATGTTTGAGTCACCGTTTTCCAAATGGTCTAGGTGGTGCAACTACTGCATTGCTGACCTTTCAACACTGAATATACCGTTGTGAATGTTAATCCCTCACGTGCCATATGCCCTCGATTCCGATCTTAATTGACTGGGATTGTTTTCAGCTTCCCTTCCGAATGACAATGGTTGACAGCCAAAAATAAAAAAAAAATAGTGGCGTTGTATCAATCAATCAGACACATCATGTAAAGACTTTAACATTTTTCAAACAACGACCCGAAAAAGCGAAACATTTGAGTACAATTGTGTATACATTTTGTAGATATTGAAATAATATATAATTTATCAATGTCTTTCTATTTTGAAAGACGTCACGTACATGTAACAATTCACTGATGTGAAACATATTTGCAGAAATGCAAGTGTTAAACAAAAGATGAAAGATGTCGCACGCCAAACCCATTTTGCATATATTTTAAAACCTACACATCATATGTCACTAATGATTGTTCCACACCTGCAGCATTCCTCGATTCAATCTTTAACTGTATGTATGGAACGCCATAACGGTCTTATAGTGTAAATATTCAATGTGCAGTGTTGCTTTGCTTTTGTCCTGTCATTTCCTCTTTATTTTACGTACAGATGCCTTTATTTCTGACAGTTCATCTTTGTATTATGTCAAATTAATTAATGGTTTGGTCAATCAATGTGATATGTCATTTTTAAACTTACATTAAACTGTAACTACTATATAATTTGTGAATACCTCAAAATTTTATGATCAACCACTTTTACATTCTTTCATATGTTGTGTAACTTTAATTCAGTTGATAATTGCATCTTGTCTCAAATTGTATCTCCAGTGAAAAACATCATACATAATGGTATAGTCCATGTGCGTTTAAACAATTGGTACTCTCTGTTAGCATTTATTACGTTATGTGCAAATGCCTTTTAAATGTTTTACAATTTTATGTCCAAACACCTAATAGATAAGTTGCAAACACTTATAACCTATAATATACAAAATGTTAAATTCTGCATTAAGAATACTATTTTGGAATACTGTCTGTCAGGTGATATGGAAGATTTTCCTTCTGTTGATTTGGCATGCAATGATCAAACATTTTTAATATTGAAAATGAAGATTAGATCTTTGTCCATAAATTACAGCATAAAAAAATGCAAGGAGAAGAAGACTTTCACACTGAAACTTGAAAATAATATTTCACATTTAGAAACTATTATTAATCATTCTCAAAATAAGGAGGTTCATAAATCTTTACTTGATAAAAAAAACTTGAACTAGAAAATTGTCGACAAAAGACGGTTGAAGATTTGTTGCTAAGCTCCCCTCTAACTGGCCTGAGAATGGTGAAAAATGTTCAAATTATGTTTGTATATTAGAAAAAAAAATTCTAAATAAAACAATAACTGAACTAATAGATGATAAAGGTCAACATATATCAGAGCAATAAAAAATTCTTACGGAACAACAAAAATGTTATAGGAATTTATTCTCAAGCAAAAAATAAGATTGTGACGATTCATCATGTTTTAATCAAAAACATTAAGCTCACAGAAAAACAAAGATATTTTTGCGAGGGAAATATAACTTTTAAAGAGTGTGCTGATCCGTTAAAATTTATGACAAATGGTAAAAGACCAGGTTCTGATGGGTACACAGTACACTTTTATAAAAAATATTTTGGAAAGATATTGGTCCTTTCATATTTCGGTCTCTTCATTTTGGATACGAGGTTGGAAAATTTTCTGATTTTCAGTATTAAAGTGTTATTACATTCCCAAGGAGGGGACGACAGACAGTATATAAGTAACTGGCGTCCTATTAGTCTTTTGAATACGGATATGATAATTGATTCTGCTATTATAGCTAATAGAATTTTTACAACGTCCCTGAAACGATTTCGTAGAAGCAACCTTGGTATTTTTTTTTTAAAGATTATCATGTTAATTATAATAATTGATATAATGGAATATATATTATTTGTTTTAGATAATTTTCATATTAAAAAGGCATTACAAATTAAACAAGTGAGATTTTATTAACAGTTAAATAAAGTTTCTTCATGCATGACTGGTTATCGTGTACTCGATGAGCTTACATTATATGTAAGTACTCTGTATATTGTATACTTTCTGCAAATCTAGGCACACCTCAAGAGTCTGGTTTATTTGTATTTTTTGTTATTTTCAACAAGTAAACATGAACACAATTTTTAAAGGTATGGATGTATAGCACACGCTCTTTATTCATATTCACTGAAACTTAATTTGTAATGCTCTTATTCAACATACCTAAACATTCATATATATCTTAATAAATTATATACAGAGTTAGCAATCAAAATCGCAAGTCCATCACCAGATGAAAGAAGTAGAAAACCACACTCCATAAAAACACATTGACAACTTAGCATTGAAAAGCCAGTTTAAAATTTCAGAAAAATTCATTTCAAGAATTATATACAAAATTTGATATTCCAAGTCTATAACTTTAATTTAATATTATTCAATTTCTTAAAATACAACATTCCCAATACTTAATCAACAGCCACATGCACACATAACCTTAAATTAGGATAGAGCGAATAAGTCCTCAGCTTTTTAGAAAGCACAAACTTGTATGCTGTGGCTTTCATATGCAAATTAAAAGTATGTGTAACCCTACAGAATACTAGATATTTTACTGTTCAATGAGGGAAATTTAGTAGTCAAGTCTTTTTCATAATTAAAAAAAACCTTCTATTTGTAGGTAGAAATATGAACTATTGTAAATGAAGGATAAACTAACAAATTAGTTATTTAGTGTTGGATAACTGTCTTGTTGCGTATTCATAACATCTTAACTTACCCATATATAATAATACATATTGTTAACAGTTAAACAATAATACCAACAAACCAAGAATACTATGATACGCATGTACAGAGTTACGTGATTTAACAATAATGTAACTAGTGCTGCATGATCTGACCCTTTTGGATCACATGAGTCCACCATTTCATATTGTGTTATGGCAAGTAGTTTAACTATTTATTCTACCTTCAAGATACCTTATAAACTTTATAAGATATCTGATATACTTTATGAGATATACTATATAGTTTTTGAAATAACTTATATAGTTTATAAGACATTGTAGCGCGCAAGGGGTTTTGATGATAGAGGGTATCAATGACCACTAAAATCTCTAAATACTATACAAGACCATAAAACTATTCAAGAACACCAAAACACTATACAATACCAGGACACTATACAAGAACTGACTAAAATATCCACTGACTAAATACCGGACGAAACAATAAACACTGGAAGGAAATATCTGTGTCTGCTGTCTAAATAATTAACTGTACTGGTTAATGGTTAAAAGTTATAACTATGCTAATAATAAAGGTATATCTGAGTATATCCCTAAGTGTTTCGAATATAAACACATACGATGTAATATTTAACAATTTTACACTGCTAATCTTCTATGTATTAAAAACTTGAATTATTTTCTTGATTAGAATTGTTAAAGAATGAATTTTGATAGAACTCTAATATATTTGTTAAACTATTAAACACCTTGTAAATAAAGTTAACCGTATATGATAAGAAATGCAGCTAGAGCCTACTAGATTATGTATCTTACTATACAATACGTTTATTAATTGCACAACACTATAAATTTTACTAGTGATGTGTGCCTGAATTCATGAAATCCTACTGCTTTATTTAAATTAATGATAAAGTCTAAAGAGACTTTCTGATAATACTAGTCTTGATATCTTACAGAAAGAGAATGGTAAACTCAGATACTGATTTTCTTAAATAAATAATAAGCTTTCTATCTCTGAATGTTTTGTTCTTTAAATTTAACAGGACGTTTTTAAACAACCAACGGTTGCATGTTCTAAAAGTTTAATACTTTACTAATTAATTTTGTACTGCCGTGAACGTGAATTTAAACATTTTTATAATTTCCAAAGGAATGATTTTACTTAAGTTTGTAAAGCATTTTTATTAATGCATTCTTCATTTAAAAGTTCCAAAAAAAAATTAAAATTTCCGTTTCCGTCAAGAGATAATAAATATTTTCTATAGAAAACAACTGGTCCTTATTGTCAATGTGGAAAACGTGACGTAGGAGTAGCGTTTTCGGGCCCTTTTTTACTACCCGCGCGCCGCACATTTCACTCCTTTTAGGTCAACTGTGCATTTCCAGATCGATAACCAATCAAATCATCTGCACAAGTGCACCGTTGACCTTTTGAGAGTGTAAATGTGCGCAAGTGTGCTACAGTGCTTCTGACACAGCAGAATCGAATATTTGAAATACTTAAACATATTTTAAAATTAGTTCCACATATATATTCTTGTATGTACATACAAATGGTATATTGTACAAAGTTATTTTAATAAAAGAATAAAAATAAGCATTTTAGTTTTTCCAGCCAACCGTACTAATGTCTTGTTACCAATGGCGGATTGCGAGGACGGCACAAGTTGCAGTGACACGAGGTTCGACAGATCAAGCCGTAATTTACAACGTTTCACTGATCTAAAATAAATTCTGAAAGTCAATTCAGGAAAATGTGTGTGTAAGTAAGTTTAACTGACATGGCTCAAGTATTACTAAAAGTCCGTGTGAATGAACGTCTTCTGCGACTTTTACAATGAGGGAAAATCTCATAATATATAGACGGTCTGAAAATCATATTTCAGGTAAAATCTACATCCATATTATATATAAGAATACCCATACTATTATAGTAATACATAGTCATTATACTCAGAATTTCTTAAAAGCAATATGTGAGAACCCCAAGTTCTAAATAGAGATTGTTGAACATGTCCAAAATATAATTTAAAAAAATGTCAACAATGAAAACTTCAGAATCATTACGGAATCTCATATATAAACAATTATAAGATATTAATAAAGCCAATCATTGTTTGGCTAGCTGTCTAGACTACAGTATATCACTTTTGTCATATTACAGCATTACACCTACAATTAAAAGACTCTTTACAAACACAAAAAGAGTTGGGGGAATACCTTGCTACAATATCTTACATAGCTTATGATATATCTTATATAGTTTATGATATATCTTATATAGTTTACCATGTGTATACGATATCTGATATATTTTATTATAATATATAGTTTTTAAAATATCTTATATAGTTCATAAGATATTTATATAATTTTCTATATAAGATAGATAATAAATTATATGAAATATCTTATAAATTATATAATATATGTCATCAAGTATAGACATTTTCTCTCTGTGTTGGAAACCTATTGCATAAAAAAAAGTAAATGTGGTATGATTGCGAATGAGACAACACTCCACAAGAAACCAAAATGACACAGAAATTAACAGCTATAGGTCACCGTACGGCCTTCAACAATGAGCAAAGCCCATACCGCATAGTCAGCTAAAAAGGACTCGCGATGACAATGTAAAACAATTTAAATGAGAAAACGAACGGCCTAATTTAAGTACAAAAAAAGAACAAAAATGAACAAAAACAAATATATAAAACATAAACAAACGACACATTGGAATACAGGCTCCTGACTTGCGACAGACACATACAAAAAGAATGATGAAAAGGGGGGGGGGGGTAACATGTTAGCGGGATCACAACCCTACCCTTAACCTGGGACAGTGGTATAACAGTAGAACATAATAACGAATTATAATAATCAGTTGAAAAAGGCGTAACTCATCAGATGGATACAAATACAAGTGGACGTGGACATGTACTTGTGCACCCCAACGACAAAAAGACACTAAATACAGGTCTGAGAATGCTCGCAGTTAACTGACAGCTGATTAAAAGCCTCTAACAACAAAAACAAATCATTTATCTAAGACTAAATTGTCAATCCGTACACATGGATTTCGTGTAAAGACGTCATTAACAGTCAGAAAAACACAAAACCTTGTGCAATGCCAAGATACAGGTATCGACAGATTATAGATCCGTGAAGGTGTATATATATATATATATATATATATATATGTAGTATTTAAATAGCTTTTAATTTACTGACAACAAAATCAATATTAATACCAATAAAAACAATGGTGCATGGTGCTTTTCTGTTCTTTGGTCTGGTAAATAATGCACAGTTGAGAGAAATACCATTTCACCTATTACTTAAGATATTAACATTCCTCTTTAGGGTACAATATTACATTATATGTATTAATCTATTGTCTGTGATCTTTTACAGAAATATAAGAAAATATGCTTCTTAAATCCTAATTATTATGTTGACCATGAAGAGATTTGGGGAAACAGGGAGAGGGAAAAATTAAATTGTCCTGTTCCCAAGTACCTATGCATTTCAAACGTTTTAAAATATTTTCTTGAAATTATTCAAAAAGGCTTCTACATTTTTGCAAATTTGATGTGGACATTGATATCATAGACAAGCTCCGTTCGTAAGACAATATTAATTTGGCTTCAATTTCAATAACATATTAAAAAAGTGCTAGTTCAACACATAACTGTTTTTGTCCAGGTTGTTATTACAAAATAAGATCACTGTCTCAGTGGTAGATTTAGAAAATATAAGTATAGTCATCTATGAAAGAATAGATACTACAGCTTTTCATATACTCGCATGTAAAAAGAAATTAAATAACTTCAATGCTAATGACAAGATATGCATCAATGAATTGTAGCAGACTTTGTGTTTCTTAGTAAGTAAAATTGATTTTATAATTTGTTCGATGTAACATCTGTAAATATTATTCATCGTTCCTTTCCATTGCAATTACAACATAAAACCATTCCTAATTTGCATAATCAATGAGGACCTGGACAGGGTATTGGCAGCATGGAAGAGAGGGGGCGGAGAATGGAATGAAGGGGGGTGGAGAAGGGAGAGAAGGGGCGGGAGAAAGGAGAGAAGGGACAGGAGAAAGGAGATAATGGGAAAAAAGGGAGACAAAAATGTATATGATAATTTAAAAATTTAGCAGGCAAGCAATTATTTAATAAATGAGCTAAGATTGAAGAAAGTGCTAATAAAATAAAATAACCAAAAAACAAAAAAACCCGACTCCGAGAAAATCTAAAAACTACAAATTTAAATCAAACAGATGGATAACAACTGTTATATTCCGAATTGGTACAGGCATTTTCTTATGTAGAGAATGGTGGATTGGACCTGGTTTTATGGCTTGCAAAAATCTCTCAATTGTATGACAGTCGCAGAAAATTCCCAAAAATGCATAGTAACGAACAAATATTCCGAACCTCGTCACTATTTCATTACAATCTCTTATATATGTAGAAAGACTAAACACTAACAATTTCCCGGATTTTATTGTGTACCCATACATGTATAGAGACCCATGTTACCATCCTTTGTTTTTTTTTATATAAATTGCTTCAAAGTTGAACGAATTTTGTATAAAATGATGAAATTAAATTTTCTGAGAGGTATTGAAAAAATATATAACGGGATCTGAATGGTGTTTGTTATTTTGTTTTCATTTCCCCTGTCTGGTTTCGTAAATTTCCTTTTTATTCTACTGATTTAGTTTTATTTCCAATTAACAGGATGCAAAATCAGCTTAAAATTGTTTTTTTAGTGAACAGTGATTAGATTGATTGATTTGAGGTTGGAAAATGTCCAGTGGCAAATATTTTAGGTATGTTTAGGACGATATAATACAATTTGAAATTGTTGTGTCTAAAAGACACATTTCTAATGCAGCCATGCAGTTTTATTGGTTGTAATGTAATGTATGTCGGAAAAGGTAAAGGAGAGAGAAAAAGGAGAGGGAAGGGAGAAGGAGGCAGGATAAGGGAGAAGAGGGGCAGATACAGGGTGAAACTTAACCTCCTGTACAGCCCCTTATCAATTTGACTAAAAATTAATATATATATCTTTGCACTTTACATACACATTATTTTCTATTTACTCTTTAAAAGAGACATGTACATTTTTGCTGATAAAATCACAATGATTGTGTTGCTCAAGAAGTAAGATATTTTTAGTTGTAGCCTGTGCAACATTCAATTTTACATAATTTGCATAATCAATTTGATTAACGAAGAAAAACGAGTCATTGTTGCATGACTCATCAGTATATTTAAGAACTTTAATCAACCTTAATTTACGAATATAACAAAAAACTTTATAAAAATATCAGGATACAAATAATTACTTACAAATTAATGGAAAAAAAAACAGTTTCTGTAAACCATACTAAAAAATATCAGGAAAAACATATATATCAATTAAATGATTGAAGGATTAAAAGTTCTGGAAACTATTCTGTATAAATATATATATATATATATATATATATACCAGCCATAATACTCTGTATTGACAAACCGACCAGCGAGGTATAAAGGGTCCCCCAAAAGGTTAGTGTAAAACCACTATTACGAGAAAGCCAACGAACTAATGTATATAATGAAAATGTTAAAAGAGTTATCACTTCTTCCTTAACCATATCCTTATGAATGTACGTCTAAAGAAATATTATACACTCAAATAAAGGTGGTATACCGGTGTTAAGAAGTCATAAATTGATTGAGAAAATAAATCCGAGTTACACACCAAAACCGAGGGAAACACTTTACCCATGAGAGGTAAACAACAAAACAACAAAATTCTGAAGTGCAAAAAAAAACCGAACTAACCCAACACTACAATGCAACATAAAGTTTTTCATTTTTTTTTTACAATTGACTCCATAGAAAAAATATACCATTGATTGATATATGGGATATCATAACTAGGACTAACGTAGTCTAATCTTATCTAACGATGCTTGAGTCACCGTTTGTCACGTGGTCTATGTAGTGCAACTAATGCATCACTGGCCTTTCAACACTGAAGTTAACGTTGTGAATTTGAATCCCTCACGTGTAAACTGCACTCCACTCTAAATCTTAATTGACTAGAATTCTTGTCAGCTTTCCTACTGAATGTCAATGGTTAAAATCCACAATATAAAAAAATAGTGCCTGAAAGTGGCGGTGAATACCAATCAATTAATCAAACAAATTATGTAGATACTTAACCGGTTTTTTTAAACAACGACCATTAAAGCGTAAAATTGGGTACAATTGTGTTCACATTTTCATGATTTTGTAGATATTAAAATAATATACAATTTATTAATGTGTTTCAAGATTGAAAGACTACACGTACATGTAAAAATTCGCTGATGTGAAATATATTAGAAAAAGTGCAAATGTGTAACAACTGTTAAAAGATGTCGCACGCCAAACCCATTATGCATATTCAGTAAAATTGAACAAACCTACACAACATATGTCACTAATAATTGTTTCACACCTACATGTTCAACATTCTTCGATTAAATGCTTTAATTGCATGTGTTATATAAGTAGCCGCTTCATTTTAAACGTTCTATCGTATATCATTAAGTCTGCTATTACAGATTGGGGTAAGTGTTCATTTATTTTCTAAGGATCGAAAATCCGTCTGATCTGAAATTGTAAGCTTTTGTTGTTTGCTAAGATATTTAAACACTCAAGACAAAAATATCCAATTAGCCAATTAACGTTACTTTACTAAGTTGATTGACACAATTGATATTTTACTTAACCTTTTTATTTACTGTTGTCCAATCTTAAGATTCTTTATATTGTGTACAATTTCCGTTTTTGCACTTTCGTTGTTTTTATTGTATGTACTGATGTTATTTGTTTTTATTAGATTAAATTGAAAACTGACTTAGTAGTTTTTGTCCATCTTTTTTTTTACACCTTGAGAAACGATACATACAACTATATATTTTAAAATAAGGAGATGTGGTATGATTGCCGATGATAAATCTATCCACGAAAGTTCAATGAAGTGGAGGTATGCAATTAAAGACAACCGAACGGCCTTAAAAAAAGAGAAAAATCCAAACCGTACAGTCGACTATTTAAGAACTCGACATGAAAATAGGTCAAATACAAATGTACATCAGAATTTTATTTCTCATTTTAAACATACAAATAAAAGTAAAATACTCCGTGGTTGAAATAAATGAACAAGAGCAGGCAGAGAACGCAGGAAATGTGTTTCGGAAATAGGTATTGAAAATTACATTTAGAAATTGATATTTTTTTTTAATAAAACCACATACAGACATTTGAATATTGGACAGAAAAAAGATATAAAAAAATGACATTTCATTTATCATTGAGTAATATTTAGGTGTACAGAAAGTCAAATGCAAATTTCTACAGCATATAACAATGTAGTTAGCATCCTGGAAAACAGTGCATATTACGTATCAAATCCATTCTATGGCATTAGTTGTCTTATTGAAAATCCAAACCCGTTTGTTTGGCTGGTGATTTCAAATAGTTGTATTCGTATATTTAAGGAGCTTGAGGCTAACAGTCAAAGTTTTTTTTATTTAATGCATACAAGTACAAAAGGGCATACTGAGTGACGATTCCCTTCTGCATAAACTTCACTATATAACCGATGTTTTCAAATTTTCATTTCAGTATCACAGTATCAGGATGATTTTTTATTGTTTGATTGTAATCATTCTCTGCACAATTCGTGTTTCTACTGGCGGAAGTAAGTATTCTTTATGTTTTATCGTATGAAGTAGGTTCTGTCATTACGTATACATAATGTCCTCTAAAAGACTAAACAACATTGTTTAAACTAACTTTTTGTCTGTTTTAAAGGTTAGTATGTTACAGGTTCACTATTGGGAATAAGGCGAAAGTCAAAACCAGTTCTGCATAAGCGTTAAGTTTAAAATTGATTTTACATCAATACATAATTGTATTTACGTGCGAGACAACTTTAAATCAATAAATGAAACTTATTAAATGTCAAAGTAAACAACTCTTGTATACAAAAGAGGTAAGGGGACATTTACAGTTGAATAAAAAACCAAAGTCGCCAAATGTTGATGTCTAAAAGACACAGAAGGAAAATGGCAGAGCGTAACTTTAGTTTAAACTGGCAGTTTATTGTTTGTGGTATCATGGTTACTATCGTCAATTTATTGGAGTTGTTATTCTGCTGTTTAATCATTGTGATTTACTATCATATCATTTACCTATTTATTTATATATGCTGAGTGTTCTTGCCTTTGTTTGTCCTGTCTCGTTATGTTGACATTGTACCGGAATTCTGCCAACATTGCCAGATAAGCGGGCGGTTTGCATATCCATAAAACCAGGTTTAGACAACTTTTTGTCTAAAAATGTCCTCTTCCAAGTCAGGATTATGACAGTTGTATCATATAGTACTGTCTATGTATGTTGGCGTTCTTTTGTTGTAGTTCAGTGTTTTTGTTGTTTCTGGATTTTTTTTATCATATAGTTGATGCGTTTACCTCGATTAAAGTTTGTTACTTGGATTTGTTTTTGCGAAGTAAAACTGAGGTAACGAATTTTTCCTTCAACTAAATTCGAGTAAAAAAATATAAATAACTAAACTTGATGTTTCTTTGATTTAAATTATATTAGACAAATATTGTTCGTATAGAGAATTTACCTTTTATTAAAAAAGTCGGTAATTATGAGGATTTGGTTCAATCGACATAAACCTATTGTATTATCCAAAAATTCGTTACTGCAATGAGGAATTTAACTTTTAAATTGTGACTAGAAACATGTATTTCAAAAAAGGTTGTTTTCTTATTTTATAATGCAGAGTTTTGAGCTCATAATGTCACATTCATTGTATGTAAGAATTGTACTCTTTAGGACTGACTAGAAATTGTCAGGCTTCAAATGGAACCTGTGGAAAGAAAGGATTAACTTGTGATGATGCGCTTGGTGAAGGATGGATAGATAAAGGAAAATGTTGTTATGGAAAACCATGTTGTAAATGTAAGTTAACATATAAGTCATGCGTTGGTTCCTGTTCCAGCAATTCAAATTGAGTGAAACATAGGCGTGTGTTGGAATAAAAGATAATATGGTAAATGAAATTAAACAATGTTATATTATTAGCAAATTACAGAATATCTTGCTGGTTTCCATTCCTTTAGATGATGTTCCCTTATTTGCAAAGAACACCAATGAAAGTGTTATTTATTTTTATCACGACGACAGTTGTATCTCAAGTCTAAAAATAATAATAAAATACTAGTACCCTGTTTGAAAATTTCCCGTAAAATGTCCAATATAAAACAAGATGGTTATGATGTGACAATGAATATGACATCGTTGCATGTTTTCAGTACTGACAGAGTTTATGAGAAATCTTCCTAACATATTTCGTGTATGATCACTAAAATTAATAAAGAGTAAACTCTTTATATTTCACTCTTACGTAGTAATTTAGGTTTTTAAGATTAGGTATACTGCCTAATGTCTATATATGACATTTCTTCAATTTGCATTTGTACTCCCGTCCTTTTATCTTGGTCTTCCAACTTTCCCGTACATACATGGTTGATATACTTTGAAATTGATTTCAGTTGATTATTTATGAAAAAAATATTGGGAATTGATCAAACACCAATTAACGATATATTTGGCCGTGAATCAGCAAGAATTAAAACTCCTTCAGTAAAACTTATCATCCTACTCAAATACATTAATTTCTAATGAAAACCTACCAAGCTATAGCCTTTGCTATTATTAATCATCTTTTGAACTTAGTTTCAAACAGAAACATATATGTTTTAAACAGACACGTGCACTTGTATATAATGCAACATTTCTAATATTTTATTTGATAGTTATCAATAGAATAAGTATCACAGAGGCTTTCTCTAGCAACAAAAACTGACCGCCAAGAAAAAAACCACAATAGTGCTGAGAATTGCATAAAACAGACGACAATAATCAAAATATTAATCAATCAATCAATCAATCAAATTACACTTTGAAAAAAATATTGATCTTTTAAAATTAATTTTGCAAAGAACTCTTAATCTTGCAGTGAGGTCAGAGTTTATTTTAGCTCCGTGTTGAAGGCCTCACTATGATTTTGAGATGAATAACAGAAATAAAAGCGCTGTTCGTTGCTTTTTGTGTGTTTTTTTTTGGTGTTGCTATGCATTTGTGTCTTAGACAGGTACCTCATACCCTTTGTTTTTCTAGTAATAATTATTTTATTTTCCAATTTATAATTAAAAAAACACACTATAAGATAACAGTTAAGAGAAAAGGTAACATAACCAAGAAGACTAACATGGTTCAGTTTTAAAGTTAATACAATTTGTGTATTTCAATTAATAATAAAAAAAAAAATCTTTTCACAGATTTTACAAGCTACAGCTGTGGATTTGAGACTGCTGCATCATGTGTTTTTAAGGATAACTCCCCTTGGTATTTTTTTTGGTCACGAAGTTCTGTAAGTTTTTCATAAACCAGGTCTGCAATTCACCAAAAAAGCCGTTTGATCTACGACCAATGATACCTGATACGTATAGTTTGTTAAGAGAGGCAGACGGTATCAACATGGATTTTTAAACTCATTCGTCTAACAAAAAAATCTTTCAAATGGCTCCGCTAACATATATAGTCGGTAATCATGTCTACATCTGTGATTATTTCTTTGCATATTGTCTGTTTCAATTTTCTTCTTTCCCTTAATAACGTGAAACATAGACCTAAGGCAAATGTGTATAACATAAGTAAAAAAGTAATTACTGAGAGATGAATGGTTAAATTCTAGTGACATAATCCTTGATAATTATATATATAGGGTTACTAAAGTTGTCTATCATCTTAATAACGTTTTAAAGTATTCTTTCATTTGTAGTTATTAATAATGCCTTTACTGTTTAGTCTGTTTTTGTGATATTTATTTGACGTTGCTCTGGTACCTTTGATAACTATTTGTACTTTATCATTCAGTCAGTGTGTTATTGTTCTAATATTGGACCAGTAACATGTCTTCGTAATAATGTAAAGTTATGGGTAATACAAATGACCACGGGTTGAAGTCATAATTTTTGCGCAGTGCTCGGAGCACAAAAATCATGCTCGAAACATGAAATCTAACATTTTGTTTGGTTGATTTTGGAGTCTAAGTACAAAGTACAAAAAGCTGACTCTAAACTTTTATGACTTCAAGGCCAGGGTATTTTAGCTTTTGAGAGTGTTCAAAATAGATCGAACCTTTTTAATCCACGAATTCTAACCTGCATGTTGTCAATAAGAAAAAGGATGTCATTTAATGGATTAATTATTATTTTGATTTGGAACTAAAAAGCTTGCAACGGCTCGTTCTTTCTTTTACATAAGACTATTCCAACAGAGAGAATTATGAATGCAAAAATTGATTGATAAAAAAAACATACGGCTCCACCTTTTGAAGATACATGTTTGCTCCCTAAACTGATTATATGATGGCATCTAGATTTTATTTTTTGTTTCATCGGGTTGCTGTAACTTTAATTATACCCTTCATATCATTTTATTAAAAATAAACTGTTCCAGAAATGATAGGACGAGTTAATGTTTTAATGCATATGAACAAAAATGTATATTTGTCTCTTTTTTTCACGTTTAAATCTTAATTATTATGACCATAATAAACGGAAATCTAACTGTTAATCAGTTCTGATGTTTTAGGGTGCACCATTGACATCATCAGCGGCCGAGGGGACATATTATTTCATACATACTCGTCAGTAGAGATCAAAATGGAGCCAGAGCTATACTCACAACTAAAGCTACAAACTTACAAGGTATTTTCATAAGTACGCTGTTCGAATTAAAAGTTATTTCTCCAGTAATGGCGTTCATTGTAAATGTATGTTTACAACACAAATGAATTACTAGGAGAAGGTTATTACCCAGCTTGATGGTATATACATGTCATCGGCAATGTCAGAACTGAAACAAAATAAATATTAAGCTCATGATTTTCAAGGTCGGTTCTAGTTATTTATTTTGTGGCTTTCAACTTTTATTCGTGATTTCTGTAAAAGATTCGTTGGTTCCAGAGGATCTAGATTTGTAGATTAATAATAAACACATTTGAAATTGTCTTGAAATAAAACTTACTCTAAATACGTGCCACGTGCATTTAAATTGTTTTCTGGCCAGGTAACATCATCATAAAATTCCATAATCTGTTTCAGGTCGATGAACTGTTACCATGGTTATAATTTTGTAAAATGTAATTGGGTTTTCTATATTGATACATTTAAAAACAAAAAAAACAAAAATAATGTTTTTGACTTTTTGTTGAAAATATTAAACATGTCATAATCTATAATTACTGTAAATTCAGAAATTATTGCGAGGTTTTTATGATTGCGACAAAATGCGACAGAGTTGTAAACGCAGTAATTCAAACTCGCATTTTAAAATATTTTAGATGAATTAAACAGAATTTTGATGAAAATAGTAAAAATTAAAATCGCATTTAAGTCTTAAATGACAAAATTGCAATAATAAATGCACGCAATAATTTCTGAATTTATTGTAATAGATTTGTAAAAATCATAAATTTGCTGTTAACAAAAATGGTTAAATGGTTAGAACCAGTTTAAAACTAAAAAGGGTTATGTCATTTATGTATGAATAACTATATGAATAAATTTCAAAATCATATTAATATGTGTGTACAAAGAGATCATATTTTATATACTATTTGGAAGAAATTTAAAATTTGAATCGCTTATACTAAATTAAAATATATCAATGCTTTTACAGTATCATTCAATGAAAAATGGTCTCTATTTTGAAAAAAAACCCAGGAAGATACAAATAGAATTTAAACATAACTCTTCTTTCATTCTTGACAACAGGCAGCTCAATGTCTATTTTATTAGATCTTTTTAAAATATTTTGATATAAGCATTATTATTGCAGCATGTCCTTATTGTCTGTCCTTCAAATACCACATGATTGGGAGTAGCATAGGATCATTAGAAGTATTTGCTGGGGATAAAACATCTTCTCTGAAGAAAAGTATCTGGAAAAAAATAGGAGCACAAACCCAAGATCCCGCTAAATGGGACACTGGAACTATAGACATACCACTATTTAGCAATCTGGCTGTAAGTATTTTTATCGATTCATTTATTTTCTTGGGAACTAACTTTCATAGATTGAGGAAAACTTAAACTTTCGTGGATATGTACTTTGAAATTCGTGGTTTTCCTTGATTCTGCATAAAAGCATGTGGAAAAATTGTGATTTGATGAACTTTTAGATTTGTGTTTCCCGTGAGCCAATGAAATCATCGAATTTCGTTTACAACAAAACATTAAATATCTATAGTATATAAATCAAATACTCAATTTGAGCTGCAACTGTTACTTTAACTATGGTTATACCACTACTAAGTTATCCTTTTGTAAGTAAAAAATAATATTGTAAGTGAAATAAAATTTCAGTATAAACTTACGATACATATTTTTCGGCGTTAGAAATTTAGTTAAGGAAGCCCCTGTAATTTCACTAATGATGATTTGTTCTGATTTTTTTAATCTTTATATTTTGTAGTATCTATGTACACCATGTTCGGTCGATCAATTCAAACCTTGAGATATACCGAAAACAATATTGTACACCCATTGAATGTTTTTGTCGCTGATCAAAATCTGTGAAACAGTTCAACACAATTAAAAAGGAGAGGATTTTCTTACAGCTACATCAAGCTTTTTATACAAAACTGATATTACGTTATGGCAAAAAACAGCACAAAATAACGCAAAGCAGCAAACAAAAATACTCCCAAAAGCATGCTTTCCAAATGTGTACAATGAGGAAAAATGACTGAAAAAGGTCCACCCCTTAAAAACCATTATCAAACATGGCTGCTGCTCAGTTGGAGGTTTTTTCTCTCTCTCGGGGTAACGGTCAGCTTTATCACCATCTCAGTTATGTGCTATTTATCTATGGTTGATACTTAAATTTGAATGAGCAAACTTGAATTTTGAAAAGTAACTTATCCTAATCGTTTATAAAAAAAAAATTCGATGAAAGATCCAGTTGCGATGTTCTCCTACGATCAAATTTATACTGAATTGACCGACCTCTTAAAAAAACTATGTGAATTAAATTGCAAACAGCTTTGACTTGTACCAAGTAAGGCATATGACATTTGTTATAACGTGGTTCGTTTCTATGTATTTTGACGTTTGTTTTTGTAGCAGTTCAATGATTCTGTTGTTCTGTTTTTTACTCCTTTTGTTGATGTGTTTCCCTCAGTTAGGTTTGTGACCCAGATTTTTTTTTTTAAATTCGATTCATGGACTATTAAACTTCGGTAACTTTCTATTGCCGACTTAACTGATTGTCCTTTGAAAGTGCAGTACATGTTAACTTAGGTACTTAAGATTTATTAGTTAGGGACAATCCTCTTTTTGTGAACACTTTATATAAATTGGACTTTTACAAAAATAACGGAAAGAAATATTTCCCAACATGCTCTCTAGAATTCCCAAATTATGAAATCTGTATCCTATTGTTTCAGTGTTTATCGTTTTTGCTGCTGTTCATACGTATTTCTCGTTTTTCTAATATAGCTTAGAACACTAGCTTTCATGTATAAAGTTGTCTTGTCATTTTTAGCGGCCCTTTTTAGCGTGTTGTAAGGTGTTCCTCTGTATTGACGGCCGTAATTTGACCGACTTTGGGTTACTTTGTTCAAAATTGTGACTTTGACTGAGAGAAACCTGTTTGTAATTTGTATTTATGATCATACCACAGTGTACAAAGAGACACGGGCGTTCTACTTTTTTATTTTATTTCAATTCACACGCTATCTTTAATTGCGTTAAGGTTAAGCACTTAATTGAGAAGCAGACAAAATTTACACTTGAAAATACAACATGCACGACACTTATAAGTATAAACGATATAATTTAAAAAAACGGATAACAAAAAATGAGGGCATGTCTTTGCATAACAATTCTATTTAAAAAAAATGTTTTCATTTTAAGATCACCATAGAAGGGACCACAGGTAAAGTCTTTAGGGTGATATCGCCATTGATGATATTTTACTAAAGGCTGGTGCATGTAGTAAGTGTTATTTTATTATTGCCATCATTTTGATTATACAGGAGATATTTCCAAAAAATATTACGCTTACAACAGGCAAAACAATTATATTTTTTGTGTGTAATGTAGAGAAGCTACCATAATTCAATTATGGGTTTATAAGTTACGATTCAGACTCTTAACATTAGAGGAATGTAGCGTGCATGTTTTTGTGTACAAGTATATGAAGATAAGATGTTGAGTAAGAATTGTATATTCCAGATTTAGCATTTTAAATTTATCGATGACTTATTCTTTATAACATCCGTTGTTCATCAATTTGAGATTGTATCTACATTATTCAAACACTAATCAATCAAAATATATGGTACCTCGGAAGTGTCATGAAAAAATGAAATTGATACCTAGACAAGACGTGTTTGTCCAAAATATTAATATGTCCAGACGTTATTAAGCAAATAAAACTTTGTTGGCCTATCAAATAGGAGTAATCATGTCCGGCGGTTGAAGACTTTTTTTTAAGAACAAAATTTGGCTTATTCATATATATTGTATTTACCTCGTTATCATAAAAAAATCGAAAACAAACTCCATACCGATTGAAAATTAAGACATCACGACTGCATGTTGTTAACTTAATAGATGATGCTTCTCATCATTTATTTTTTGCAAAATTCAAATCCACTGTTTTATCTATGAATTTCATAAAAGAAATCCCCTTTAATACTTACTTTCTTTCCTAATACATATAGTTTGAAAATCTTAAAATTCATTTTATTGTTTCTATTTAAAACAAAATGCAAATTAAATGTCAAGTACTTTATAACTTATTGTTCTGTGTGTGCCACAATTCGCGTTGATGCCGTCCTTTGACCTTTATTAAATGACTTCCAATTGTTACTTGAATTCGATTTTTTTCATTGTACCACATCTTCTTATGTCTATAAAATGTACTTCAAATATCATGAAAATTTATAAAGCGAAAAGAAAAATTGTTTCATTTTGGTTATTTTTCTTTTTTAGATGCTTGGGGATAAACAGACAAAGAAAGAACACATTAGAACCGTAAAAATAATTGTTCGATATTGACAGTTTAATTATGCATAATACTGATAATTTTATTAATTAAAAATATGTAACAGTGAACATAATCTGTTGAAAACATTGAATAATAATTAATAAAATGTATTCACAAAACTAACCATTGATACACGTATAGTTAATATTATCGATATAAAACTGTGAATTCATTTATTTTCTATGGTAAAATTTTCGATGCTTGAGTAAATTTTGCATTGTCGTGGATTGATTTCGTATTTTGTCAAGGTCTGTCTTCAACCAAATAGAAAACTAATTATTAGTTGAAAATTTACATTGTGGCTCACCCGTACCAACCACGAACATTGATATCCCACGAATAATAGTGAATCCACAGATTAACAAAATTGGTGATCTCATAAATAAAGCTATGTGGTTCGTTCCTATGTATTTTTGACGTTTGGTTTTGTAGCAGTTCAATGATTATATTGTTCTGTTTTGTTTACTCCTCCTGTTGATGTGTTTCCCTCAGTTAGGTTTGTGACCCAGATATATTTTTTTAATCGATTCCGAGTATGTCAAATTTTCGTCAAATTAAAAAGGGACGAAAGATACCGAAGGGGCAGTCAAACTCATAAATGGAAGATAAACTGACACGCTTGGCAAAAAATGAAAAAGACAACATTAGAACACATGACACAACATAGAAAACTAAAAAATAAGCAACATGAACCCTACAAAAAACTAGGGTTGATCTCAGTTGCGTTGGCAGGGTAGGCAGATCCTGCTCCACATATGGCACCCGTCGTGTTGCTTATGTTATAACGAATCTTGTAATAGTCTAAACGGTTGGTCACATTCATGAAAGGGATAATAAATGTTCTTAAAACTTAGTTTTGTCATTAGAAACATCTATATTAAATTTTGTGTACTAAAATTCATAGATTGAAACAAAAACCCCAACTACGGAAAGATAATCAAATTTTGTTCAACATGTGGCACACGTCGTTAAAATACAGACCTGTCGATATTTATAATGCGGGAAATCACAATATTGGGAAAGGAGGACAGAACTGTGGAAATGACAATTAAAACGTAGCCGTCATCACCTGTAAAACAGGTATTATTTAATAGTCAATCTATGTATCATATGCTTTCCAAATGTCTAGGTTTTCTTATTTTCAATTACAAACTGATAAAGAACTCAAGTTTGTTTTTTGGTTGAACTTCACTATGCCTTCAAAAATTCACATGTCAGCTTTAGTACATTATACATGACATAGTTTGTTTTATACAAAGCAAAACATCTTGTTAACACCCTAGGTTTGTAATCAAGACAAATAGATAAAGGTTGTAGCAGTATACCGTTATTAAAATGTCACAGATTAAATATCTATAAAGGCGATAATTTCTTTCAGAACTAGTAAAGGTCATTCTTCCGAAGAATCAACCCGAATCATACCATTTTTCAATGAGATATGCTCCATGGCAAAGCAGAATGACCTGTGTGGGGTCATAATTATCCTTGGGTCAACGCATTTGACGTCACAAAGCCGAGATATGCAAAGTTATTATGTTGTCATTTCAATATTATATTTAACTTGGACATTAAAGTGCGAGGTTTGGCATGCCACAAAACCAGGTTCAACCCACCATTTGTATTCCCCTTTAAAAAGGTCCTTTACCAAGTCAGGAAGATGGCCATTGTAATATTATTGTTCGTTTCTGTTAGTGTTGCATTTTAATGTTGTGTCGTTTGTTTTCTCTTATTTTTGAGATATTAAGATAAGACGTGGTACGGTACTTGTTTATCCCAAATTCATGTATTTGGTTTAGATGTTATATGTGTTATTCTCGTGGGATTTTGTCTGATGCTTGGTCCGTTTCTGTGTGTGTTGCGTTTTGGTGTTGTGTCATTGTTTTCCTCTTATATTTAATGCGTTTCCCTCGGTTTTGGTTTGTTACCCCGATTTTGTTTTTTGTCCATGGATTTATGAGATTTGAACAGCGGTATACTACTGCTGCCTTTATTTATTAACAGATGAACAGAATGAAATTGACAGTGAGACGCCCGATAATAAGGCATATCTAGAAAAATTAATCCTTCTATACAAACATCATCAGGTTAACTAAAATAGGCTCTGTAAAAGTTTTCTGATAAGTTTGTTTCATCATTTGGTTATTTTACAAGCCAAGCTGTGTATCGATTAAACCAGTCAGAACAAATTATGTATATAATTACACCTTATATAAGAATGCCAGCTTTTGATTGGCTGATAGCCAGTGTAATTTTCGCATATTCTAACATTTTTTCCTCATTCCAACCGAATCTGACTGTTTTTCACCACTGCCGGTGAATATGCCTCAAATACCATGGTATTTGCCATTTTGGATATTCCTTTTTTACCCTCGCGAGCATCATCCCGCCATTTTTTTTCGGATATGACGTTACATAAAGACAGCGCGAACGCGTATAAGTACATGTATAGTTCCCGCGGTATATTTTATGATAGTACTTGTCCTCAAAAAAAATATTTCCTTTTCCTAGTACAGAAAGTTTAAATGAAAATTTATTCTGTGTAATTAAACAGATATATCATGTTATGGAGGGTTATTTGCAAAAAATACAAGTCTTGGGACAAAATTTCCCTTGCCTAGTGGCTCGGGAAATTTAAGTCCATCGACTTGTATTATTTGCAAATACCACTCCATAACATGATATATCTGTTCATTAATAAACTTTTAAAGGACACCCTAATTAACGGGTAGGAATTGTTATCATGTTTATTGGTTATGACGTCATTAACCTCATTTATTTCATATCGGTTGAGAATTAGCTTATCTTTTTGGATAGAAAGGACCACATGACATTTCATTTTCTTAAGTAATAAATTTCAATGGGTCATTTACAGAAAAAAAAACGGACTAGAAAGCAGATCTTTAACGGACTTGTTAATATAAAAGACCGATTGGGCGTAATTTCTCTTTTAATTAAAGATGTGCCTTGATGATTAAAACATTTTCCTTTTGTCAATTTCATGTTTAGGTTGTAGCTAATTATTTAAAAAATATTTATTTAGTATTCATGAACTTAAAACATGCACTTAAATGAAAAGTAATGACCTATAGCTACATGTATAACTACAACTGGTCTTCACTCTTTCCTATAGAAATCAAACAATAACTCTAGTTTGATGGGAATATTTCTAATTCATGAGAATTTGTAAAAAGCACGGTTTTTCAATGAAATAAACATAATATTTATTGAAGAACTGGTCATTATTGTGAAACATGGACTCCCCGTAGAGTAGTAGTATTGACTGCGTCAGTGTTTATGACCTCGTCTAAGGCTCAGTCATGATCAGTGTCCTACTCATAACCACTGTCTTGTGGAGAGTCCATATATCACGATGATGACCATTTTTCAATGACTATTGTGCAAGTAAATGTCGTAGGCAAAATGAGACATAAAATTTAAACACCAACCTGAATATTTCTTTTATCCGATAAATACAAGTTTATTTTTTAAGGAAGTTTGCTACTCAGTTTCAAAATAAATAACGTTCCATTAAACTAGTATATATTGATAGAGGATTAATTGAGGAACGAAAAAGCGAAAAAAAATATGGGGTCAATGTGCTTGTTTTCAAGATATAAGCCATTAGAAGTTTGGAGGAAAAGCGTTCTCTCTTGATTTTTCATAGCTTTACTATTGACCACTTAATGTTCTCAAAAACAATCAAAATATGAATAAGATTCTGTAGGACTTTTACAATGGTTTATAATTTTACATATCAAAAATTTAAAAAAGAAAAATACGGGATTCATAGCCCAATTTTTTTAAGGCTTTCAAATGGATAAAATCGGAGAATTTACAAATCTAACAAAAATTTAAAAATATGACAAGCAAACATCCTTAACTGAAATATTCACATACAAAAGAAGTTAAATCTCATATTCTATTATAAAAGGAGGGTAGCATGAACGTTTTGTTTGATTGTTTAGAACTTTGCGACATGCATTGTTCACGAAACATTTCCGCTTATTTATTTTCTTGGCTGCTATAGTAGAGCATAAATGTATATATGGATATAGGAAGATGTGGTGTGAGTGGCAATGAGACAACTCTCCATCCAAATAACAATTTAAAAAGTAAACCATTATAGGTTTTAAAGTACGGTCTTCAACACGGAGCCTTGTCTCACACCGAACAAGAAGCTATTAAGGGCCCCAAAATTACTAGTGTCATACCATTCAAACGGGAAAACCAACGGTCTAATCTATATAAACAAAACGAGAAACGAGAAACACGTATATATTACATAAACAAACGACAACTACTGTACATCAGATTCCTGACTTAGGACAGGTGCAAATATTTGCAGCGGGATTAAACGTTTTAATGGATCCAAACCTTCTCCCTTTTTCTGAAACAATAGCATAACATCACAACATAGAAAAACACACGATAAAATATCAATTGGCAGACTTAACTCAATAAAAAAAAGTATGATTACGCAATAAACGAATAAATTTGATTTGCGATATCTGAATGCAAATGCACAGCTAATTAAATATTAGAGACAAACATTCATGAACAAAAAGCTACCTGGAATTTATTTATATTGATTCGGACGGGGAAAGCGTTTCTTTAACTGCCATACAGCCACAACTACCTGTTTGACGATACAATATTCATTGCACAAGGACATTCTTAATATAATATCAATGAAAAAACGTTTTTTATGTTGGAAAAGACATATCTTGCAATAATTGCTAGTCATCATTACACATGGTGTACCAATCAATCATTTGCAAAGTAAATACACACATAGTATTAAATGGTTAAAAGTCGATTTATGAAAAAACAAAATAAGTGCTCACCATTTATATCAAACATGAAGTGCATGCATACATATTAAAACTGCATTAATTATTTGTCTTTTCATAATAGTTAAACATTAAGTCAATATACAATTCTAACAGGACGTCCTTCAAACACTTTGAGTAGACAATCGTGGTAAAATATGAGCATATTGTTTGGGCTGTTCCTATCGTACTCCCACGTCATATGCTTTTTTTACGAATGAGCTACCTACGTCATAGAACAATAACGTCATAATTTAAGTATTTTACGGAAAAAAGCACGCTTTTGAACCCGAAAATCATCATAACAGGGAAACGTGAACAAATTATGCTAAAATGTGTTATATAAGCAATTTGTTGTATACAAATAAAACCTATAAGTACAAATATCATCTAGATTTATATAAATCTAACTAGATATGTTATTGTAAATAGTTTAAGCATGTTACTTATTCGGTTTTCTCCGTTCTTGTACGTCAATTTAATAGTGCATTTATTTATGGGAATGTCAAATTATGTCTTCCCTTAGAGCGCTTCGATCCCAAAACAGTTGCCGTATTTGTCCTATTAGAATCGAAATAATTCATGGTGGCTTGAATAGATCGTGATTTTATCAGGATTAAAAACATAAATTTGGGCTTTCTCAAAGTGTAAAAATGCACCGTCGATCCAAAACAATGTAACGATAGTGATATTTTATGTAGTTGAACAGCGATTTGTTTTCTAATATATTTGCAGCAATGTGTTACCATACATTATTGTATACGGTGTGATCCAGGTTGAAAATGCAGTAATTGTACATTGTGTATTTAGTATGAAAGAATGAACTCACATTGTTTAAAAATAAAATTTAACATAAGAAACACTAAATATCGCAATTGTCGTTGTAGTTGCTAGATTTGGACAATTGCTAAAACCTGTCAGCAATAATTTGGTGAAGGTAAGATGCAATTAAATACGGAGCATGTAAGCATGTTAAAGCTAAAACATACTTTCCCTCTTTTATTTTATTTTAAGGAGAATGAGGAAATAAAGCGGACGGGTGGTTTTGAGATATTCATTCTCCATGAATTTCACTTTCTGTTCGGAATAATTTTGAAATCTTTTACTTTTCCTGAATAGTAAACTTTTGTTTATGTTTTTTTGTTTCAATAGAAAAAAGTCACAACAATTCGAGAAAACAAACTAAAAAAAACATTTATCAACGAAGTTTTCTTTGTCGGAAATATATATTAGACTGTTCGCCGGACTCAGTTGAAAAGTAATTATAGCTGTACTGTATTTATATAGTTAAAAATTGCAATCTATGTTTTCAAAAACAACAAACAAAAAAAGACAAACGACTTTGAAGTTGTTTTTCTTTTATAAAAAAAAGTATAATTGAGATTTTGAGAAACATTACGTACTGGCTTTATTTTCGCGGCGTCGATAATGATCCCCCATGAATATGACTGGCATGCTCAAAACATGAGCTTCAATCCCTGTGACGAGACCAGTCAAATGTTCATGGAATTGTACTATAGAGCGCACTGACGAACCAGGGGTCGATCCAGCCCTTTTGAAGATAAAAAGGGGGAAGCCGACCATATGTCCCTATTGAGAAGCATTGATTGGTAATACAACGGGTGTTTAAATCCACGGAACAGCCCGTGATCTCTCACTGCCACGTTGTTTATTTCAAAACAAATTTTATACACGAATGTGTTCAATTGATTTTTAGGGATAAAAAACGGTGGGAAGAAATTGTGAAAAAATCACAATCTATGGAAGTCGTCAAGGCAACAGTTAAGGATACAAAGTTGTAATCGTGCATAAAAAAACGACACCAACATTACTATTTCAAATTATCATCTAAACAATATTTTTGCTAGTTTTCGTATACTTACCATGAATTGCGTCCCTGTTTCGCGGGGAAAGTCTATTGCCCCTGCTGATAATATATAATATATATTTTACATCTATCTACACCCTTCGATCCTAATAAATCCTTGTCTTCAGATATTCGGCTTTGTGCGGTCCTGATGGTAAATTCAGAAATTCTAACGTGTAGCTTACATCTTTTATTTATAGGAGACACCATTTGCTATTTTGTATCTGTATTGTTGGTTTGTTTTTGTATTATGAGACGAATCCTTGTTTTTGTCAACTGAAATCGTAAGTCTAAAGTGTAATCCTAGGTATAGACCTAGTTTCCGTCCGCCAATGTCTATTTATAGATTACCTAAACATATTTCTGTTTTTTTTCGAATTCATTCCTTTGATTTCTTAAGCCCGATTTAATTTTTTTTCGAAGGAAAAAACGAGTACCGTGACCCCATTTCTTCTTTTTCTAATATTAACGCATAATTTTACAGCTATCTTCTCATATTTTTTCTCATAATTCTATAGTGTAGTTTTCATTTTATTAGAAAATTAGGATTCCAATGCATAATTTATACATTATCTGTCAGTTTGCACAACCTACATCGTAAAAATAAGCCCCGTGACCCATCCTTTTTTATTATTTAAAAAAAAGCATGATATAAACAATATTCGGACATTTTTGTTTTAAATTCTATAGATTTTAATTCAAATTCATCCTTCTGCTTTCTTTTCGTTTCTTCCTGTTTTCTGTTTATTTTTTCATTTGTTTCTTCATGCTTTTTAAAGTACAGTTTTTTCTGTGTTTTCTTTTCTGTTTTTACATACAATAAGATACTATTACTGTAAGGTAAGATGAAAATATCCATGGCTTAAATGTACATCAATTTGATTTCTGGTCGAGATTCGTCTGACTATATTGACAACCAATATATTAAATATAAGTACGGAAGCACATGGTTTGGTTTTGGTAAAACACTTGTGTTTGTTTTCATCAACACGTGTCTTTAGAATACCTGTAATGTTTACAATGTATTCCATTTGATAAAAATTGTCACATTCCGAATTGAAAACAGGTATTCTATTAACAAAATAACATGTGTAGAGAACAATAATGATATTGGGTTGTAAACAAATGAAATTACAGTGAAACAAAATTTCCATTTCTGATTTGTGTAATTTGCAGTATTTCTGTGAACACAAGATTAAAATGCGTAGAACATGCATAGGTGACCATACCTTAGTGTATGGTTTGTTTATTGAATATGATAGTAAAATTGCTACATGAATATTTTGTCTCTTTCGTGGAATAACTGATTATTATAAATGAAAAAAGGAATTGAATGTAAAAACACAGGTGGTGCTTAACTTTCGATCGATTGTATAGTTTAAAAAAACGGAAAAGAGCTTCATCACAAAATTTACAGATTAGTCTGAATATTTGAAAAAATGTATTTACGCACCCTTGTCATGTTAATCTTTCAGATTCATAAAAAAGTGAAAGAAAGTTATAAAAAAAAAGCTGCCAGAGGGCGGTCTATATTTGGAACAGGCCGATACATGTAGTTAGGTGTCTTCCAATTATTATGTTAGTGTCTGAAAGTAGTAGTTATAAAGTTCATTACATTAACATGATTTCCTTCTCCTCTGATGGTTCAATGCACCCGTTTGACATTTTTTTACCTAGTACCCTTATCCATAAGTTTTTTTAATCTTTTCGGAAAGAAGTACTTGATATAGGGGTATTGGTGTGTTGATACTTTGTCTTGGTGATGCTACTTTCATATACAAAGAAGGATCATGGTCCGTTTAATTATACAATAATAATCCTGGATCTTTTAATACCTCTGGATCGATGCCATTGCTGGTGGACGTTTCGTTCCAGAAGGTTTCAAAAACCTAATAGTCAGCACCTCGGTGTTGACATGAATATCAATTGTACGGTCATTTCTATAAATTTATTAATTACAAAACATTACTTTTTTCGATAAAAAACTAACGATTTTCAAACCTTAGGCACAGATTACCTTTGTTGTATTCATAGAACGTTTTGTAATGTTAGGGTCCTCAGAGCTCTTCAACTTTATGCCTATTTGGCTGTTTAACTATTTTCATCTCAGCGTCACTGATGAGTTTTATGTAGAGTAAACCGCGTTTGGCGTAAAAAACAGATATACTATTGGTATCTTTGATAACTCTTATAAAAATGCATTGTTGAAAACCGTGAAATTTAGTTTCGGGCTTGCGTTGATTCCTCATTAATCTATAATAATTCACACACATTATTTTCAATTCTTAAACTACTATGTCCTTGGAACAGTCGTGAGTCTCAAAACATTTAGAACAAGGGAATTAATTGGTGGACGCACTAAATTTTTGGGCCGGAAATATGGAGGATTTTGGAGTAAAAAGTGCGAAATATTATATCATTAATTTTTATATTGAGTGGCCTATCAATCTCAATTGATAGAACTGGTCCAATCCAATTAATTATGACAGTGCTATAGGATATACAATTATTATAAAGTTGATGAAATGGAATGTCATCTCATTCATTATCAAGACTTGATGTTGGAACTCGTGACTATCAACATCTACTGACAAACTATTTGTATTACTCATCTCAGATATGGACTTAAACGAAGCCTTTCATCAAATTTTCTCATCAATGAATTGTATGTCAAGATGACATATTTTGAAGGACCCCCGATTCTGACTATTACAGCCACATCTACTGACAAAATATAATTTTTCCACGAGTTGTATCTCATATCAGGACTCTAATGCAAACTTTTTAATTAGTCACTCACATGTGAAATGTAGGTCAAGATAACCTTAAATTATCAAGGCCACTTGGTTATTCAAAACGCACCAATGACCAAAATATCAGGATTTTTAACTTTAACACAGATAAATGAGTAGTCATGGTGTAGTGGTAAGTGCATAACCAACTTCGTTTGACAATAAGTTTCAAAAATTTGCTTCCTAATCCACTATAAATAAATATGTTCATACTAGATAGTTGGACTTAAACTTTATAATGGACAGATGAAACACTAAATCCTCTCTTCAACTTCGTTTGACAAAAGTTATCAAAATATACAGCAAACAAATATCAAATTATTCCTCGAAGTAAAGGTTGAGAAATTCTACACATAATGTTTTCATTTCTATTCACGTTTGGTAAAAGTATGAACAAATAGTCAGAAAAATAGGAAGTTAGCTTGGATGATATTTTACCACGAATTCTGCTCAAACAAATGCAATTGGTAAACTTTAACTCACTACCAGTTATGAGAAATATTTATCGTTGTTGAATGCCTTAAAGATGAAGGACAACAATAAAAACGTTCCTTATTTGGGTTTTACCATGTATTGATATTAATATTGTCTCATGTTCATTTACTCCATTTCCCCTTCATATTTTCATTGGGTATACGACAGACTAAAACATTGCTTCATACTACAACTATGTAACTTGTTTACATTTCTAGAAATAACCTGGTTTGGAAAATCTCCAAATACGGGTCACGCATTCTGTGCATAATAAAACAACAAACTTTCACTGTTATAAATATTTGGCATCTTCTTCTTATATAAAAAAAATTAATGAAAAAATGTAATTATTTTTAGTTACTTTAAATCTCACATACCGCAGAAAATAATAATGTAGATCCGCAGAAACTTATGTAACAATCTCAAACCCACGTAATAAAATGGACAGGTTTAGTTCCGGCGTATTATAATACGCTTTTCCTGTAAAGTTACTGGTAAAATCTGGAGTCGTGCTTAACATGATTAATTAAATATCAAAGGTACCAGGATTATAATTTAGTACGCCAGACGCGCGTTTCGTCTACATAAGACTCATCAGTTACGCTCATATCAAAATATTTATTAAGCCAAACAAGTACAGTGTTGAGGAGCATTGTTAACCTGTCTTACATGTGCTCATTCGTCTGCAGGTGTCTTTAAACAACTTACAGTTATTTATATGTAACTATGCAATAGATCTTAATATATTTCCCGTGGCATAAATATCAGCTCATTGTTCTATTGCCCGAAGCCAACGGATGAGGGCAATAGAACAATGAGATGATCTTCATACCGAGAGAAATATATTTGGATGTTTTGCACTGTTACACATTTGATAAGTGTTTGATTACCTAATACAAACTGAGTCAGTTCTAACAAATTCTTAGAAATAAAACACATGAAAGTAACAACTGTATAACTTATAATGTGTAAGGTATATACATGTACAACCAATATTTTTCAATAAAACGGACATGAAATCAGAGTAATTTAAATGACAACAAATCATTAAAGTCAACATATTAAATATTCTTCAAAATATTTAACGGCTATACCAAGAACGTTAAAAAGACCAAATTTTATAAGACAACATGAATACCTTTCAACTAATTAGATTTCAGATTAAGAGGTCATTACTGTACAGTTCATTGAAAAGAAACCTGCACACCGGTGCAATAGAACGATAAATTACAGTGCAATAGACCATAGAATAAAAAAAACAATGGCAGAAAAATAGCAAATAATATAGAAATATTAATAGAACAGTAAAATACTCTTCACTAAGTTATAATCTAAAATATTACCGAAACAGGTTTTCGCTTTCAAAAAATTATCTGAATATATAAAGTAGTAGTTACCTTCTGGCTAAACATATGTAGCTCCCGAGTATCCCGAAGGATAATCCGTGGATCACATAAAATAAAATTCTACAATGTTTCGTGAAGCAAAAGAGGACTTTGGTAACTCCGTGCGACATGATAGACAGTTTGTTCTTTGTATTATTTGTATTCATCATACATTATACTATCATTAAAAAATGTATTAGAGAATAAAACACCAGCAGTCAGTTTTTTCTTCTTGGAAGAAACTTGACATCGAACTGGTTGTAGTAATTTCATGTAAAATCATTAAAAAACCCTCATAGGAATATTCAAACGGACAGTCAATAATCAAAAGGCAAATTCAAAAGTTGACAAAAGATAACATATTTGGTTTTTACCAAGTTGTTAAGATGTATGTGTTATTCTAAAAATAGTTACCCGTAAATGAAAATAATATATGACGTGTATGCCTAGCCAATACTGAAGCCTTTAAAAGGTGTTATCCGAATAAATAAATAAAAAATATCAATAACAGAATACAGAACACATACAATTGGTTTTTTTTCTAAATTGCAATAATAGTGTATTGACTTGATCATGTTGATCAATCAATGACATAAGGATTCGGCCCGACACGGGGAAAAACATCGCATGACTCTGTTTCTAAGCCCCATCCTTACATCGTTGATATGTCAAGTCAATACACTATAATTTATATATAAAAAGAACTTCAACACTATTATCATAAATATGCAATGAACATACATAGTGAATTATGATACGATTTGTTCAATATAATTTTAAAGTTGTCGCTCTTTGTGTATACAGAATTGGGAAGTACTGTCTTTTAGGACGCTGCAGATGTAAGTAAAGGTCAAACTTTACCTCAATAAAGGAATAAGAAGTCTGTAATGCCACTTAATAAATACACCAGACATATTTGGTGTTTTACAGTTTATATATATATATTGTGCTGACAGATTTACTGTAGTTTACACTGCTTTTGTTTCCAGTAAGTTTTCAAAGTTATAGACTCGTTCTTGCAAAGTGTGATCAATATACATACTTAACTCAACCTGATTGCACAATATATTGTTAACGAGACCTGAACACCTATCGTAATAACAATTAATACACCTTGCTTGGTCTGGTAACATTGCATATATCTCGTTGACAAGTTTGCATAATATATGACGCTCTTTATTTAAAGAAACAAAATATATGACTTTGTTTTAGTTTCTAAAAAAAAAAAAGTATTGTGTTCAAATGTTGTAGGACGTCATTGTAAAATAACAGATGTATCCGAATTAAAAGCAAATTTATATTAGAAATACATAAGATACATGCTTTGATTTGGACGCACCAAAGCTATGTGTATTTTTTTTTTTAATGTGGCATTATTGTCAATATAATGCGTGGAGTCTCCATCAGAGGTCCGATACCACAATTATTTCGTAGTGCATTTCTTTTAGAACATGAAAATTAAAACAATCCCAAATGCGTATTCCCAATGCAATTTTTACAGTGGGTTGTACTTCTTTTGGGACAGATTTTATCAAAATTATATAAAACTTTTTGGCCTTTTTAGTGAAAAAGTGGAATGCAATTTTAGTCTCAACATGCTTATATTTGAACCACTTGATATCCTACAGAAGAAAAGAAAGATATTAGGTAAAATGAAACAGGTACAATAGATATGGTTAAGTGCTTTTTATACAAAATCAGTGAGGATTTGATCATGGACTTTAACTTTTATGTACCAAGCTCCCCACTTTTGACTTCATCCAAACAAGGCGATAGACAAGAGTCATTTATACAACACATTTTGCACATATTGTCTGAGATAATCTACTTTTCTGTAGATTCAGAGTTCATAAATTAGTAATAGAACTTGATAAATGCATAGTTAAGTCTGCCAGTTGATATTTTATCGTATGTTTTTCTATGTTGTGATGTTATGTTATTGTTTCGGAAAAAGGGAGAAGGTTTGGATCCATTAAAACGTTTAATACCACTGCAAATGTTTGCAAATGTCCTTAGTCAGGAATCTGATGTACAGTAGTTGTCGTTTGTTTATGTGATATATACGTATTTCTCGTATCTCGTTTTGTTTATATAGATTATACCGTTGGGTTTCCCGTTTGAATGGTTTGACACTAGTTATTTTGGGGTCCTTTATAGCTTGTTGTACGGTGTGAGCCAAGGCTCCGTGTTGAAGGCCGTACTTTAACCTATACTGGTTTACTTTTTAAATTGTTATTTGGATGGAGAGTTGTCTCATTGGCACTCACACCATATCTTCCTATATCTATAGAAACACAAATATTGACACATGAAAACCTGTAAGATAGAAAGTCAGGATGCCATTTATGCATCAGCATTTAAACGGCTATAAAATGTCTATTTTGACAATAAAATGTCAAAATTTATAATTTTTGCAGAAAATCTATAAACTAAAAGTTTAAATCCTTAAATTTCATGCTATTTGACAAATTTATACCATCAAATCATTTAGGGAAGTTACCAAAGTACATATTCTATATTTACTGATTTGACCTCTTAGGTCCGAGACCACACATATTTCGTAGTGCATTTTTTTTAGAACATAAATGAAAATTAAAAAAATCCAATCTGCGCTTTCTCAATGAAATTTTTACAGTGTGTTGTTCTACTTTTAAGACAAATTATATCAAAATTATAGAAAACTTCATCGACTCTTATTCAAAATAAGGACAACTGTATGTTTAGGGCGTCTTGAAATCTTTTGACAGCTTCTAAAGTGCTATTTTGTTAACATTTTCCAGCTGAACTAAATCACTACTTTCCTTTAAAATTATGGAGCCAAATATTTTTACAGTGTAATTTCTTGCAATTCGAGGCATGAAAAATGAGGAAATAAATTTGGAAGGGGTATATACAAATATTGGTTAGTAACCCACTGTTAATATTAGGGACTTTATTCGTGGACAACAAAAATCTGGGGAATACAATTGTGGTCTCGGACCTAATAGGATGGAAAAAGTTGACCAATCTTAATAAAACTCGGTATGACCTAATCTTTATGAATTATAACACTGCTTACAAAACTTCATAGCAATAGGATATATATTATAGACAATGTGTTAAGTTCTATACTCAACTTTGCGTGTTGAATTTTGACGTTAAAATTGAAGAAAATTAACTACAGTCCTTGGATGGTGTAAACGTCCTTCTAACACCATTCACCATTACACAATCACCATACACCATTATACCATAAACCCTGTGTCATTACACCATACACGTTACACCTTTGCACTATACACCTTACACACTCTATATAAACCATCCGAAATAATCCATAAAGCAATTTAATTTCAAAGAAATCGTGCGACTACAACTATATTTTTATATATTTAAAAAACGAATGTTGATCACAATATTGTAAATTAATGTATAAAATTGAAAGTCAGTTCTTATCAATATTTTGCATAGTTTTAAACTTTAATAATAACACTTTATTTACACGTTACACCATAGCAACATACACCTTCAACTATTGCACCATATGCCATACACAATTACACCATATACGTTTTTGTGGGAAGCGTACACCATCCAAGGGCTGTATCAACATTTGGGGCTTTCAAAATAAAAACATTGCAACAAATTACTTTTAAATGCCTTAATATATAATTTATCATGTACTGAAAGCAATAGAGTACTCATTTGATTATCAGACTTAGCATAATTATTCAAAGTCAAATTTATATGAGCCTGTGCCTAAAAATTGAAGTTTTTCAATGAAGGGGTCCTTACATGAAGATGTAATATTTTCCAGCAATTTTAAGTTTGTGAAGCTTTTAGGTTTTAAATAATCCTTACATACGTAAAAAATGTACTTTAAATGGAAAGAAAAGTTACAAATAACATATCATATTAGTTAAAAAGGGTCTTAGGCAAAGTAAGACTTGAAATAATTTAGGGTCAATTTAGGCCGTGCCACATATTTACATTAAAAAATGCATATTAAGGCTATAAGAAATAAAAAAATATTGTATCTTTTTTATCATTTCTATACTCATGTGACATTATACAACAAATCTGAGCACAAAAAGACTCTTGCATTTATCTTTTCATGCAGACAGTATGGTCTGATACAAAGATTTTACCTTTTTAGTGAAAAACTTGCAAGCAAATTTAGTCTCAACAGGCTTATATTTGAACCACTTGATATCCTACATGAGAAAAGAAAGATATTACGTAAAATGAAACAGGTACAATAGACATTGTTAAGTGCTTTTATACAAATTTAGTGAGGATTTTATTATGGACTTCAAGTTTTATGTACCAAGCTCCCCACTTTTGACTCTATCAAAACAGGGCGTTAGATAAGGGTCATTTATACAACACATTTTGCAAATATTGTCTGAGATAATTTTCTTTTCTGTAGATTCAGAGTTAATAAATAAGTAATAGAACTGGATGAAGGCATAGAAACACAAATATTGACACATGGAAACCTGTTAGATAGAAATTCAGGATGCCATCTATGCATCAACATTGAAAAAGCTATAAAATGCCTATTTTGACCATTAAATGCCAAAATTGCTCATTTTTGCAGAAATTCTAAAAAATAAAAGTTTAAATCCTTTAATCCCATGCATGCTATTTGACAAATTGACACCATCAAATTATTTAGGGAAGTTACCAAAGTACATATTCTATATTTACTGATTTCACCTCTTAGGTCCGAGACACACACATATTTCGTAGTGCATTTTTTTTAGAACATAAATGAAAATTAAAAAAATCCAATCTGCGCTTTCTCAATGAAATTTTTACAGTGTGTTGTTCTACTTTTAAGACAAATTATATCAAAATTATAGAAAACTTCATCGACTCTTATTCAAAATAAGGACAACTGTATGTTTAGGGCGTCTTGAAATCTTTTGACAGCTTATGAAGTGCTAATTTTTAACATTTTCCAGCTGTACTAAATCACTACTTTCCTTTAAAATTCTGGACCCCAGTTTAACCCCCTTACATATACGTGCAATTTTAGGCATAAAACATGAAGAAATAAATTTGGAAGGGGTTTATAAAAAATTGGCAAGTAACCCACTGTCAACACTAGGGACTATATTCGTGGACAACGAAAATCAAGGGACGACAATTGTGATATCTGACCTACTACCAAACTGATGTACATTTAAGGCATTAATATTTCCATCTAACTTAACAGTACTTGTATCACATTATATGTAAAAAGAAAAGAATAACAAAAAAAAACATAAGAAACTTTACTGTAAAAAGAAAAAGGAAAAACAGAAACAAAAAAGAAGGAGGGTGGATTATACATTGTTTAAACTAAAATCCATAGAATGTTTTAAAAGTTTGTCAAAATGTAGTTCATAGCATGTCTTTTAACAAAATATTGATTAAAATGATAGGTCACGGTGCTTATTTTCACGCTATAGAATGTGCAAAATTGACAGATTTTTTATATAGGATTCATGGAAACCACAATTTTTTGCCATTAAACCAAAACTACAACATATAATTTCGAGATAAAACATGTGAAGATAGCTCTAAAGTTGTGCTTTCAGATAAGAAAAAAGAAATGGAGTCACGGGACTCGCTTTCTTGCTACATAACAAAATAGGTAAATTCCTAACACATACTATTGCAAACAAACCTTTATCTGCATTAGCTTCCCTGACGTTTGAGTTGCCTCTCCTTATGTGGCAAAGTTGAAAAAAATGATTTAAACAAAATCATTCTCTATTTGTCAAATATAAATATAATAAAACATGTCCTTTTATTTTAAATGAAAATTCTTACACATGATTTAACTAAAAAATACAAGAAAAGACTTTACATGTTTCTTAAATTTCACATATCAACTTCCAACTTTGACATTCCTTACTTTCAGCCAATCGAATGTTTGACATATACCAAGATGACAATGCCTCGCTTCAGAGAGCTAAATCTGTAAATGGGTATAAATCAACAGGGACATTAATTTTAATATCATATGGCATCAAATATATACAAGAACGTGAATAAGTCACAATAACATTTTATGCGATTTTCACATATGCCCTTCACTTTGTAAAATCCCATCCATGGAAAATAAAGAAGATGTAAAAGAAAACAGTCAAAAATAGAAAATGTACTATTATATAGTTACGGTCATATACATGATGATAATAGAATACTGCTCAACATCAAGCGGCTAAATAAATGTAAAATCAGGACAAGACCAAGTAAATACAGCAATATTAACCCTGTCTTGTACTATACCCACACTCTTACCGGATGTTTTCGTGTTCACATGATACAAGGAAGAAAGAAAACACAGTAGGGTTTAGAAAAATAGAAAATGAATTATTTCTTAACGGTAAAATGTATGATGCTAATGGATTGCTGCTTAACGTCCAGCGGCAAAATAAATGCATATTTAAGAATATGTAACTATGAAATCAATATTAATCATGTCACGTACTATACCCACACGCTTACCAGTTTTTTTCGTGTTCACAAGGTACTAGTTGGCAGGAAGAAAATGTAACACAATAAGGAATGGAACAAAAATTTAATCATAACCTACAGACATACGAGTGTGTACTTCTCAAATAAGTTTTATATTTTGATATGTAATCATATTTGACAATAGTACACTTGACCACAGTTTTCGCTGAAACATGTATCCTGAAGCATATAAACTAACATGTACAAACGAGGAAGATGAAGACTTCGTGATTTAAACCTTGAATCGATCCGTAAACAAACTTTTGGATTACCTAATGCATTAAAAGCCTTACTTGTAACTATAAAATTGGACGGACAAGAGCCAGAATACAAATTCATACCAATTCTGACCAAGTTTTAATACAGCTTACTTGAGTCAAGTCTAAAGAATCCACCGCGTCCGCCAGGAAACCTAAGCCGGGCCTGCAAAAGATAAACAAGCAGCCTTCTTCATGGAGACGCAACGCTCAGCGTTTCGGTGACTGGATAGATACACAAACCACTGTGATTCCAAATGCTCCAAACAGCAAACCACAAAGGCAAGCATAGACTACAACAATCAGACGGAATCCAGGGACACAATTGTTTGTAAATAAACTACACCAACTAAGTACAGAGGTAAACCAGTCGAAATTGTCATCAACATCGACACCCGTCCGTCTAACCCTTGACATCGCCTCATTTACTAGACTTCGAAAACATGACGTTCCAAGAGTAGTAGGATTGACCTGGATGACGACTCTGACCTACTTATCACACTGGATACCGGATACGTCGCCCTTGAACCTAAAAAGAAAGAAAGAGGGCATTAGTTGCTGCAAAACTATCATAACTACTTAACAACCGTACCAGCACTAACCCCGCAGTTGAAACAAAAAATAGTGAAAAGAAGAGGAAATTCAGCTCTGTTCCAATAAGTACGATAGTCGGCACTATCTTAAAGGATCCTAGAATCCCATTCAACATCATCATCATCATCATCATCATCATCATCATCATCATCATCAGGAAGATATAGGATGGAACAGTATATAAGAAATATGAAAAAAATAGGAAGAAGAGATACCGTCAGACCTTCTTCTACAGTGGCTAGGCTAAGGAATACAATCAACACAAGATATCGTGTCCGTTTGACAATAAGTGAACTTCGGAACAATGGAACATTTAAACCTTTGAAACATTCTTTAAATAATTTAACGTAATTAATGATTTAATTCCAAAATCGGCGTTGTTATATGTTGCAAGTTTGGTGTATGTTAGACCTAGGATAAACTTGGAAGCTGAACAACGTAAAGGTATATGAAACGTGAGAACTTTTTTTTTTTTAATGAACAATCAAGATATTTCCACGTCAAAGTAAAAAAAACACCTTTTGAAGAGATGGCACTTATTTCAGAAAAATGTAAATGTAAATTTTAAAGAAAATGTGTCGGCTGAATCAAAATGTTTGATATCTGCCGTCTGTTTAAAGGGAATGATTTAAACAATAACAGTTAGAAATATTTAAATTGGAATTTTGACAGTATCAGTTTAAGAGTTAAGCATACAAAACATGACTATAATTACAGATTAATTCTTATATTTCAGAAATAACATTAATAGTTAAAGAGTACATATTGATAAAAATAAAATGTATAATGATTTAACATTTTCACTACATGGAAATTAAGGTGTAATGTAACACCATACAACAACATTCCGAGGAAAAGCGGTAAAAAAGAGAAAAAAATCTTATTTTTAAAACTCCAAAAGTAACTTATACCTCTATTTTCAAGAATCCTTACATAAACAATTTATTTCTCGATACATTAAGAAAAAAAAAATCGAACTATAGTCTGTGTATCTTTGTTCTGTTATAGAACTTAGTGTTTTACATAAGTGAAGGTTGTAACCCTGAACAAATATCACTGACGATAGTATACCAAATAACCACAATTGTTTTAGTTGTCGTTATTTTATCATTTCACGCAACATTCTTTACATGTAAGAAGGTGTTATCATATGAATGTATGATATGCATCAATATTCAGTGATATAAACAAAATAATTTTATAATCTAATTTTTAGGACTAAACAAGAGGACAGATGGACTCTTTACCTGTCTTGTGCTTTTTTTTCCGTTGTGGGCACATGACTAATGATCTGTGTTGATTCACGTTTTTACGCAAAGTTTGTCGAGTTTCACCAACACATATTACATTCTATTCCAAAAAATGCATTGTCCGTTGAACAATCGAGAGGCTTAACCCATTTTAAATACAATAAATAGTTGTTCCTTTTAAGTTGCTAGAAAGATCAGAAGATGCATATAATTTAGATTTGTTTAATATTTCTAGTAATGCTTTTCATAACAAAACATGCCTACTACTACCAATTATCCTAAGTCTCAGGATAAATTCGAATATTATTGCCCACTCCATGCGTAAATTTTCAACAAATATATGGCTTCCATAAATTATTTTTTAATTAACTCCAGCAATATTATCATAAACACTGCACATAAACAGTGAAATAGGATAAGATTTAGCACATACAATCTTACATTTGAAGTATAATAAAGTATGATTTTATCCTATTGTGTATACAGTATACACAATAGGATGAAATCATACTTTATTAATACTTCAAATGTAAATTTAATGTATAACGTTACTTTAATCAAAGATTAAGAATCATGTAATGTCACTCGATAAATAATCATATATTTTTGTTATCATATATTTGCTTACATATTAATTAACTGTAGTTTACCAGTTTGTCATTCCTGTTAGGTTACAGACTCTTCTTATAAATTGTGATTTGTTCACATACTTAATTGAGCCTGATTCTTTATTCTATTATAAGCAAGACCAGGACCATTATCGAATTAACAATTAGTACTACTTGCTTGGTTTTGTAACATCGTGTATCCCGTTGTGCAAGTTTCCGGAACACATGACGCTGTCAACCTCAGGAAACCTCAGGATCGTTGTCCTGTTGTGACAATGTTTTGATCATGTTTTAGTGATATTAGATTGTCAACGTTTTATATATATGTTCAACCTTCATCTTTGTTTAAAAATCATTCCTTGTAAAAATTTACATATTTAAGATAAAATTGCAATGGTTTAATGTGTAATACTTCCTGGCATTGAATATGGTTGTCTGCAACAACACATTTTTCATCATTTCAAAAGGAATACAAATTGGGTGGTATTGGAAGGCCTTATATTAAAAATATAATTTATAGCTTCTACATTTTTATTCATACGCTATACGTATATAGAATGCTGAAAAATAAAATCAGATAATCATATATAAACCATCATATATAAACCATCATATATTAGCGGTACTGTTACACAATGTTGATGAAATTTTTTGTCAGAGAAAAGCTTTGCGCATGCTTCATTACGGAACGATGTAGTTAAATACTTGTAAGAGTCAAATATAATACTGGTCTCAAATCCTTACCCTTGATCCCTGTTTAACCCCTATACCTTCATAGCTCAATACAGATTAACTTATCAGTTGTCTTAACTGATGTCGAATTAATTGAAACAGTATAGTTTTAGTGATGTATTTCAAAATAAAGACGTTTAGAGAATTACAACGTCCACACATAGGTCAGTGTAAAGTCTGAAATTTGATGATAGTAAGGACCTATATTTGTAGAAATATGAATTATGTCACATATCTGAGAAATGAACACATATTTGAAATAATTAACACTGTAAAACAAGACTTGAAAGACATTTTATTTTGTCTTAAATTTCAAATATCATCTTCCGACTTTTGACGTTTTTACTTTCAGCCAAACAAAAGTTTTCATTATATCAAGATAACAATGCCTCGATTCACAAAGTTAAATCTGTAAATGAGTATATTTCAACAGGCACATTTATTTTAATATCAGATACCAAGAACATGGTGAAGACAAAAGCAAATTTTGTGCTATTTATACATATGATCTTCCCTTCGTAAAATCCGATCAATGGAAGTCAAATAAGGTGTATTAAAAAATAGTAGAAAAACGAAAAAAAAACATTTCATATATTTACGATAAAATGAATGAAGGTTATGGATTGCTGATCTACGTCAAGCTGTAAATTATATTTATATTCAAGACAAGAACATGTAAATATTTAATGAATATTAACCCTGTATTGTACTAGACCCGCACGCTGACTGGATGTTAACATTTTCACAAGGTACTAGTTGGCAGGAAGAAAATGTATACGTAACATGATTGGGATTTATACAATTATTTTATTATGACTTGTAGACTTAATAAAACTTGGTATGACCTAAGCTTAATGAATTATAACACTGCTTACAAAGTTTCATAACAATAGGATATATATTAAAGACAATGTGATAAGTTTTATACTCAACTTTGCGTGTTGAATTTTGACGTTAAAATTGAAAAAATCAACTACAGCTCTTGGATGGTGTAAACTTCCTACTAACACCATACACCATTACACCATTCACCATATTCCATTATACATTAAATCCTGTGCCATTACACCATACACGTTACACCTTTGCACCATACACCTTACATACTCTATATACACCATCCGAAATAATCCATAATGCAATTTAATTTCAAAGAAAGCGTGCGACTACAACATTATTTATATATTTAAAAAACGAATTTTAATCACAATATTGTAAATTAATGTATAAAATTAAAAGCCAGTTCTTATCAATATTTTGCATAATTTTAAACTTTGATAATCACACTTTATATACACGTTACACCATAGCAACATACACCTTCAACCATTGCACCATATGCCATACACCATTACACCATATACGTTTTTTGGGGAAGTTTACACCATCAAAGGGCTGTATCAACATTTAGGGCTTTAAAAATTAAAATATTGCAAAAAATACTGTTTAAATGCCTTAATATATAATTTATCATGTACTGAAAGCAATAGAGTACTCATTTGATTATCAGACTTAGCATAATTATTCAAAGTCAAATTTATATGAGCCTGTGCCTAAAAATTGAAGTTTTTCAATGAAGGGGTCCTTACAAGAAGATGTAATATTTTCCAGCAATTTTAAGTTTGTGAAGCTTTTAGGTTTTAAATAATCCTTACATATGTATTAAATGTACTTTAAATGGAAAGAAAAGTTACAAATAACATATCATATTAGTTTAAAAGGGTCTTAGGCAAAGTAAGACTGGAAATAATTTAGAGTCAATTTAGGCCGTGCCACATATTTACATTAAAAAATGCATATTAAGGCTATAAGAAATAAAAAAATATTGTATCTTTTTTATCATTTCTATACTCATGTGACATACAACAAATCTGAGCACAAAAAGACTCTTGCATTTATCTTTCATGCAGACAGTATGGTCTGATAAAAGATTTTTACCTTTTTAGTGAAAAACTTGCATGCAATTTTAGTCTCAACAGGCTTATATTTGAACCACTTGATATCCTACAGGAGAAAAGAAAGATATTACGTAAAATGAAACAGGTACAATAGACATTGTTAAGTGCTTTTATACAAATTTAGTGAGGATTTTATTATGGACTTCAACTTTTATGTACCAAGCTCTCCACTTTTGACTCTATCAAAACAGGGCGTTAGACAAGGGTCATTTATACAACACATTTTGCAAATATTGTCTGAGATAATCTTCTTTTCTGTAGATTCAGAGTTAATAAATAAGTAATAGAACTGGATAAAGGCATAGAAACACAAATATTGACACATGGAAACCTGTTAGATAGAAATTCAGGATGCCATTTATGCATCAACATTGAAAAAGCTATAAAATTCCTATTTTGACCATAAAATGCCAAAATTGGTCATTTTTGCAGAAATTCTATAAAATAAAAGTTTAAATCCTTTAATTCCATGCTATTTGACAAATTGACACCATCAAATCATTTAGGGAAGTTACCAAAGTACAGATTCTATATTTACTGATTTCACCTCTTAGGTCCGAGACCACAATTATTTCGTAGTGCACTTCTTTTAGAACATAACAGAAAATTAAGAAAATCCCATCTGCGCTTTCTCAATGAAATTTCTACAGTGTGTTGTACTACTTTTAGGACAAATTATATCAAAATTATAGAAAACTTCATCGACTCTAACTCAATGTATGGACAACTGTATGTTTAGGGCGTCTTGAAATCTTTTGACAGCTTATGAAGTGCTAATTTTTAACATTTTCCAGCTGGACTAAATCACTACTTTCCTTTAAAATTCTGGACCCAAGTTTAACCCCTTACATATACGTGCAATTTTAGGCATAAAACATGAAGAAATAAATTTGGAAGGGGTATATAAAAACTTGGCAAGTAACCCACTGTCAACACTAGGGACTATATTCGTGGACAACGAAAATCAAGGGACGACAATTGTGATATCTGACCTACTACCAAACTGATGTACATTTAAGGCATTAATATTTCCATCTAACTTAACAGTACTTGTATCACATTATATGTAAAAAGAAAAGAATACAAAAAAAAAACATAAGAAACTTTACTGTAAAAAGAAAAACGAAAAACAGAAAGAAAAAAGAAGAAGGGTGGATTATACATTGTTTAAACTAAAATCCATAGAATGTTTTAAAAGTTTGTCAAAATGTAGTTGATAGCATGTCTTTTAACAAAATATTAATTAAAATGATAGGTCACGGTGCTTATTTTCACGCTATAGAATGTGCAAAATTGACAGATTTTTTATATAGGATTCATGGAAACCACAATTTTTTGCCATTAAACCAAAACTACAACATATAATTTCGAGATAAAACATGTGAAGATAGCTCTAAAGTTGTGCTTTCAGATAAGAAAAAAGAAATGGAGTCACGGGACTCGCTTTCTTGCTACATAACAAAATAGGTAAATTCCTAACACATACTATTGCAAACAAACCTTTATCTGCATTAGCTTCCCTGAAGTTTGAGTTGCCTCTCCTTATGTGGCAAAGTTGAAAAAAATGATTTAAACAAAATCATTCTCTATTTGTCAAATATAAATATAATAAAACATGTCACTTTTTATTTTTAAATGAAAATTCTTACACATGATTTAACTAAAAAATACAAGAAAAGACTTTACATGTTTCTTAAATTTCACATATCAACTTCCAACTTTGACATTCCTTACTTTCAGCCAATCGAATGTTTGACATATACCAAGATGACAATGCCTCGCTTCAGAGAGCTAAATCTGTAAATGGGTATAAATCAACAGGGACATTAATTTTAATATCATATGGCATCAAATATATACAAGAACGTGAATAAGTCACAATAACATTTTATGCGGTTTTCACATATGCCCTTCACTTTGTAAAATCCCATCCATGGAAAATAAAGAAGATGTAAAAGAAAACAGTCAAAAATAGAAAATGTACTATTATATAGTTACGGTCATATACATGATGATAATATAATACTGCTCAACATCAAGCGGCTAAATAAATGTAAAATCAGGACAAGACCAAGTAAATACAGCAATATTAACCCTGTCTTGTACTATACCCACACTCTTACCGGATGTTTTCGTGTTCACATGATACAAGGAAGAAAGAAAACACAGTAGGGTTTAGAAAAATAGAAAATGAATTATTTCTTAACGGTAAAATGTATGATGCTAATGGATTGCTGCTTAACGTCCAGCGGCAAAATAAATGCATATTTAAGAATATGTAACTATGAAATCAATATTAATCATGTCACGTACTATACCCACACGCTTACCAGTTTTTTTCGTGTTCACAAGGTACTAGTTGGCAGGAAGAAAATGTAACACAATAAGGAATGGAACAAAAATTTAATCATAACCTACAGACATACGAGTGTGTACTTCTCAAATAAGTTTTATATTTTGATATGTAATCATATTTGACAATAGTACACTTGACCACAGTTTTCGCTGAAACATGTATCCTGAAGCATATAAACTAACATGTACAAACGAGGAAGATGAAGACTTCGTGATTTAAACCTTGAATCGATCCGTAAACAAACTTTTGGATTACCTAATGCATTAAAAGCCTTACTTGTAACTATAAAATTGGACGGACAAGAGCCAGAATACAAATTCATACCAATTCTGACCAAGTTTTAATACAGCTTACTTGAGTCAAGTCTAAAGAATCCACCGCGTCCGCCAGGAAACCTAAGCCGGGCCTGCAAAATATAAACAAGCAGCCTTCTTCATGGAGACGCAACGCTCAGCGTTTCGGTGACTGGATAGATACACAAACAACTGTGATTCCAAATGCTCCAAACAGCAAACCACAAAGGCAAGCATAGACTACAACAATCAGACGGAATCCAGGGACACAATTGTTTGTAAATAAACTACACCAACTAAGTACAGAGGTAAACCAGTCGAAATTGTCATCAACATCGACACCCGTCCGTCTAACCCTTGACATCGCCTCATTTACTAGACTTCGAAAACATGACGTTCCAAGAGTAGTAGGATTGACCTGGATGACGACTCTGACCTACTTATCACACTGGATACCGGATACGTCGCCCTTGGACCTAAAAAGAAAGAAAGAGTCATTAGTTGCTGCAAAACTATCATAACTACTTAACAACCGTACCAGCACTAACCCCGCAGTTGAAACAAAAAATAGTGAAAAGAAGAGGAAATTCAGCTCTGTTCCAATAAGTACGATAGTCGGCACTATCTTAAAGGATCCTAGAATACCATTCAACATCATCATCATCATCATCATCATCATCATCAGGAAGATATAGGAATGAACAGTATATAAGAAATATGAAAAAAAATAGGAAGAAGAGATACCGTCAGACCTTCTTCTACAGTGGCTAGGCTAAGGAATACAATCAACACAAGATATCGTGTCCGTTTGACAATAAGTGAACTTCGGAACAATGGAACATTTAAACCTTTGAAACATTCTTTAAATAATTTAACGTAATTAACGATTTAATTCCAAAATCGGCGTTGTTATATGTTGCAAGTTTGGTGTATGTTAGACCTAGGATAAACTTGGAAGCTGAACAACGTAAAGGTATATGAAACGTGAGAACTTTTTTTTTTTTAATGAACAATCAAGATATTTCCACGTCAAATTAAAAAAAACACCTTTTGAAGAGATGGCACTTATTTCAGAAAAATGTAAATGTAAATTTTAAAGAAAATGTGTCGGCTGAATCAAAATGTTTGATATCTGCCGTCTGTTTAAAGGGAATGATTTAAACAATAACAGTTAGAAATATTTAAATTGGAATTTTGACAGTATCAGTTTAAGAGTTAAGCATACAAAACATGACTATAATTACAGATTAATTCTTATATTTCAGAAATAACATTAATAGTTAAAGAGTACATATTGATAAAAATAAAATGTATAATGATTTAACATTTTCACTACATGGAAATTAAGGTGTAATGTAACACCATACAACAACATTCCGAGGAAAAGCGGTAAAAAAGAGAAAAAAATCTTATTTTTAAAACTCCAAAAGTAACTTATACCTCTATTTTCAAGAATCCTTACATAAACAATTTATTTCTCGATACATTAAGAAAAAAAAAATCGAACTATAGTCTGTGTATCTTTGTTCTGTTATAGAACTTAGTGTTTTACATAAGTGAAGGTTGTAACCCTGAACAAATATCACTGACGATAGTATACCAAATAACCACAATTGTTTTAGTTGTCGTTATTTTATCATTTCACGCAACATTCTTTACATGTAAGAAGGTGTTATCATATGAATGTATGATATGCATCAATATTCAGTGATATAAACAAAATAATTTTATAATCTAATTTTTAGGACTAAACAAGAGGACGAGATGGACTCTTTACCTGTCTTGTGCTTTTTTTTTCGTTGTGGGCACATGACTAATGATCTGTGTTGATTCACGTTTTTACGCAAAGTTTGTCGAGTTTCACCAACACAAATTACATTCTATTCCAAAAAATGCATTGTCCGTTGAACATCGAGAGGCTTAACCTATTTTAAATACAATAAATAGTTGTTCCTTTTAAGTTGCTAGAAAGATCAGAAGATGCATATAATTTAGATTTGTTTAATATTTCTAGTAATGCTTTTCATAACAAAACATGCCTACTACTACCAATTATCCTAAGTCTCAGGATAAATTCGAATATTATTGCCCACTCCATGCGTAAATTTTCAACAAATATATGGCTTCCATAAATTATTTTTTAATTAACTCCAGCAATATTATCATAAACACTGCACATAAACAGTGAAATAGGATAAGATTTAGCACATACAATCTTACATTTGAAGTATAATAAAGTATGATTTTATCCTATTGTGTATACAGTATACACAATAGGATGAAATCATACTTTATTAATACTTCAAATGTAAATTTAATGTATAACGTTACTTTAATCAAAGATTAAGAATCATGTAATGTCACTCGATAAATAATCATATATTTTTGTTATCATATATTTTGCTTACATATTAATTAACTGTAGTTTACCAGTTTGTCATTCCTGTTAGGTTACAGACTCTTCTTATAAATTGTGATTTGTTCACATACTTAATTGAGCCTGATTCTTTATTCTATTATAAGCAAGACCAGGACCATTATCGAATTAACAATTAGTACTACTTGCTTGGTTTTGTAACATCGTGTATCCCGTTGTGCAAGTTTCCGGAACACATGACGCTGTCAACCTCAGGAAACCTCAGGATCGTTGTCCTGTTGTGACAATGTTTTGATCATGTTTTAGTGATATTAGATTGTCAACGTTTTATATATATGTTCAACCTTCATCTTTGTTTAAAAATCATTCCTTGTAAAAATTTACATATTTAAGATAAAATTGCAATGGTTTAATGTGTAATGCTTCCTGGCATTGAATATGGTTGTCTGCAACAACACATTTTTCATCATTTCAAAAGGAATACAAATTGGGTTGTATTGGAAGGCCTTATATTAAAAATATAATTTATAGCTTCTACATTTTTATTCATACGCTATACGTATATAGAATGCTGAAAAATAAAATCAGATAATCATATATAAACCATCATATATAAACCATCATATATTAGCGGTACTGTTACACAATGTTGATGAAATTTTTTGTCAGAGAAAAGCTTTGCGCATGCTTCATTACGGAACGATGTAGTTAAATACTTGTAAGAGTCAAATATAATACTGGTCTCAAATCCTTACCCTTGATCCCTGTTTAACCCCTATACCTTCATAGCTCAATACAGATTAACTTATCAGTTGTCTTAACTGATGTCGAATTAATTGAAACAGTATAGTTTTAGTGATGTATTTCAAAATAAAGACGGTTAGAGAATTACAACGTCCACACATAGGTCAGTGTAAAGTCTGAAATTTGATGATAGTAAGGACCTATATTTGTAGAAATATGAATTATGTCACATATCTGAGAAATGAACACATATTTGAAATAATTAACACTGTAAAACAAGACTTGAAAAGACATTTTATTTTGTCTTAAATTTCAAATATCAGCTTCCGACTTTTGACGTTTTTACTTTCAGCCAAACAAAAGTTTTCATTATATCAAGATAACAATGCCTCGATTCACAAAGTTAAATCTGTAAATGAGTATATTTCAACAGGCACATTTATTTTAATATCAGATACCAAGAACATGGTGAAGACAAAAGCAAATTTTGTGCTATTTATACATATGATCTTCCCTTCGTAAAATCCGATCAATGGAAGTCAAATAAGGTGTATTAAAAAATAGTAGAAAAACGAAAAAAAAACATTTCATATATTTACGATAAAATGAATGAAGGTTATGGATTGCTGATCTACGTCAAGCTGTAAATTATATTTATATTCAAGACAAGAACATGTAAATATTTAATGAATATTAACCCTGTATTGTACTAGACCCGCACGCTGACTGGATGTTAACATTTTCACAAGGTACTAGTTGGCAGGAAGAAAATGTATACGTAACATGATTGGGATTTATACAATTATTTTATTATGACTTGTAGACTTAATAAAACTTGGTATGACCTAAGCTTAATGAATTATAACACTGCTTACTAAGTTTCATAACAATAGGATATATATTAAAGACAATGTGATAAGTTTTATACTCAACTTTGCGTGTTGAATTTTGACTTTAAAATTGAAAAAAATCAACTACAGCTCTTGGATGGTGTAAACTTCCTACTAACACCATACACCATTACACCATTCACCATATTCCATTATACCTTAAATCCTGTGCCATTACACCATACACGTTACACCTTTGCACCATACACCTTACGTACTCTATATACACCATCCGAAATAATCCATAATGCAATTTAATTTCAAAGAAAGCGTGCGACTACAACATTATTTATATATTTAAAAAACGAATTTTAATCACAAAATTAATGTATAAAATTAAAAGCCAGTTCTTATCAATATTTTGCATAGTTTTAAACTTTGATAATCACACTTTATATACACGTTACACCATAGCAACATACACCTTCAACCATTGCACCATATGCCATACACCATTACACCATACACGTTTTTTGGGGAAGTTTACACCATCCAAGGGCTGTATCAACATTTAGGGCTTTAAAAATTGAAATATTGCAAAAAAATACTGTTTAAATGCCTTAATATATAATTTATCATGTACTGAAAGCAATAGAGTACTCATTTGATTATCAGACTTAGCATAATTATTCAAAGTCAAATTTATATGAGCCTGTGCCTAAAAATTGAAGTTTTTCAATGAAGGGGTCCTTACATGAAGATGTAATATTTTCCAGCAATTTTAAGTTTGTGAAGCTTTTAGGTTTTAAATAATCCTTACATATGTATTAAATGTACTTTAAATGGAAAGAAAAATTACAAATAACATATCATATTAGTTTAAAAGGGTCTTAGGCAAAGTAAGACTGGAAATAATTTAGAGTCAATTTAGGCTGTGCCACATATTTACATTAAAAGAGGGACGAAAGATACCAAAGGGACAGTCAAACTCATAAATCCAAAACAAACTGACAACGCCATGGCTAAAAATGAAAAAGACAAACAGAAAAACAATAGTACACACGACACAACATAGAAAACTAAAGAATAAACAACACGAACCCCACCAAAAACTAGGGGTGATCTCAGGTGCTCCGGAAGGGTAAGCAGATCCTGCTCCACATGTGGCACCCGTCGTGTTGCTTATGTGATTACAAATCCGGTAAATTGTCTAATTCGGTAGGTCATATTCATGAAAGGGAAGGGGATTGTAGTTACGACGTAAGGAACATATCCGATATCATTTGTGAAACGGTTATTCCATAACGGTCAACCAACTCGTGATGGCGTCCGTAAAATTTACGAAGGGATGATTTCAACTTCACCATTTGGAACTCTTGGTTTAATAGCTTCCTTGTTAGCAGCAAACCTCTATCAAGAAAATCATGATAGAAAATGCAAGCACGGGAATATCGTATCAATTGGGAGATATATACCCCGTATGCAGGTGCTGCTGGAATGTTGCTACTTAGAAATGGAAAGTTCACAATTGGAAAGCTGAAATCATCTCTTTTGTCGTAAAGTTTTGTTTTCAACCGACCCTCATTGTCAATTTCTAGATGTAAGTCAAGATATGAAGCCGACTTAACTGTATCTGTAGTATCCTTTATCTCTAGTTCGATTGGATAGATGCGTTCCACATAGTCACCAAATTTTGAATTGTTTAGTGAAAGAACATCATCTATATAGCGGAAAGTAGAGTTAAAGGATATTGCTAACTTCTTATCTTTCTTCCTAAGAAGTTCCTGCATGAAGTCAGCCTCATAATAATAAAGAAACAAGTCGGCGAGTAGAGGGGCACAGTTTGTTCCCATTGGAATGCCGACAGTCTGTTGAAAAACACGTCCTCCGAACGTAACAAATATGTTGTCAATCAAGAAATCAAGCATCTTGATAATATCAGTTTCAGAGAATTTTTTGTTTGAATCAGAGTGATTCTTTACAAAGTAGGATTTATCCCTCCCTAAGACAAGATACTTGTATCTACGTTGGCCATTCTTTTTTATGAAACAAAGTAATACCAACTCTTTCAATTTGTCTTTTAGTTTGGAATGTGGAATACTTGTGTACAGAGTAGAAAAGTCAAATGTTTTAATACTGTTACAAGATGAAAGAGAGTTAGAATGTATGTACTCTAAAAGATCTTTTGAATTTTTAAGTATCCACATCTGATTCACACCACCTCTAGAATAGGCAGTTTCACAATAACTTTGAAGCCCGTCTTTGATTGCTGATAAAATAGATGTTAATAATTTAGAAAGAGGTTTCGTGGAGCACTTGGAAGACCCAGCAATATACCGTTGTTTGTAAGGACACTTATGTAGTTTAGGTATCCAATACAGTGATGGAAGATCCAGTTCTTCATCTTTGGTTGAAATTCCAAAGGAACATAGAACAGACCTATGATTATCCAGGATTTCCTCTTTGGTAAGTGTCGTGAGGGTATATGTTGAGTTTCCAAGTGAATTGTCAATACCTAATTCGTTTATCAAGCAGTTGATGTAGTGACTTTTACACACAAAAACGATGTTATTTGGGGCTTTATCTGCGGGGACAACAACATATTTGTCATGGAGGTCGGATAGGTGCTTTGCAACATTTGGGTCTTTAAAGATTGACGTAGCATGGGCATTGATGGACCCATTCAGTTTCTTAATTCTGATTTGTATCAACGACCTCACTGCCTTAATCCATTCGGAAAGAGTGTCTACGTCTTCCTTCTCGCGCTTAGCCCATTGCCTGGCATAATCCTCGACTGAATCCATCAAAATTTTAAAGTTGTATTTCCAATTGATGGATTTAGGCTCACGATATTTGGGACCTTTCGATAACACATTTCGTAGAGAAGTGTTATTAACAATGTTGAGGTCACCGGTAATAACGTGGCCAGCAGGATTATATGTGAATTTGGAACTAGCACAAGTGCAATCAGGAGGTTTAGACTTGAAGTCGTCAATATCGAGATCCTGCAAAACGCGTTTGTAATTGAAAATTTTAGTTGCAATAGGTTTGGTATAGGTATAAGAAATTATTGGTACAGACTGGTCTTTGAAATAAGGAGGTATTTTCGATTGCACTAATTTATGATGAAGGATATTGCCTAGGTTGACGCCATCGAGACCTTTGTTGGCAAAGGAAAGATTAAGAAAAAACCTTTTCTCTTTTTCATCTTTTCCAATGCGAACTGGCTTGAAAAATCTGTGACTTGCAATATCCGAAATTATAGCTTCAAGTTTGTATTGGTTTGCATGAGGGTTTGTAACAGTGGATTCCAAACATAAATTAAACAGAGAATGAAGTTTTGAAAGGGGTAATGAATAAAGTTTCGTGCGAATGTGATGAATACCTAACGGCTTTTGTATGAATGGCAAATGCATATTAAGGCTATAAGAAATAAAAAAATATTGTATCTTTTTTATCATTTCTATACTCATGTGACATTATACAACAAATCTGAGCACAAAAAGACTCTTGCATTTATCTTTCATGCAGACAGTATGGTCTGATACAAAGTTTTTTACCTTTTTAGTGAAAAACTTGCATGCAATTTTAGTCTCAACAGGCTTATATTTGAACCACTTGATATCCTACAGGAGAAAAGAAAGATATTACGTAAAATGAAACAGGTACAATAGACATTGTTAAGTGCTTTTTATACAAATTTAGTGAGGATTTTATTATGGACTTCAACTTTTATGTACCAAGCTCTCCACTTTTGACTCTATCAAAACAGGGCGTTAGACAAGGGTCATTTATACAACACATTTTGCAAATATTGTCTGAGATAATCTTCTTTTCTGTAGATTCAGAGTTAATAAATAAGTAATAGAACTGGACAAAGGCATAGAAACACAAATATTGACACATGGAAACCTGTTAGATAGAAATTCAGGATGCCATTTATGCATCAACATTGAAAAAGCTATAAAATTCCTATTTTGACCATAAAATGCCAAAATTGGTCATTTTTGCAGAAATTCTATAAAATAAAAGTTTAAATCCTTTAATTCCATGCCATTTGACAAATTGACACCATCAAATCATTTAGGGAAGTTACCAAAGTACAGATTCTATATTAACTGATTTCACCTCTTAGGTCCGAGACCACAATTATTTCGTAGTGCACTTCTTTTAGAACATAACAGAAAATTAAGAAAATCCCATCTGCGCTTTCTCAATGAAATTTCTACAGTGTGTTGTACTACTTTTAGGACAAATTATATCAAAATTATAGAAAACTTCATCGACTCTAACTCAATGTATGGACAACTGTATGTTTAGGGCGTCTTGAAATCTTTTGACAGCTTATGAAGTGCTAATTTTTAACATTTTCCAGCTGGACTAAATCACTACTTTCCTTTAAAATTCTGGACCCAAGTTTAACCCCCTTACATATACGTGCAATTTTAGGCATAAAACATGAAGAAATAAATTTGGAAGGGGTATATAAAAACTTGGCAAGTAACCCACTGTCAACACTAGGGACTATATTCGTGGACAACGAAAATCAAGGGACGACAATTGTGATATCTGACCTACTACCAAACTGATGTACATTTAAGGCATTAATATTTCCATCTAACTTAACAGTACTTGTATCACATTATATGTAAAAAGAAAAGAAAAACACAAAAAAACATAAGAAACTTTACTGTAAAAAGAAAAACGAAAAACAGAAAGAAAAAAGAAGAAGGGTGGATTATACATTGTTTAAACTAAAATCCATAGAATGTTTTAAAAGTTTGTCAAAATGTAGTTGATAGCATGTCTTTTAACAAAATATTAATTAAAATGATAGGTCACGGTGCTTATTTTCACGCTATAGAATGTGCAAAATTGACAGATTTTTTATATAGGATTCATGGAAACCACAATTTTTTGCCATTAAACCAAAACTACAACATATAATTTCGAGATAAAACATGTGAAGATAGCTCTAAAGTTGTGCTTTCAGATAAGAAAAAAGAAATGGAGTCACGGGACTCGCTTTCTTGCTACATAACAAAATAGGTAAATTCCTAACACATACTATTGCAAACAAACCTTTATCTGCATTAGCTTCCCTGACGTTTGAGTTGCCTCTCCTTATGTGGCAAAGTTGAAAAAAATGATTTAAACAAAATCATTCTCTATTTGTCAAATATAAATATAATAAAACATGTCACTTTTTATTTTTAAATGAAAATTCTTACACATGATTTAACTCCTACTCTCAACATTTGCACATTTTGATAAATATCTAGACCATCTAGGAAGAAAATAGGATCAGATCTGAGAAAGTACACATTTTTGACGTTGGACATATCATGTTAAGACCTGTCCAGTAAAATTTAAAAAATACAAGAAAAGACTTTACATGTTTCTTAAATTTCACATATCAACTTCCAACTTAGACATTCCTTACTTTCAGCCAATCGAATGTTTGACATATACCAAGATGACAATGCCTCGGTTCAGAGAGCTAAATCTGTAAATGGGTATATATCAACAGGGACATTAATTTTAATATCATATGGCATCAAATATATACAAGAACGTGAATAAGTCACAATAACATTTTATGCGATTTTCACATATGCCCTTCACTTTATAAAATCCCATCCATGGAAAATAAAGAAGATGTAAAAGAAAACAGTCAAAAATAGAAAATGTACTATTATATAGTTACGGTCATATACGTTAAATATTTCTTAACGGTAAAATGTATGATGCTAATGGATTGATGCTTAACGTCCAGCGGCAAAATAAATGCATATTTAAGAATATGTAACTATGAAATCAATATTAATCATGTCACGTACTATACCCACACGCTTACCAGTTTTTTTCGTGTTCACTAGTTGGCAGGAAGAAAATGTAACACAATAAGGATTGGAAAAAAACTTTAATCATAACCTACAGACATACGAGTGTGTACTTCTCAAATAAGTTTTATATTTTGATATGTAATCATATTTGACAATAGTACACTTGACCACAGTTTTCGCTGAAACATGTATCCTGAAGCATATAAACTAACATGTACAAACGAGGAAGATGAAGACTTCGTGATTTAAACATTGAATCGATCCGTAAACAAACTTTTGGATTACCTAATGCATTAAAAGCCTTACTTGTAACTATAAAATTGGACGGACAAGAGCCAGAATACATATTCATACCAATTCTGACCAAGTTTTAATACAGCTTACTTGAGTCAAGTCTAAAGAATCCACCGCGTCCGCAAGGAAACCTAAGCCGGGCCTGCAAAAGGTAAACAAGCAGCCTTCTTCATGGAGACGCAACGCTCAGCGTTTCGGTGATTGGATAGATACACAAACAACTGTGATTCCAAATGCTCCAAACAGCAAACCACAAAGGCAAGCATAGACTACAACAATCAGACGGAATCCAGGGACACAATTGTTTGTAAATAAACTACACCAACTAAGTACAGAGGTAAACCAGTCGAAATTGTCATCAACATCGACACCCGTCCGTCTAACCCTTGACATCGCCTCATTTACTAGACTTCGAAAACATGACGTTCCAAGAGTAGTAGGATTGACCTGGATGACGACTCTGACCTACTTATCACACTGGATACGTCGCCCTTGAACCTAAAAAAGAAAGAAAGAGTCTTTAGTTGCTGCAAAACTATCATAACTACTTAACAACCGTACCAGCACTAACCCCGCAGTTGGAACAAAAAATAGTGAAAAGAAGAGGAAATTCAGCTCTGTTCCAATAAGTACGATAGTCGGCACTATCTTAAAGGATCCTAGAATACCATTCAACATCATCATCATCATCATCATCATCATCAGGAAGATATAGGATGGAACAGTATATAAGAAATATGAAAAAAATAGGAAGAAGAGATACCGTCAGACCTTCTTCTACAGTGGCTAGGCTAAGGAATACAATCAACAAAAGATATCGTGTCCGTTTGACAATAAGTGAACTTCGGAACAATGGAACATTAAAACCTTTGAAACATTCTTTAAATAATTTAACGTAATTAATGATTTAATTCCAAAATCGGCGTTGTTATATGTTGCAAGTTTGGTGTATGTTAGACCTAGGATAAATCTTGGAAGCTAAACAACGTAAAGGAATATAAAACGTAAGAACTTTTATTCTTTTCTTAATGAACAATCAAGATATTTCCACGTCAAAGTAAAAAAAAAAACACCGTTTGAAGAGATGGCACTTATTTGAGAAAAATGTAAATTTTAAAGAAAATGTGTCGGCTGAATCAAAATGTTTGATATCTGCCGTCTGTTTAAAGGGAATGGTTTAAACAATAACAGTTAGAAATATTTAAATTGGAATTTTGACAGTATCAGTTTAAGAGTTAAGCATACAAAACATGACTATAATTACAGATTAATTCTTATATTTTAGAAATAACATTAAAAGTTAAAGAGTACATATTGTTAAAAATAAAATGTATAATGATATAACATTTTCACTACATGGAAATTAAGGTGTAATGTAACACCATACAACAACATTCATGACATTCCGAGGTAAAGCGGTATAAAAGAGAAAAAAATCTTATTTTTAAAACTCCAAAAATAACTTATACCTCTATTTTCAAGAATCCTTACATAAACAATTTATTTCTCGATACATTAAGAAAAAAAAAACAATCGAACTATAGTCTGTGTATCTTTGTTCTGTTATAGAACTTAGTGTTTTACATAAGTGAAGGTTGTAACCCTTAACAAATATCACTGACAATAGTATACCAAATAACCACAATTGTTTTAGTTGTCGTTATTTTATCATTTCACGCAACATTCTTTACATGTAAGAAGGTGTTATCATATGAATGTATGATATGCATCAATATTCAGTGATATAAACAAAATAATTGTATAATCTAATTTTTAGGCCTAAACAAGAGGACAAGATGGACTCTTTACCTGTCTTGTGCTTTTTTTCCGTTGTGGGCACATGACTAATGATCTGTGTTGATTCACGTTTTTACGCGAAGTTTGTCGAGTTTCACCAACACAAATTACATTCAATTCCAAAAAATGCATTGTCCGTTGAACAATCGAGAGGCTCTTAACCCATTTACAATAAATAGTTGTTCCGTTTAAGTTGCTAGAAAGATCAGAAAATGCATATAATTTAGATTTGTTTAATATTTCTAGTAATGCTTTTCATAACAAAACATGCCTAATACTACCAATTATCCTCAGGATAAAATTCGAATATTATTGCCCACTCCATGCGTAAATTTTCAACAAATATATGGCTTGCATAAATTATATTTTAATTAACTCCAGCAATATTATCATAAATACTGCACATAAACAGTGAAATAGGATAAGATTTAGCACATACAATCTTACATTTGAAGTATAATAAAGTATGATTTCATCCTATTGTGTATACAGTATACACAATAGGATGAAATCATACTTTATTAATACTTCAAATGTAAATTTAATGTTAAACGTTACTTTAATCAAAGATTAAGAATCATGTAATGTCAATCGATAAATAATCATATATTTTTGTTATCATATATTTTGCTTACATATTAATTAACTGTAGTTTACCAGTTTGTGATTCCTGTTAGGTTACAGACTCGTTCTTATAAATTGTGATTTATTCACATACTTAATTGAGCCTGATTCTTTATTCTATTATAAGCAAGACCAGGACCATTATCGAATTACCAATTAGTACTACTTGCTTGGTTTTGTAACAGCGTGTATCCCGTTGTGCAAGTTTCCTGAACACATGACGCTGTCGACCTCAAGAAACCTCAGGATCGTTGTCCTGTTGTGACAATGTTTTGATCATGTTTTAGTGATATTAGATTGTCAACGTTTTATATATATGTTCAACCTTCATCTTTGTTTAAAAATCATTCCTTGTAAAAATTTACATATTTAAAATAAAATTGCAATGGTTTAATGTGTAATGCTTCCTTGCATTGAATATGGTTGTCTGCAACAACACATTTTCCATCATTTCGAAAGGAATACAAATGGGATGGTATTGGAAGGCCTTATATTAAAAATATAATTTCTAGCTTCTACATTTTTATTCATACGCTATACTTATATAGAATGCTGAAAAATAATATCAGATAATTATATAAATAAACCATCATAATTTAGCGGTAATGTAACACAATGTTGATGAAATTTTTTGTCGGAGAAAAGCTTTGCGCATGCTTCATTACGGAACGATGTAGTTAAATACTTGTAAGAGTCAAATATAATACTGGTCTTAAATCCTTACCCTTGATCGCTGTTTAACCCCTATACCTTCATAGCTCAATACAGATTAACTTATCAGTTGTCTTAACTGATGTCGAATTAATTGAAACAGTATAGTTTTAGTGATGTATTTCAAAATAAAGACGTTTAGAGAATTACAACGTCCACACATAGGTCAGTGTAACGTCTGAAATTTGATGATAGTAAGGACCTAGATTTGCAGAAATATAAATTATGTCACATATCTAAGAAATGAACACAGATTTGAAATAATTAACACTGTAAAACAAGACTTGAAAAGACATTTTATTTTGTCTTAAATTTCTAATATCAGCTTTCGACTTTTGACGTTTTTACTTTCAGCCCAACAAAAGTTTTCAATATATCAAGATAACAATGCCTCGATTCACAAAGTTAAATCTATAAATGAGAACATTTCAACAGGCACATTTATTTTAATATCAGATACCAAGAACATGGTGAAGACAAAAGCACATTTTGTGCTATTTATACATATCATCTTCCCTTCGTAAAATCCGATCGATGGAAGTCAAATAAGGTGTATTAAAAAATAGTAGAAAAACGAAAAAAAATACTATTCTTATAGTTACGATAAAGTAAATGAAGGTTATGGATTGCTGATCTACGTCAAGCTGTGAATTATATTTATATTCAAGACGAGAACATGTAAGCCTTTTGAAGAGATGGCACTTATTTGAGAAAAATGTAAATTTTAAAGAAAATGTGTCGGCTGAATTAAAATGTTTGATATCTGCCGTCTGTTTAAATGGAATGGTTTGAACAATAACAGTTAGAAATATTTAAATTGGAATTTTGACAGTATCAGTTTAAGAGTTAAGCATACAAAACATGACTATAATTACAGATTAATTCTTATATTTTAGAAATAACATTAATAGTTAAAGAGTACATATTGTTAAAAATAAAATGTATAATGATATAACATTTTCACTACATGGAAATTAAGGTGTAATGTAACACCATACACCAACATTCATGACATTCCGAGGTAAAGCGGTATAAAAGAGAAAAAAATCTTATTTTTAAAACTCCAAAAGTAACTTATACCTCTTTTTTCAAAAATCCTTACATAAACAATTTATTTCTCGATACATTAAGAACTATAGTCTTTGTATCTTTGTTTTGTTATAGAACTTAGTGTTTTACATGAGTGAAGGTTGTAACCCTGAACAAATATCACTGACAATAGTATACCAAATAACCACAATTGTTTTAGTTGTCGTTATTTTATCATTTCACGCAACATTCTTTACATGTAAGAAGGTGTTATCATATGAATGTGTGATATGCATCAATATTCAGTGATATAAACAAAATAATTTTATAATCTAATTTTTAGGCCTAAACAAGAGGACAAGATGGACTCTTTACCTGTCTTGTGCTTTTTTGTCCGTTGTGGGCACATGCCTAATGATCTGTGTTGATTCACGTTTTTACGCGAAGTTTGTCGAGTTTCACCAACACAAATTACATTCAATTCCAAAAAATGCATTGTCCGTTGAACAATCGAGAGGCTTACCCATTTACAATAAATAGTTGTTCCTTTTAAGTTGCTAGAAAGATCAGAAAATGCATATAATTTAGATTTGTTTAATATTTCTAGTAATGCTTTTCATAACAAAACATGCCTACTACTACCAATTATCCTCAGGATAAAATTCGAATATTATTGCCCACTCCATGCGTAAATTTTCAACAAATATATGGATTCCATAAATTATATTTTAATTAACTCCAGCAATATTATCATAAACACTGCACATAAACAGTGAAATAGGATAAGATTTAGCACATACAATCTTACATTTGAAGTATAATAAAGTATGAATTCATCCTATTGTGTATACAGTATACACAATATGATGAAATCATACTTTATTAATACTTCAAATGTAAATTTAATGTTAAACGTTACTTTAATCAAAGATTAAGAATCATGTAATGTCAATCGATAAATAATCATATATTTTTGTTATCATATATTTTGCTTACATATTAATTAACTGTAGTTTACCTGTTTGTGATTCCTGTTAGGTTACAGACTCGTTCTTATAAATTGTGATTTATTCACATACTTAATTGAGCCTGATTCTTTATTCTATTATAAGCAAGACCAGGACCATTATCGAATTAACAATTAGTACTACTTGCTTGGTTTTGTAACAGCGTGTATCCCGTTGTGCAAGTTTCCGGAACACATGACGCTGTCGATCTCAAGAAACCTCAGGATCGTTGTCCTGTTGTGACAATTTTTTGATCATGTTTTAGTGATATTAGATTGTCAACGTTTTATATATGTTCAACCTTCATCTTTGTTTAAAAATCATTCCTTGTAAAAATTTACATATTTAAGATAAAATTGCAATGGTTTAATGTGTAATGCTTCCTGGCATTGAATATGGTTGTCTGCAACAACACATTTTCCATCATTTCGAAAGGAATACAAATAGGGTGGTATTGGAAGGCCTTATATTAAAAATATAATTTCTAGCTTCTACATTTTTATTCATACGCTATACTTATATAGAATGCTGAAAAATAATATCAGATAATTATATAAATAAACCATCATATATTAGCGGTACTGTAACACAATGTTGATGAATTTTTTTGTCGGAGAAAAGCTTTGCGCATGCTTCATTACGGAACGATGTAGTTAAATACTTGTAAGAGTCAAATATAATACTGGTCTTAAATCCCTACCCTTGATCGCTGTTTAACCCCTATACCTTCATAGCTCAATACAGATTAACTTATCAGTTGTCTTAACTGATGTCGAATTAATTGAAACAGTATAGTTTAAGTGATGTATTTCAAAATAAAGACGTTTAGAGAATTACAACGTCCACACATAGGTCAGTGTAAAGTCTGAAATTTGATGATAGTAAGGACCTAGATTTGCAGAAATATAAATTATGTCACATATCTAAGAAATGAACACAGATTTGAAATAATTAACACTGTAAAACAAGACTTGAAAAGACATTTTATTTTGTCTTAAATTTCAAATATCAGCTTTCGACTTTTGACGTTTTTACTTTCAGCCAAACAAAAGTTTTCAATATATCAAGATAACAATGCCTCGATTCACAAAGTTAAATCTATAAATGAGAACATTTCAACAGGCACATTTATTTTAATATCAGATACCAAGAACATGGTGAAGACAAAAGCACATTTTGTGCTATTTATACATATCATCTTCCCTTCGTAAAATCCGATCGATGGAAGTCAAATAAGGTGTATTAAAAAATAGTAGAAAAACGAAAAAAAATACTATTCTTATAGTTACGATAAAGTAAATGAAGGTTATGGATTGCTGATCTACGTCAACCTGTGAATTATATTTATATTCAAGACGAGAACATGTAAATATTTAATGAATATTAACCCTGTATTGTACTAGACCCGCACGCTGACTGGATGTTAACATTTTCACAAGGTACTAGTTGGCAGGAAGAAAATGTATACGTAACATGAATGGGATTTATACGATTATTTTATTATTACTTGTAGACATGCAAATCTAACTTGTCAATTAAATGTTATATTTTGATATAAAATCATATTTGACATTAGTACACCTATGACCACAGTTTCGCTAAAACATGTATCCCAAAGCATATAAACTAACTTGTACAGACAAGGAAGATGGAAAATTCGTGATTTTATCTTGAATCGATCAATTTTGTGGACACTCATTATGGATCTACCAAATGAATAAAAAGCTTTACTTGTTACCATGAAATGTGATGGAAAAGAGCACAAATGGATATTTGGGCAAGTTCTTACACAATTGCAGTACAGCTCACTGGGAACAAGGCTAAATAATCTGATACGTCCTCCATGATACCTGAGTCGTCCCTGCAAAAGTAAACAAGCAACCATCTTCCAGGTGACACAAAATTCCACCCAACAACAAAAATTAAAGGCTAGAGTAAACTATAGTAGTCAGACAGAAACCAGGAACACAACTCACACCAACTAGGTACTGTCAGGAACCAGTCGAAATTGTCAACGACAAGGAGATTTTCATCCGTTAGTAAAATCCAAAAAAGGCATATCAGCCCTCAATTATTAGGATTGACTTTTGGGTTTTACATCGACGACTTTGACCTACTAAACAAACCACCGCATATGTTGACCTCGAACCAAATTCGAAAGAGAGAGACTTAAGATGCTGCAAAACTATCATCAAGGCTAACCACTCCGTACCAGCAATAAAAACACAATCGGTGCAAAATGAAAAGGGACAATTTAAGCAGGTCCAGCTCTGCTCCGATATGTACGATAGTCAGCTATATATCAAAGGATAGAGTGACCCTAAAAACCCAATCATCATCACCTCCAGGAAGATGAAACAGAACATGAGAAGTAAGAAAGATATAGAAAGAAGACATGTCTTCCTCTCTTTGTTAGTAGGAGGAGGAATACATTGATCACAATAATCCATACTTTTCAAGACCGGAAAGACCATTATACCATAACGTGTCCTTGTGAAAATTTGTGAACTTCGAACAATGGAACATTTGGACCTTGGAATCATTTAAATTATTTTACGTAATCAATGATTTTTTTAATGCATTGCAAGTTTGGTACTTATTAGACCTAGAATAAACTTGGAGTTCGAACGCAAACAGCGCAAAGGAATACATAACGTAAGAACTTTCATCTTTTTCTGAATGATTAATCGAGATATTTGAACGTTAACTTAAATAGAAGAAATAGCTTTTCGGAAACTATATAAAGAACAGTTGTAAATTTAAAGGGGAGTGTGGCTGCTAAATTAAGAAGCATAACATTTACCGCTTCTTCACAAAAGATGGTCAGAATATTAACACCGGGAAAGATTTTATTCGGGGGTTCTCAGTATAGGTTTTAACATTATGCATTGAAAATCTGTATGAGAATTATTTATAGTATTCGAGTTTATTCTTATATGTTGTTTACTAATAGAAAAGATTTCCAAGTTATGTAATAAAGTCGAAAACGCGTATTTTTTTTTTTTTTTTTGAATTTCACATAAGAATCTATGTATTAAAAATTCTTCACTATTCCTAAAAAATATGAACTTTGCTCCGAATATGTCTTATACATTTGCCACTGACATTGCGAAAGAATCCAAGTAATCGAACTAAAGTCTGTGTATCCTTGTTGTATCATTAGAACCTAGTGTTTTACACATGTGAAGGTTGTTGTTTTGAACAAAGATCACTGACTATAGTATACCAAATAACCACAACTGTTTAAGTTGTCGTTTTTTTGTCATTATACGAAATATTTTATGAATAGGGAGAAAAGTGAAGTTATGATCTTTTACAAAACATTTTATTCAAAAAGTGGTTTATATAAACGTTAATGCTGTCATTTTAATTGAATGATTCTTGTTTTAAATCTCTATTCATTTGACACATGTTTAGTAAACAAGCTTTTGTTGTGAATTTTTCTACAACTCAGTGAAAAATACAGCCTGATATTTATTGATGAATGTCAATGTGTTTCTAGAAATAATTTTATCCCAGGGGCAACATTCATGTGAGGCAAAATGCGTGAATTTTTTTTCTGGAAAAAAAGGGATAGTTGAATATAAAGTCATAGGTTTTTAAACGAGTAATTATACTAATTTTTCTAATTATCTAATTATAACAGTTAATACATTCAATTTATGGGAAAGACATACTACTATTACATAAATCGATGTTAATATTTAAAAGTTTAAAGAACTTGAGACAGGTCAAGTATATCTTTGTTAATATAATCTAAAGACAGCTTCGAAGCGAGGTCTGATGCATCATATAAAAAAAGTCATACAAGGATCATAAGTCCACCTAGTGGGATATATATATTTATATTTTTGTCTCGAAAAAATCATCTATGGAGCAACATTTCCTGGATACTTGAATATGAAATTACACGATTTAATGATCCCCCCCCCCAAAAAAAAAATACACGACAAAAATCATTAATAATCAAGAAAAAAGCTACCAAATATATTGACTAATCCTTTAAAATCTTACCTGGTAATGTTTAGCCATCCCGCCAAATTTTGATATTCACATGTAATATTTAAAAAGTCGAACGAATTTCACAACTTAGCGGCAAATGTTTTATTAACCAATCACTTTCTTGTAAAAAAAAAAATGAAAAATGAATCCTGTTATTGATTGATGCATCCTGTTATTGGTTGGTACATTTTTTATTCTCCATTTCAAAGGCCTTCAATAACAAAAAAAGCTTCTGCTATTTCTTGTCTCTGTATGATCTGTGCTTTATATGCACTTATATATATAGGAATATATGATCAAAACTATCAGATATAGCTGTAAAAAAAAAGTCTGTAAAATATATAAGTAAATAAAACAATTTTAAGTCATATGCTATATACATGTGAATAGGTCAGTAATATTTTTTTTTTATTTAGACCACTTATAAATGGTTCGTGAATTTTTATCTTCAAACCGTAAACATATGAGTGTGATGATGTAATTTTTTCTTTATTCACCGTAGACTTTTCTGAAAATTCTCTATTTGCCTTTGAATTTTGGTGGATTATTAGTTTTTCTGTTTACAGGTAGAATTTGCCTAATCTTAATCAGAATGTAGATGTTTACTTGTATTTGAAAAAGCTATTTTTCAAGTAAGAAGTCAAAAATGGCTTAATTTGCATAGATTGTTCATTAACGAACACGTTCTTTGTGATCTCAAAAAAATCTATGATATATAATTTTGAAATGAAATATGAGAAGATAGGTTTAAGAAGAATCTAAACATAAAACAAATGGTGTCACTGACCTTGTTTTCTTGCTACAAGTTAAAATTGAAACTTTCTCTATCATTTTGTTATCAAATAATTAAAAAAAATTGATTGATCTCCCTTTAAATGTCTCAGTTGAACAAACACAAATATTTGATATTTGACGAATAAGCCTGAATAAAACCGTAACCATGGTAACTCATTTGTAATTTTTGTTTATTTCAATTAACAATTTTACCCTTTTATGTATCAATTAAGCATTCATTGACAATTACCTCTATTTCCAAGGCGTTCATAACATTTGCAAATATATTATTTCTAATTTATCAGTTGGAACTCTTGGTTCAATAGCTTTCAAGCAAGTATCGACCCTTTCTTAATAGGAAATTCAAGCTAATGAATTTTGTATCTATTCATTATTTATTGCTAGCTCTTGTACGAAGGCAGCATATATATGATTAAAAGAATTTCGCACCTAGATATTTATAACATTATTATTCAACATAATAAAATATTGCTTTTTTAACGTAGATCGGATTAAAAAAAATGAAATTGTAACGTGTTTGTCAAAATGCTGTGAATAACAAATGAATGGAAACAGACGCTTGTCGATAATGGTCGTTAACTATTATGATAATTAGATTTCCAACACAACAGTGGTATTTATTTTTAGAAAGAGAATTTGTGTTTATCACTGTCCAAAGGCACTTAACCGTACAACATTGAAACAAGCACAGCATTCATTCATCTAGTATTTATATCTCATTCCATTCGGATTAAAGTTAAATTAGATCAAGCCAAAAAATCGTATATAATATATAGTTCTGAGAAAAAAAAAGATGGAAATATAACGAAAACCCAGTTTTAATCAAACGCATGTTACAATTTTAGAGACAATTACTTATAAAGGTTATAATCTAGATGATCCCGAAGAACCATCAGCACCTATATGTACATGTCACACATATAAAATCCTTAATGTTTAACCCTAACATATATTTACAATGTAACTCAGTTGAATGGTTGTTGGCTGTTGATGGTTTAAAAAAAATGTTAAAATTGTCTTGGGTGTTATAAGATTTATAATATCGTTATAAATATGTGTGATACTTTAACAATTTATTGAGCAAGCGTAAACAAATAATATGATGGACATGCACAAAAATTAAAGAAAAACAATAATAAATATATATTAAATAATCTTTTCATATCTTACTTGGTAATGATGAGATATTCTTCTCACTCTATTGCTCTCTTTCCAAACTTTGATGTTCATATGCAGCATTTAAAAGGTCGACAAACTTTTCAACTAAGTAACATATGTTTTATTAACCAATCACTTCCTGATAATTTTTCTACAACTCAGTGAAAAATACATCCTGTTATTAATTGATTGATCATCAAATTGTTCCAGAAATAATTTATCTTAGGGCAACATTCATGTAGTCCAGCATAATGCTTTATTTGTTTGTCCTGTCAAAATTAATACTTGTAAATGAAAATAAACGTTTCACAGAAATATCAACTAAAGTTTTGTAATGCTGTATCAATTCAGTATCGATTATCTCTATTTCCAAGGCATTCAATAACGAAAAATATAGTCTGGCGTGTCTGGTTCTGGTATGCACTTAGCTAAGCATAAACTGTGGAAGGAAAAATATGATCAAAACTATTAGAAATAGCTGTAAAAAATAAACGTTAGTCATTTATATATGATAAGTTAGTACAGTTGTTTTACGTCATATGCAAAGTGAAGATTCTTATATCTTTATTTAAAACGTTTTCAAATGGTTCGTGTATTCATATCGTCAATTCGAATGCATATGAGTATGTTTATGTAATTTATAACTTAAATGGTCCAAAAGAACCTGCATGTACATGTGACACACGGAAAGTCATCAATTTTAACACTTGCAATTATTTAAAATGAATCTCAGTTGAATGGATTTCCACTGTTAATGGCTTATTAAGTTCCAAAACAAAAAAGTAATAAAACAACCATTTTTTTGTTATGAAAAAATTTAAAATATCGTTTCAAATATATTCTGGTAATGTTGATCCATCCTGCTCACTCAATTGCTCCTATTTCGATATTTGATATTCACTTGCAGATTTTAAAAAGTAAAACAAACTGTCAATCAATCAGCATGTTTTATTAACTTATGACTTCCTGTTAATATTTATAAAACGTAGTGCAAAATACAACCTGTTATTGATTGATAAATGTCAATTTGTTTCTAGATGTAATTTCATCCAAGGTGCAACACTCGTGTAGTCATGCATATAAGACATTGAATTAACATGTTTAGTTTTCATATACATTGATAATCAGTGGTATACCAGATTAATTTGATAATTTAATTTTGGGCCGAAACAAGAGTATAAGAGTGGCTCGTCACCTGTTTTGTGGTCTTGTTTTCTGTTGCGGGTACAGGGATAAAACGAAAATATTATATATTTCTGGTCATAAGAATGTATTGTTATACATATTTAATATTTTCAACTTTTTATCGCATTGAAGAGAAAGAAAGTGTTAAGAAAATTATAATTATTTTAAATAATTTGAGAGTGTTTGAAATAATCAACAAATAACATTGTCCTCTATGCATATATATTCTTTGGCCTAGGGGAAATGTTGTACTGGCATGCGTCCTTGAGCTGCTTCGGGTTTATATAATAAAATGTGTTAACATTTAAAAAACGATACATATGCATGAACGACGAGGATAATCATCATGCTATTACAATGTAGTGGATAATAACACGTATAATTATTCCAACACACGTGTAAAATTCCTTGTGTTTTAACATTATTCAATTCCCTCCATCACCTCGGTCTTCAATAACAGAACACAAATATGTTGGTGTGTCTGGTTCCGGTACAATGTATGATCTGTGCTTAAGATGCACTTATATAGTTACGGAAATACTATAATTAAAAAGATCAGAAATAGCTGTCAATAATTAAATGTCCGTAAAGTGTATAATTGAACACAATAATTTTAAGTCTTATATGCAATATACATGTTTATAAGTCAGACATTTTTTTCTTCGTTTATTTATTTGAAACAATTTTAACTGATTCCTGAATGTATATATTTAAACCGTTTGGATACGAGTTGGTTTATTTACCATAGATACAACCTCGTTTGCATTTGTTTTTCTATTTTCCTTTTTGCCTGAGAGTTAAGGTGTTTTCGAGGATATAATTTTCTTATTCTTTTCAATGAGTGTTGATTTTTTTAATATGGTAAAAACTATTGGTCACCTAGCTATTTTTCAACCAAGATGTCTTTTAAAATATACTGAGTGTGCGCAGAAATCAAAGAAATCTATGTTAAAGTATTCTGAAAATAGATACATGTATGAGAAGATAGGTTTTAAATAACCTTATCCAAAAGAAAAAAAAATATGTCACCGACCTTGTTATTCAAACATTGAAACGTTTTCTATCATTTTGTTATAAAAAAAAAGTTAACTTCCTTTGAATGTATAAGTTGATAATTTGATTCGAACAAACACATCTATTTGATATTTGACAATTTAGCCTGAATAATGCAGGTTCTTATTACATTAATTTTTGTAATTGTTTTTTATTTAAATAGTTCTACTCTCTTATTGCAATTTGCCAATTTAAGCGAAAACTAGATCTATTATAAACTGATAGTTTCCAATCAAAGATGGCGACGTACAGTTTATCTACCTCAAGTAAGTCAACCAAACCGTTTAGTCAATTTATGAATATGTCTAAACATGTTAAAGATAACAGTCAAGTTATTATGCAGATTCACAATATTCAAGTTATCTCTTATTTCAAAAATTCTACTAGTATATAGATATGTTGAATAAAATCCTCATTAAGGGAGATCATCTCTATACAAGAACTGGAAAAGTATCAAGCTACTCGTTCTGTTTTCTGTAGATACTTTATCTATTATCTTGTGGATAGTTGTCTCGATATCCCTAAAGCACGATTTCGAATCCTGGCAAAGGGAAGAAGAAAAAAAAATAACATTATTGTGCTGAAATTTCGAATAGTTCTATAATTTATATATTTTATGTATAAAAGGAAATAAAGTTGCTTTATTCCTACAGCAAGTTGTGTAAAGCTGTCTGCGATCATACTTCTGTAATATTGTTCAAAGAATTCAAGTTGATACCAATAAGTGTCATTATTCACACAAATGTGCGATATTTATTGTGTTTAATCATGTACCAATTCTGAATTCAATTACCTCCATTTCAAAGGGCTTCAATAACAACAAATCTTGTTTGTCCTGTCCTAGTGTGAACTGTACATAGCATACATTTCCAGAACGGCATACTACAATCAAAACTATCAGAAAAAGTTGGTTAGTCATGCTGTTGACTATGTTACTCTCTTTCCGAATTTTGACGGTGGTACCTAACACTACAGGGAGATAACTCTGTAAAATCAGCTTAACGTTTTAATTACGTTGTGTTGTAAAGGGAATAATAAGCTTCTCAACGATCAAAATGGGTGTTAGTCAAACTACTATATAACCAGTGTAATTCTTCTGACAAAACTGTTGGTTCAAAATTTTTGAAATTTTTATATTTTTGTTAAAGGGTCAAAGTAAATACTTTGTCAAAATTTTATGAAAATTAAACGAGCCAAATTTATTTTAGTGAAAGTGTTGGGTACCACCTTAAAGCAGATTTCAAAGGTCGCGAAAAATGATCAACTTATAGAGCCTTATGTTTTAATAACCAATCTCTTGCTGTATATTTTCCTACTTCAATGAAAAATACATCCTGTTATTGATTATTGTATTCACTAACCTCTATGTCCACGGCCTTCAATAACAAAACAAAATTCTGGTGTGTCTTGTCCCCATTTGATATGTGCTTTAGATGCACTTATATATTTCCATAGCACGATCAAAACTATCAGATATAACTATAAAAAAAATAATAAACGTACGTAAAATATATATGTGAATATAATAATTTTAAATGATATGCAATATATATAAGTCAGACATATTCTTTTGTATCTATTTATTTGAAACGTAAATTATAACTAAGAGAAACTATTTTGTTATGTTTTTTGATAGTTTTTTTTGTTTGAAAAGTGTAATAAAACGAACGTTCGTTGACAATGGTCGGTGACTATCATGATAAAATGCTTTGATACGTTTTAATCAGATATCCGTATAGTTTGGACAGCGAAAGTTTTAAAAAAAATGTTTGGTACAAATAAATTGGTTTTCTACACATTAGTTGTATTTATTTTTTAGAATAATAATATGTAATTGTCAAACTAAAGTCACCATACACAGGCAAAATTTGCTCACATGAATTTCACATGAATCTCACATGAAAATTTCAGGTGAGATTCACCTCAATCGAGCTTATACATGACACTCATGTGAAATTTTTCATCTGAATATCACGTGAATTGAATTACATATGAATCGGATGTGAAATTTTTCACATGAATTTCACGTGAAATTTACAACAACAAAAATTGATATTTTTCATGATTTTAATAAAATTTGAAAATTTAAATGTTATTTAAAATGCTCTATTTAAAAAATTCATGTGAATGTCACATGAACAAAATGTACGTGATTTTCATGTGAAATTCACATGAGTTTCACATGAGATTCACATGAAACTCACTAACACTTATTCCACGTGAGTTTCCACGTATAAGCTCGTTTGAGGTGAAAATTATGTGAATTTCACATGAGATTCACATGAATTTAAATTCACGTAAAATCGATGTGAATGAAATTTGCCTGTCTACCACACTGGAAAATAACTACCACATATACAATATAAGGTCAATGTCAGGAAAGTATACACTTTATTGCATGAGGCTGAGAAACTGGGGAAGGCCAAGGTTCTACCGAGCCCTTCCTCAGTTTTTCGCCGAGTACAAAACAAATTATATCTTTATGACATTAACCTAAATTAAGGCTAATATTTGTTTATATTGCAGTTAAAATTAATACATTGATAGCGTTTTAACTCGTAACACAAATGTGAAAATTATTTTCATCCCTTAATAGACCCCTGATTTTGAAGAAAGTGTTACATGATGAATTTGGCATAATACAAACTAAAGCTATGTTACTATATTTGAGAAATAGACACAGCTAGTTGCAGTATTAATTCATTTATCTCCTCTTGATATATCATACATTTTCGATTAGGATCAAGCAAAACATTTGAAATAGTTAAAAAAAAAAAACATAAAATGGAAAGATAATAAAAAAACATGTTTGAAATGATTTCAAGCTACATTTTTACGGCAATACTTCATGTACTTAGAAGTTCGATAATCAAGATGATTCGAGCGGACCATCTGCACCTGTATGTACATGTCACTCATGTAAATTCATTGATTTTCAACACTAGCAAAAGTTAACAATGAAACTAAGTTGAATGGCTTTCAAGTGTTGGTGGTTTTGTAAATTACAAAGCAAAATCATTGGTAAAAATGTGTCGTGTCTTATAAGATATAAGATATCGGTAAACATATGTTAAACTTGTATCGAGCAACCATAATTAATTTTAACATGACGACATTGCACAATAATAAGGAAAAAAGTTGAAAAATATATATTGAAAAATCCTTTAATATCTATTGTGTAATGTTGAGCCATCCTGCTCACTCTGTTGTGGTCTCTCTTAACGTTAATTTTTACAAGACATGTTTAAACGGTCGAACGAATTTTCAACCAAACGGCATTTGGTTTACTAGCCTATCACTTTCAGTGTTCCGACGTACTGTGTACTGTCAAAGTAACAATTAGGACTAGCTGTTTGGTCATCCAATAACATATAATCTACAAAACAATATATCTGGTGTGAACACATTGTGTTACTTTTTTAACACAATTAGAGTTAGATATTAAAAATACAACAGCACCACCGAGTAAAGGTGATTCATACCACTTCTTGGAAATAACTCTGTTAAAACAAAGCTGAACGTTTTATCTCGTTCTAGTATTATGGAAATATTAAGCTTCTCAATTTGATAATCAGGTATTGCACATCAAATTCGAACAAATTGATTTGCTGTGGCTCCTGTCGCTAATCTATTTTTTCTAATGCGTCAATGATTTACGCGTCTGTGATTTGTCCACAAAACAAATTAGTGACGCCCAAATCAACACAAAAAAGGCAAATTAAAGTTAAGTTGAAGAGCATCAGTGATTCGAAATATAATAATTAAGTTCATATCAACACCGGAGTTCAGACTCAGAGGCTAGCAAATATGAATTATTTAACCATCGTTGCGAAAAGACGATTGAAATCTTTCAAATCAAAACGTACATTAAAATCTAAAGCTTACACTTATAAATGTTCGTAATTTGTCTATGTTAAAATTTGTGTTACCAAATCCATGTCATAATATCTCATCCCGGTACCTTTAGTATGATATAGATGGACAAAATTATACTTGCGTACTTGGGTACTTGGGTAACATTTATCTTAAGGTTATGCTTTTTTCAGTAAACCAGTGTTTTTTAATCTATAAATCAAACCAACTGATTTGCTTTTTTACTCTAAAATGAAGTGCGTATGTCCAACATGACTTTTACATGATGCGCAAGGATCGACACAGTGAAGAATGAAAAAGCAGGCAAAACTGTTTTTTTTTAAATTTAAATTAAATTTTACAGTGTGCTGATGTTTTATAATTTTATTTTCATCGGGACCATAAACCCATCAGCATTTCATGGACAAGTCCAAGGCTACATACTTAACTCTTACATTGATTCTATGGATTGAGTTAATTGATATATAAGAAAAGAATAAAGGCTTATTTGTTAAATTGGAACTTAACCCTTGATTATGTCTATAAAATATGATATTTCATCGCAATTTAAGGAAAGGTTTAATCAACAATAGCATATGATTGACAACTTTAAGATTGACGCTTGTTTACAATGTTTGGTGACTATCATAATGGAATTATGTTGATACGTTTTTATCGAAGAGTCATCGAAATGCATTCATCGTAAGACCGTACTTTGATTTATAATGGTTTATTTTATAAATTTTCACCTGAATGTAGAGTAATCGCATATGCAATCAAACCACAACTTCATATATCTATGTAGGTTACAGAGATATAATGCAAATGTTTCATAATGATAATTAGACTCCCTACATGATAATGGTATCTATTTTTAGAAAGAGAATATATGTTTGTGTTTGTAAAACGGCAGTAGTCCACACATGAAAACAAACATAACATTCATTTATCTTCTCTTTTTATTTGCTATCTTGTAGATAGTTGTCTCGATATCCCAATAGTACAATTTCGAATATTGGCGAAGGACGTAGAAACAAAAATACTATTGTGCTGACATTTCGAGTAGTTATATATTTTACATGTTTTATGTATAAAATGAAATAAAGTTGCTTTCTTTCTCACAGCAAGTTGTGTAAAGCAGTCTCCGGTCGTACTTAATATTGTTCAAAGAATTTAAGTTGAAACTGATACGTGTAATTATTCATACAATTGTGTGATATTGATTGTGTTTCAATCATGTATAAATTCTTGTACGACTTTGCCCCACGCAAATCTATAGAAAAACAATACATTGACGGGTGTTACACGGAATCTTTTTAGACGATACACGGACTCTTTTTAGTTGTTACACGGACACTTTTTATGAATAGAATCACTCGTGCATGATCAGTGAGTTCATGGGCACTTTAACATTCAATTAAATTTGAACTTTTTGGTTCATCGACTTATTTCCTGTCTTTTTGTTGATCAAAATATTTACGTTAGCATCAATATCTTTTTTTCAAACATTTCCAGTTAAATACTATTCACATCAGTACACTAAGGGATTAGACATTTAACTTCAATAGTGGGGGTATGGTTTTCTCCTAAAATAGATATTTTGATCCCAAATTTTAGGAGAAAAAAATTATCATGGTCAAGCAGATGACAAATTAATGTTTTGATTGATTCCTGATTTTCCAAATACCGTTAATAGTGCTCATTGGCGGATCTAGGTGGAAGGGGGTCTGGGTTGGAACCCCCTTTTTTGTTGGCCGATCAATGCATTTGAATGGGGACATATAGTTGGAACCCCCTTTTTAAAATGACTGGAACCGCCCTTAGTGCTAATTTAAACAAAAACATTTGAGTGATCGCGTTGAAAAGTAAATAGTTAATGTACTCAAAAAAGAACACACTGCCCCTTAAGTGGTACCTAACACTACAGGGAGATAACTCTGTAAAATCAGCAGAACGTTTTAATGACGTTGTGTTCTTCAGGGAATATAAAGCTTCTCAATGATCAAAATGAGTGTTTGAAAATGAAACGAGCCAAATTAATTTTAGTGAAAGTGTTAGGTACCACCTTAAAGGCTTTATGAAGCAAAATATTCGGTCAATAAATGTTTTCTTCAATATAAGCTTAAGGACATGAATAGTACTTTTGACAATGCTGAAAGTAAAGAAAGGATGATACTGACGTGAACATTTCAATAAAAATAAGACATGAAATAAGTAAATAAAAATCAAATATAATATCAATAGATAAAATCCCTATCTACTCACCAATGCACGATTGATCCAATAAACAAAAAGTGTTCCAAATAAGCAGCAAATCTAGAAGAAAATCATTCAACTTATGTCATCAATTTTGGGCGGTAAGCTACGATTGGATCATATAGTAACACGTGTTTAATCCCGATCAACACTTGCAGATCTAGAACGAGCATGAATTTAAAACAAAATCAAAGTATATTCCTGAATATATATAATATTAAGACAAAATCCATTTTTTCCATAAATATTTCATTCCCTAATGAAGTAGGTAATTCATTCTTTTGATACCTTTAAATTGTTATCAATTTATATCAGTGGCGGATCCATGTCTAAATCCAGAACAAAACAGGAGGGGGGGGGGTAAACTTTATGTCCCCATTTAAATGCATTGATCTTCAAAGAAGGGTTGTTTCAACCCCCGGGACCCCCACCACTGCATATTAAATTCATGTATTTGGCAACAAACGCGCGATTTTTTCGATTTTTTTTAAGGGGGAATGGGAGGATTGAATGGCTCATCCTGCATTTTTTCATCAAAAATAAAGATCACAGCCTGTGTATTTTAAAATGAATTAGCCCCTCCTCCTCCCCGCTTCTCGTTTTGTTCATAAAAATTAAACGTTATCTTACAACTAAAATATTCCTAAATATATTACTTTTTTACGAAGTTGCATTTTAAAAAGTCTTAAATGTGTACAACATTTATCTTTTACTTGAAATGGTTCTTTTTTTTTTATCAAATTATTAGATTCCTGATTTTTTTTCTACTTTATGGCTATCCAAGTTTCTCAAATGTTTAGTCTTGCTTAAAGTATTATTACTTGAAACGTCGTACAAGTCAGATAAAAAACAAAAGTAACAAAAGAAACAGGCCGGATACAACCAGCCGAATAGTTTTTCTGCACTTGTAGTCAGGTCAAGGTACTCGGCTATCGCCTCGGACCTTGACCTGACTACTCGTGCATAAAATCTATCCGGCAACGGTTGTTACCGGCCTGTTTCTTTGTTACCTTTGTATTCTATCTAATACATAATTCGATTACCTCTATTTCAAAGGCCTTTAATAACAACAAATCGTGTTTATCCTGTCCTAGTGTGAACTGTGCAAAGCATACACTTCCAGATGAATCAAAGCGATCAGAAAAAGTTGGTAATGTTTAGCCATTCTGTTGACTGTATTGCTTCTTTCCAAACTTTGACGCAGAATTTAAAAGGTCGTGAAAAATATTCAATCAAGAGCCATATGTTTTATTAACCAATCACTTGCTGTTAGATTTTCAACACTTCAATGACAAATACATCCTGTTATTGATTGATGCATTCAATAACTTCTATTTCCAAGGCCTTCAATAAAAAAAACAAAATTCTGGTGTGTCTTGTCCCCATTTGATATGTGCTTTAGATGCACTTAGTAATAGCATAGCACGATCAAAACTATCAGATATAACTATGAAAAAATAAACGTACGTTAAATATATTTGTGAATATAATAATTTCAAATGATATGCAATGTATATAAGTCAGACATATGTTTTTCTTATTCATTTATTTAGAACATAAATTGTAACTTAAGAAAAATGTTTTTGTTCTGTTTTTTAACAAAGTGTTTCAATTAAAAAGTGTAATAAAACAAACGTTTTTTGACAATGGTCGGTGACTGCCTTAATGAAATGCTTTTGATACGTTTAAAACGAATATCCATATAGTTTGGACAGCGAAAGTTTTATGAAAAAATTCGTAAGGGTTCCACGGAACCCAGTGTCTCGCCTACTTTTGCTGTTAATTGCAGACTCAACAAAAATGAGGAAAAACATCAATAAAAATTTCCCTCTCGATACTGTCTTTTGATTGAAAGAAGCTTCCAAGTTTGGTAAAAAAATCCAGGATAGTTTATGAATCTAATAAATGTTTTACAAACTTTAACTGCAGACTGTATGTAATGTCAACTTGAAGAAAAACTAAGTCCTTTTATAAGTAAAATACGGAAAAAGTAAATTTTTTTCACAAAATTTACTTCTGAATAATATCTTATGATCAGAACAAAGCTTTTGTCTAAGTTTGGTAGAAATCCAGGATAGTTTAAAAATATTATAAAAATTTTTAAAATTTAAACCACAGAGTGAATGTTTTGTTTCTGGCAAAAAAGTCCATTTATAAGTAAAATACGGAAAAGTGGAAATTTATTTTTACAAAATTTTCTTCTTGATACTATCTTATGATCATAAACAAGCTTCTGTCCAAGTTTGGTACAAATCAAGGATAGTTTATGAAAGTTATTAAAATTTTAAAAAACTTTAACCACGGAGTGAATGTAATGTTTCCTCGCAGAAAAACTAAGTCCATTTATAAGTAAAATACGGAAAAAATGGAATTTTATTTTTGCAAAATTTACTTCTGGATACTTTCTTATGATCATAAACAAGCTTCTGTCCAAGTTTGGTAGAAATTCAGTATAGTTTAAGAAAGTTATTAAAATTTCAAAAACTTTAACCACAGAATGAATATTGTGGACGCCGCCGCCGACGACGACGGAATGTAGGATCGCTTAATCTCGCTTTTTCGACTAAAGTCGAAGGCTCGACAAAAATGTTTGGTACTAATAACTGGGTTTCCTACACATTAGTAATATTTATTTTTTTAGAAAGAGAAAATGTGTTTGTCATACTAACGTCACCTTACCACACCTGGTAACAACTACCACATTCTTTGATCTGCTATCGATATCTCATACATTTAAGATTAAGATCAAGCAAAACATTTTAAATAGTCCTAAAAGACATAAGATGGAAAGATAATAGAAAACATATTTGAAATGATTTCAAGCTACATTTTTGCGACAAAAATTTATCAGTTCGATAATCAAGATGATTCGAGCGGACCATCTGCACCTGTATGTACATGTACTCATGTAAATTCATTGATTTTCAACACTAGCAAAAGTTTAAAATGAAACTGAATTGAATGGCTTTCGGGTGTTGATGGTTTTGTAAATTACAAAGCAAAATCATTTGTTAAAATTGTGTTGTGTCTTATAAGATATAAGATATCGTTAAACATATGTTAAACTTTTATTGAACAACCATAATAAAACTTAACATGACGACATTGCACAATAATAAGGGGAAAAGTTGAAAAATATATATTGAATAATCCTTTAATACCTACCTTGTAATGTTGAGCCATCCTGCTCATTTTTATTGCGGTCTCTCCGAACGTTGATTTTTACAAGAAATGTTTAAAAGGTCGAACAAATTTTCAACCAAGCGGCATATGGTTTTCTAGCCTATCACTTTCAGTGTTCCGACGTACTATTTACTGTCAAAGTAACAATAAGAACTAGCAGTTTAGTCATCCAATGACATATATTCTACAGAACAATATATCTGTACTTGACTGTACTGATTTTTACTCGACCAGTCTGAATTCGTCTGAGATTTACTTGATAATACTCGACTGTAGTCTGAACCATACTTAACAGTCTGAATGTGTACTTGACCAGTACTTAACCATTTTATACGAGTCTGAACCATACTCGACCTAGTCTGAACCGTACTCGACCTAGTCTGAACCATACTCGACCTAGTCTGAACCATACTCGACCAAGTCTTAACCAACCAAGACCTATTTTTTGTATCTATCAACTGAATTTTATCAATTTAGGAATTTTTTTTAATAAAAATGAAATTTGAACAACAACTTGAAAATAAAAATGTATTCAATACAATTTTGAAATTAAAATTTCACAATAATCAATAATCAACACTTACATAATAATATATATAAATTTTTAAAATACAAATAAAACAAGCTTATCAAATAATCTAAAAAAAATGAATCGTGACTAATATTTTCAATATTATTCAAAATGTTATGAATATTTCGGAAGTATTTTTATGGTAATTGGACTATTTTCACAATTAAATTAAGCCTAGTATAGATTTATGGTGTCAGTTGAGTTCAGGTAATAATGCAGTGAATGTTTTTTTTTTATTAAGATATATATAAAATAGTATATAAAACAACTTGATAAATTTAAAAAAAATGAGAGCTTAATTGTTTTGTTTTATTAAACCAAGAATATAATATAATCATGATAATAGAATTTCCATAGCAATCCTTGATAACCTTATTAATCAAGGAAATGTATTCCAAAGTAACAGTAAAAAATGTTTCAATTAATTTAAGTATTTTTTTGTCAAATTTACATGGCATACATAAAGCACTTTAATATGTTCTAATTACCTCAGTACATGTGTGTTTTACAGGTAAAAAGAAAGCTCCATTTTCTTAAATTCGTGTATTACTTATCTAGTACATACATGTATATTCGAAAGGCCTTGCTATTTGATTTAAAAAGGATGTTGCAATTTTGAATCAATGTTATTTAGAATTTAATACCTCTGACCAGGTGTGATCTTATTTATGAGTTTGCCCCCAAGCAGATGTTATACTTTATGTTTCACCACTTATCAGAAAAACATTTTTATTTATTTATTTTATTTTATCCCTTTTTGATATAAGTTATTATATAATATATTGTTTTTATCCTAAATATAATCAGAGATATATTTCTTTGATAAGGTTAAACACATTTATAAATTTTGTTGGCTGTTGTTATATATGTCAGTTAAAAAGAAATGTATTTTAACAGTTACAAAAGTAGAGGTTTTTTGGTCTAGTATGGTTCAGACTGGTCGATTATTGTTCAGACCATTGGTTAAGTATGGTTTAGACTGGAAAAATAGATCGAGTTCATGTCGAGAATGGGTTAAGACTGTTTCAGACTGGTCGAGTAATAGTAATAGTTCAGACTATTTTCAACGGCAAAGATAAGGGTCAAGTACGATTCAGTACAGTCAAGTATGGTTCAGACTGGGGTCGAGTAATGTCAAGTAAAAGTCAGACCAATTCAGACTGGTCGAGTAAAAATCAGAACAGTCGAGTACAGATATAGGCCATTTCAGACTTTAATGGTTTGTAGTGGTTAGATATCAAACATTTTTGTCAAAAATACAGCAGCAACACCGAGTTAAGGTTATTCATACCATTTCTGGGAGACAACTCTATAAAAACAACTGAACTTTTATCTCGTTCTATTGTTATGGAAATATTAAGTTTCTCAATATTAGAATCAGGTATTGCATTTCAAATTGATTTGCTGTGGCTCTTGTCGCTGATCTTATTTTTCAAATGCGTCCATGATTTACGCGTCTGGCGTATTAGATTATAATCCTGGCACCTTTGATAACTGTTTATGAATCAACTCAACATAAAAACTAGATATGCCATTTGTTTTCGCAAGGCCCGTATTTTGTCGACAAAAAAAAATGAGTGACGCCCAAATCAATACTAAATATGCAAATTAAAGTGAAGTTGAAGAGCACCGTTAATCCGAAAAAATAATAATTAGGTTCATATCAACACAGGAGTGCAGACTTAGAGGCTAGTAATTTATGAATTCTTTGACCATCGTTGCAAACAGACAATTGAAATCTTTCAAATAAAAACGTACATTAAAATTGAAAGCTTACACTTATAAATGTCTGTAGTCCTTTTTATGTTAAAATTTGTGTTACCAAATTCATGTCATAACATCTCATGCCGGTACCTTTAGTATGATATAGATGGACAAAATTATACTTGCGTAACATTAATGTTACTTATAATTATAAATCAAGGTTGAGTTTTTTTTTCAGTAAACCCGTGTTTTTTATAATCCATAAATAAAACCAACTGATTTGTTTTATTTTTACTCTAAAATAAATTGCGCAATGAGTAGTACGTAGCAAATGCCTAACATGACTTATACATGATGCGCATGATTTTTTGTTATATTTTACAGTCTGTTGATGTCTATATTTTCATTTTCATCGGGACCATAAACCCATCAGCATTTCATGGACAAGTCCAAGGCTACATACTTAACTCTTAAATTGATTCTATGAATTGAATAAATTGATATAGAAAAGAATAAAGGCTTATTTGTTAAATTGGAACATATCAAAACTTAACCCTTGATTAGGTCTATAAAATATGAATATTTTATCGCAATTTAAGGAAAGATTTGATCATCAATGGCATATGATTGACAACTTTAGGATACTTAAAACCATGTAATTATAGACATGCATTTGAAATAAAGCGACATATCGTGGATTATCAAACACACCTTGTTTATTGAGCGACCGACTGTGCAAGGGCTGTATAGCCATTAAAGGGCGTTAAAAACTTCCATTTGTCAAACCTTGTATTGTTCTCCTTTTAAGCTCAAGAAAGGAATTCGTGTTTGAATAAAAAGCATGAAAATTAAAAAATATATAATGTTACGTTCCAAACAAAATGTTCTTCCTCAATGTCTTTTATTCATATGCATTTTTAGAATGTAGTAATAACTTTTCAGTTGTATTAAGAAAATGTATGGACAGGTCAAAGACCCAATATAATTCAATCGATGCAAACTAATCGTTCAAACACCCTTTGGATATATTGCATACTTATGAATGACCTAACTATACATTTTTTGAATGATTTGCAGTCATAGATCAATGTAATGTTAAAGCGAACCGCACATTAAGGCAATAAACAATATAAATACAACTATTCAAATAAATAGTATGATAAGTTGGCAATATATGATCCGCTGTCTTAGAAGAGCTTCAATACAGTTTGTCAATCAATGAAATTGCTCTCATCTTTAATGCAGACTACATTTTCCTTATTTCTTACATTTGTCAACATAAACTTAAGTAATAATTCTCTAATCATTTCAATTAATTTCAAATGATCATGAAACAAATCAGTTTATTGAAATTGATATTACAAATCAACGTTATCGACATAGTATCACAGTAGATATAAACCATTGCTACGCTCAATATTACAGCTGTTAGATTTACGTACATTAAGTCAGTCAAAGCGTTTAGTATATCGAGATAGTAAGAAAAAAGCTTGTTATCAAGACAATCTGAAATGGCATCAGATATATCATTGCCGAGTACGCAATTATATTAGTTAAGCCTCGTAACCCAGCATTGATTTTGTTCATATGGTATGTGGTGGCTATACATGAAGCTACGGATATTTTACGCAATCTCAGAGACGACAAAGCTAACACTTTCAAAAAGAGATCCAATATTTTATTTTGCTAGATTTTCTCCTTCATAGAAAATTCTGTCAATATTGGCCAGTTGAAATATTTAGTGTATGAAAAATGATAATCGTCTAATTCTAATTGATAAAATGTAAATAAATACATATAACCATCATCATTTAAAAACATGGAAGAAAACCGGAATTGTCTGATTTTTTTTTTAAAGTATACAGTATAGTGTTCTTTATAAACGCTAACGAGTACAGCATTTTTCTGTATTGGGAAAGAGAACAATATGATTATTGTAAAAATATTATGAATGGTCAGGTCTAATAAAAAAAAATCTAAAATACGACAACCTGTCATAAGCAGACCTGTATTTAGGCCTTGTCTAATCAACCGGTCTGGAGCAGCCCTGTCCATATGTCGTTTCTCAAATAGACATGTACACTGAACTGGTTCATAACAGACTTGTCATGTCCAAGGCATAGATTACCTTAGCCGTATTTGGCACAATTTTTTGGGAATTTTGGATCATCAATGCTCTTCAACTTTGTACTTGTTTGGCTTTATAAATATTTTGATATGATCGTCACTGATGAGTCTTATGTAAACGAAAAGCGTGTCTGGCGTACTAAATTATAATCCTGGTACCTTTGATAACTAATGTCCAAATGTCTGAACTGGAGAAGACCTACTGCAGTCCTAAAAAGCTTGACTCATTTAAATATCTTAAGTTAACTTGGTAAGCGGGCAACGAATCTTCTCAAAGTTTCAGGACTGCGTCGGTTAAAACACAACTTTACGTCTTGGTCGGCGTTTTTTTTTCATACTAAACGCAAAAAGCCAGTATCTTAAATGGTATTTTCTGATTAAAGCTAATTTATAATTTCTGACTACATGTAATTGTTTGACAATTATGACATAGAACTTTTTCTGCTTGATCTATGAACTTATGTTTGGCAAGATATTGAATGTACACATGTAGTCAGATGCTTGGGGGGGGGGGGGGGGGGAGGGTTGCTGAACACTCATATATAACATGCATCTCAACTTCCTTTTAATCTAGTAAGTACATCAACTACGAGACCAATGCTTAACAATTATCACGGACATTTCAGAAAGTCTGACAACCATTTGAAAAGTCTTACCATCAACCCCCATGGATATGTTAAAATGTGTGATCCATAAAATGTTCAATTTGTTTGTAAATATTAAGTAGTGCTGAAGTAAACATGGTAAAGGAACGGACTTATAATAATAACTATAAGATTAGAAAAACATTTGATTAACATAACATGTTGAAGTCAAAATATAGTAAACATTGTCGGACTACATTGACGATTTCAGACGTCAAGATATGAATAAATTAGACTTGCAGCTGATTGCATTGAGTGTGTAGAGAAAGGTAGAATCCTTGGTTAGCTAGCTTGTTAGCTGATGTATAACGTTCGGGCGTTCTGTCTGACAGAAGATTGTAAAACTGCCAGAAGTAAATGTTCACTGTCACGATTGCGTGATGTTTGATTAATCAATTATAGAGGTCCCTCATAGGGATGTCACATAATCACAAATGATTTGCCAATATAATTACATTGTCATTAATCATTTCTTTACAAGATAATCAAATAGTCAAAAATACACTCTTAGATTATCAAATAATCATAAAATATTTGGGCTGTTAATAAAATAATAACTATACAAATAATGAAAGTAATCGAATAATCAAACATCCCATGAGGAGGCTCATCATAGAAGATTGAACTTTAAACATCCCTTAAGAAAGTAAGAATAGTGATCTTATACATACTGTTGACATGTCGTGGTTGAATTAAGGAAGAGGAAGGATCAACAGGCGTTTTCCGAACAAACTGTTAGATTGTAATCAAGGTCAATACATTACATTAACAAGAACAGTTTATAACTATCCTGTAGTTGTTTACAATATTAATATTTGCATATTCCGAAGGCATATAGAATATTTTACGGATGTCATTTCTTTTTGGTAATTTCAGATGTCCATCGGTTGCTCAGTTTCTACCTTTTGAATAGTTCACTCGGGCTTAATAAGTCAACAAATAGTTATAGATAATCAACTATGACGCGTCCGAGTGGTTTCTTAAGATAAACCTCAGAAGAAAATAAAATTTTATTTGTATCTGTAATTTGTACTCCCATCATAAATCTATGTTCAAATAACTTATTGTATTCCTTTATTATAAATTTACCTCAAAAACCAATAACTACACATGTGTGTAAACCTTAAAATTGTAAACTCAGGAGTCGTGATTAATTAGTTATCAAAGGTACCAGGATTATGATTTAGTACGTAAGACTCATCAGTGACGCTCATATCAAAATATTTATAAAGCCAAACAAGGACAGTATTGAAGAGCATTGTTAACCTGTCTTACATGTGCTCATTTGTCTGCAGAAGTCAGTTTACAGTTAGTTATATGTAACTATGCAATAGATCAAAATATATTTCTCGAGGTATGAAGATCAGCTCATTGTTCTATTGCCCGAATATTTTTGTTATCATATATTTTGCTTACAGATTAATTTACTGTATATTACAGTTTGTTATTTCTGTTAGGTTACAGACTCGTGTTTATAAATTGTGATTTATTCACATACTTAATTGAGTCTGATTCTTAATTCTATTATAAGCAAGACCAGGACCATTATCGAATTAACAATTAGTACTAATTGCTTGGTTTTGTAATATTGTGTATCCCTTTGTGCAAGTTTCCGGAACACATGACGCTTTCAACCTCAAGAAACCTCAGGATTGTTGTCCTTTTGTGACAATGTTTTGATCATGTTTTAGTGATATACGTTTGTCAACGTTTTGTAGATATTAAAAAAAAATGTATATATGTTCAACCTTCATCTTTGTTTAAAAATTATTCCTTGTAAAAATTTACATATTTAAGATAAAATTGCAATGGTTTAATGTGTAATGCTTCCTGGCATTGAATATAATGTTTGTCTGCAACCACACATTTTCCATCATTTCGAATGGAATACAAATAGGGTGGTATTGGAAGGCCTTATATTAAAAATACAATTTCTAGCTTCTACATTTTCAATCAGACAATCATATAAATAAACCATAATATATTAGAGGTACTGTTACACAATGTTGATGAACATTTTTGTCGGAGAAAATCTTTGTGTATGCTTCATTATGGGACGATGTAGTCCCTGTTTAACCCCTATACCTTCATAGTTCAATACAGATTAACTTATCAATTGTCTTAACTGATGTCGAATTAATTGAAACAGTATAGTTTTAGTGAGGTATTTGACAACAAAACTAAAAAGAATAAAGACGTTTAGAGAATTACAACGTCCACACATAGGTCAGTGTAAAGTCTGAAATTTGACGATAGTAAGGACCTAGATTTGTAGAAATATGAATTATTTCACATATCTGAAAAATGAACACAGATTTGAAATAATTAACACAGTAAAAACAAAGACTTGAAAAGACATTTTATTTTGTCTTAAATTTCAAATATCAGCTTCTGACTTCCGACATTTCTTACTTTCAGCCAAACAACAGTTTTACATGTAACATTTATTTTAATATCAGATACCAAGAACACAGTGAAGGCACATGTAAAGTTTGTGTTATTTATAAATATCCTCTTCCCTTTGTAAAATCCGATCGATGGAAGTCAAATAAGGTGTATTAAAAAATAGTAGAAAGACGAAAAAAAATGGTTTAATGTGTAATGCTTTCTGGCATTCAATATGGTTGTCTGCAACAACACATTTTCCATCATTTCGAAAGGAATACAAATAGGGTGGTATTGGAAGGCCATATATCAAAAATATAACTTCTAGGTTCTACATTTTTATTCATACGCTATACTTATATAGAATGCTGAAAAATAATTTCAGATAATCATATATTAGCGGTACTGTTACACAATGTTGATGAATTGTTTTTTTGTAGAGTCAAATATAATACTGGTCTCAAATCCTTACCCTTGATCCCTGTTTTAAAAGTCCTATGCCTTCATAGTTCAATACAGATTAACTTATCAATTGTCTTAACTGGTGTCGAATAAATTGAAACAGTATAGTTTTAGTGAGGTATTACGTCAAAACTAAAAAATAAAGACGTTAAGAGAATTACAACGTCCACACATGTATATGTAGGTCAGTGTAAAGTCTAAATTTGTAATAGTATTTGTAGAAATATGAATTAGGTCACATATCTGAGAAATGAACACAGATTCGAAATATTAGACACAGTAAAAAAGACGTTTTATTTTGTCTAAAATTTCAAATACCAGCTTCCGACTTCCGACATTTCTTACTTTCAGCCAAACAAAAGTTTTACATATTTCAAGATAACAATGCCTCGATTCACAGAGTTAAATCTGTAAATGAGTATTTCTCAACAGGCACATTTATTTTAATATCAGATACCAAGAACATGGTGAAGGCACAAGCAAAGTGTGTGCTATTTATACACATCCCCTTCCCTTTGTAAAATCCGATCGATGGAAGTCAAATAAGGTGTATTAAAAAAAAAAGTAGAAAAACGAAAAAACAATACTATTCATAGAGTAACGATAAAACGAATGAAGATCTACGTCAAGCTGTAAATTATATTTATACATGTATTCAAGACAAGAACATGTAAATATTTAATGAATATTAACCCTGTATTGTACTAGACCCGCACGCTGACCGGATGTTAACATTTTCACAAGGTCCTAGTTGGCAGGAAAAAATGTATACGTAACACGATGGGGATTTGTACAATTATTTTATTATTACTTGTACACATGCAAATCTAACTTGTCAATTAAATGTTATGTTTTGATATATAATCATATTTGACATTAGTACACCTGTGACCACAGTTTCGCTAAAACATGTATCCCGAAGCATATAAACTAACTTGTACAGACAAGGAAGATGGAAAATTCGTGATTTTATCATTGAATCAATCATTTTTGTGGACAATCATTATGGATCTACCAAATGAATTTACTTGTTACCATGAAATGTGATGGAAAAGGACACAAAGGGATATGTTGGCTAGTTCTTACCCAGTTGCAGTACAGCTCACTAGGAACAAGGCTAAATAATCTGATACGTTCTCCAGAACAACTGAGTCGTCCCTGCAAAAGTAAACAAGCAACCATCTTTCAGGTGACACAAACTTCCATCCCACAACAAAAATCAAAGGCTAGAGTAAACTATAGTAGTCATACAGAAACCAAGAACACAACTCACACCAACAAGGTACAGTCAGGAACCAGTCGAAGCTGTCACCGACAAGGAGATTTTCACCCGTTAGTAAAATCCCCAAAAAGGCATATCAGCGCCTAATTACTAGGATTGACTTTAGGGTTTTACATCGACATCTTTGACCTACTAAACAAACCACCGCATATGTTGACCTCGAACCAAATTCAAGAGAGAGACTTAGGATGCTGCAAAACTATCACCAAGGCTTAACACTCCGTACCAGCAATAAAAACACAATCGGTGAAAAATGAAAAGGGACAATTTAAGCAGGTCAAGCTCTGCTCCGATATGTACGATAGTCAGCTATATAAAAGGATAGACTGACCCTAAAAACCCAATCATCATCATCATCATCATCATCAGGAAGATGTAAAAGAACATTAAAAGTAAGAAAGATATAGAAAGAAGACATGTATTCCTCTCTTTGTTAGTAGGAGAAGGAACACATTTATGAAATTAATCCATTCTTGTCAAGACCGGAAAGACCATTATACTATAACGTGTCCGTGTGACAATTTGTGAACTTTCGAACAATGGAACATTTGAACCTTGGAATCATTTTTCAAATTATTTTACGTAATCAATAAAAAAAAATTATACATTGCAAGTTTGGTACTTATAAGACCTAGAATAAACTTGGAGTTCGAGCTTAAACAACGCAAAGGAATACATAACGTAAGAACTTTCATCTTTTTCTGAATGAATAATCGAAATATTTCAACATTAACTAAAATAGAAGAAATAACTTTTCAATGATCGGAAACTATATAAAGAACAGTTGTAAATTTAAAGGGGAGTTTGGTTGCTAAATTAAAAAGCATAACATTTACCGCTTTTAACAAGAGATGGTCAGAATATTAACACCGGGAAAGATTTTATTCTGGTGTTCTCAGTATAGGTTTCAACATTATGTATTAAAAATCTGTATTAGAATTATTGATAGTATTCGGGTTTATTCTTATATGTTGTTTACTAATAGAAATGATTTCCAAGTTATGTTATAAAGTCGAAAACGCGTATTTTTTTTTTTTTTTTAATTTCACATAAGAATCTATGTATTAAAAATTCTTCACTATTCCTAAAACATATGAAATTTGTTCCTAATATGTCTTATACATTTGCCACTGACATTGCGAAAGAATCCAATTAATCGAACTAAAGTCTGTGTATCATTGTTGTATCATTAGAACCTAGTGTTTTACACATGTGGAGGTTGTTGTTTTGAACAAAGATCACTGACTATAGTATACCAATGACCACAACTGTTTAGGTTGTCGTTATTTTGTCATTTCACGACATATTTTATGAATAGGAAGAAAAGTGAAGTTATGATCTTTTACAAAACATTTTATTCAAATATTGCTTTATATAAACGTTAATGCTGTCATTTTAATTGAATGTTTCTTGTTTTAAATCTCTATTCATTTGACATATGTTTAAACACGCTTTTGTTGTGAATTTTTTCTACAACTCAGTGAAAAATACAGCCTGATATTGATTGATGAATGTCAATGGGTTTCTAGAAATATTTTTATCTCAGGGGCAACATTCATGTGAGGCAAAATCCGTGAATTTTTTTTTTCTAGAAAAAAAGGAATAGTTGTATATGAAGTTATAGGTTTTTAAACGAGTGATGATTGAATATCACTTGATATCAACTCGAAATATTTAATTTCAATATACTGATAAACTCGCTATCATTTTTCTTTCTCAATTTTGTATTTTGTATTCAAAATGTTTAGTGGTGCATTGTTAGTATATTTTTTATATTAATTACTCGTACGTTTATACTAATTTTGCTAATTATCTAATTATAACAGTTAATACATTCAATTTATGGGAAAGTCATACTACACTTACATAAATCGATGTTAATATTTAAAAGTAATAGCGACAGGTTAAGGATATCTTTGTTAATATAATCTTAAGACAGCTTCGAAGCGAGGTCTGATGCATCATATAGAAAAGTCATACAAGGATCATAAGTCATGTCCTAAGATATATCTTATAACAGGTGTTAGAACAGTTAGTGAAACTAGCCAATGTATTATGAAACAAATATGTAAATATTTATAATTATTTAAAAGAAATTTATTTATATTTGATGCATAGAAAGAAATATTAGTTGTTCTTTTTATCACTGTAAATTATGTACAGCTGTCTTCAATCGTACGACTGTTACCTTATTTAATGACGGAAATAAACATTCAACATGTTATACATGTTATACTACTAGCATTGCAATATGGAGGATAACAATATTAAATGAATGGCTATTATTTATTTTGAATTTATTGAACTATTAAATTAACTTTTGACTCTTCACGTTGAATAATCCGCGAAGCGGCTTATGTAAAAATGTGAAGAGTCAAAAACAATTTTATGGTTCATTAAATTCAAAATAATTTATTGCCATTCATTAATTATAAACAAATTTCTAGCAAGAATAAGGCTCGAAGAACTTATTATTTTATTTAGACATGTATTAACAATAACAACGTAAACACATGTTGGCGTATGAATATACAACGTCAGAGTGGGGATGTCGCCATAAAAATTGACAACATTGAAAATAAAAGTAATACGTTAAGCCAATTACAATACAGTAAACACACCAAATTCATTTATTTTTCATTATTTATGACACAAATGTGTAATACTCAAAGTTGATCATCATATTTAAATTCAGCTTCAATTACCTCTATTTTTAAGGCCTTCAATAACAGTAAAAAAGATGGTGTGTCTAGTTCCTTTGTGCACTGTACTGAGCATGTACTTCGAGATATGAATACCATGATCAAAACAATCAGAAATAGCTTTAAAAAAATAAACGTACATAATAAATATATTTGTAAATACATCCTTTAAATGTCATACGCATAGTTAAGTAAAATACATTATTTTTCTTTTTCATTTATTTGAAAAGTTTGCAATTGATTCGTGTATTTATACTGTTAAACCGTGATTATATAGGTTGGTATGTAGTAGCTGAAAACATAGCTTCATCTTCATCTGAATTTTTCTGTAATTTCATTTTTATGGTCTCAAAATTAAGGTTGACCATTGGTATACATCTTTTTTAGGAAATCTCACCTTCTATCTATATTGCTTGGGTTCCGAACTTTTATGTTCTCATTAATTAAAAGTCGAACGAATGAATTTTCCACCTAGCGGAATATATATATATATTTTGTCTCGAAAAGAAAATCATCTATAGAGCAACATTTCTTGAATAGGAAATTACACGATTTAATGAGCTTCCCCCCAAAAAAAAACACGACAAAAATCATCAATAATCAAGAAAAAAGCTAACAAATATGTTGACTAATCCTTTGAAATCTTACCTGGTAATGTTTAGCCATCCTGCTTACTCTGTTGCTCTCTTTCCAAATTTTGATATTCACATGTAGTATTTAAAAAGTCGAACGAATTTCACAACTTAACGGCAAATTTTTTATTAACCAATCACTTCCTTGTAATGTTTTTAAACCTAAATAAAAAATGAATCCTGTTATTTATTGTTGCATCCTGTTATTGATTGATACATTTTTTAACCTCCATTTCAAAGGTCATCAATAACAAAAAAATCTTTTGCCATTTCTTGTCCCTGTATGATCTGTGTTGTATATGCACTTACATATAGGAATATATGATCAAAACTATCAGAAATAGCTGTAAAAAATAAAAGTCCGTAAAATATATAAGTAAATAAAACAATTTTAAGTCATATGCCATATACATGTTTATAGGTCAGTAATATATATTTTTTTTAAGTCCACTTTTAAATGGTTAGTGAATTTTTTTTATCTTCAAACCGTAAAAATATGAATGTGATGATGTAAATTTTTCTTTATTCACAGTAGACTTTTCTGCAAATTCTCTATGTGCCTTTGAATTATGGTGGATTATTAGTTTTTCTGTTTACATGTAGAATTTGTTTAATCTTAATCAAAATGTAGATGTTTGCTTGTATTTGAAAAAGATATTGTGGTCGCCTAGCTATGGCTTAATTTGCATAGATTGTTCATTAACGAACACGGTCTTTGTGATTTCAAAGAAATCTATGATATATAATTTTGAAATAAAATATGAGAAGATAGGTTTTAGAAGAATCTAAACAAAAACAAAATGGTGTCACTGACCTTGTTTTCTTGCTACAAGTTAAAATTAAAACTTTCTCTATCATTTTGTTATCAAATAAAAAAATAATAATTGAGTGATCTCCCTTTAAATGTCTCAGTTAAACAAACACAAATATTTGATATTTGACGAATAAGCTTGAATAAAACTCTAATCATGGTAACTCATTTGTAGTTGTTGTTCATTTCAATAAACAGTTTTACCTTTTAAGGGCATACGATACAGTTACAGGGAAGGTAATGACGTTGCTAACGTAAAATGTTATTTTCGCGACGTCAAACTCTGACATATCGGGAAAAGATGCATTTTTCGACTGATTTTTATCATTCAAACTGATCTAATTTGAAAACGAGTGCATGGACCCCTACAGCAATTTGTTTCATTTTGCAAGGAGATTATGTGACGCAAATCTTATAAAACTGTAAATAGCGCAATTTTTTAAATTTTGATAAACATGCAGCAAAAAATGACGTTTTTTCCTCTATTCATGAACATTTGATAAATATAGAGTTATTTCGGAATAAAAATTGCATAATTTTAAATGATACTTATAAAATACAGAAATTACCGATTATTTAACAAAAACCATTTTGTGTTTATCTTTTAAAACAAAAAAGATATGTCTTTCTTTCGAAAAAGAAAATACGGACACAAATCCGAATTTTGAGCAAATATACAAAATTTCGACCTCATTTTACCCAAAAAGTAGCACATGAAGGTATATTTTATATTACATATTTGATTTAATGAGGTAAAAAATAGCCTATATGCAAATTTTCATCAACTTGTAAATACAGGTTCAAAACTGTATCGTATGCCCTTAATGTATCAATTAAGCATTCAATTACCTCTATTTCCAAGGCGTTCATTTTTGCAAATGAATTATTTCAAATTTATCAGTTGGAACTCTTGGTTCAATAGCTACCAAGCAAGTATCGACCCTTTCTTAATAGAAAATTCAAGCTAATGAATTTTGTATCTATTCATTATTTTTTCTAGCTCTTGTACGAAGGCAGCATATATATGATTACAAGAATTTCGCACCTAGATATTTATAACATTATTATTCAACTTAATAAAATATTTTTTCAACGTAGATCGGAACAAAAATGAAATTCTAACGTGTTTGTCAAAATATTGTGAATAACAAATAAATGGAAACAGACGCTTGTCGATAATGGTCGTTATCTATTATGATAATTGGATTTCCAACACAACAGTGGTATTTATTTTTAGAAAGAGAATTTGTGTTTATCACTGTCAAAAGGCACTTAACCATATAACATTCAATAATCTAATATTCATATCTAATTCCATTCGGATTAAAGTGAGGTACGATTAAGCCAAAACATTTCGTAAAATTATAAAAGAAACAAGTTTTAATCAAATTCATGTTACAATTTTAGAGACAATTACTTATAAATGTTATAATGTAAATGGTCCCTAAAAACCATCAGCCCCTGTATATACACGTCACACATGTAAAGTCATTAAGTTCTAACCCTAACATATATGTACAATATAACTCAGTTTAATAGTTGTTGACTGTTGGTGGATTTGTAAATAAAAAATAAAATAGAATATAAAAACATATTGTTAAAATTTTCTTGAGTCGTTTAAGATTTAAAATATCGTTATAAATACATGTAGTATTTAAACGATTTATTGATCAAGCGTGATAAAAAAAAATTGAAATGCACAAAAATTAAATAAAGAAAAAAAATATATATTAAATAATCTTTTCATATCTTACTTGGTAATGATGAGATATTCTTCTCACTCTATTGCTCTCTTTCCAAACTTTGATGTTCATATGCAGCATTTAAAAGGTCGACAAACTTTTCAACTAAGTGACATATGTTTTATTAACCAATCACTTCCTGATCATTTTTCTACAACTCAGTGAAAAATACATCCTGTTATTGATTGATAAACATCAAGTTGTTCCAGAAATAATTTTATCTTAGGGTAACATTCATGTAGTCCAGCATAATGCTTTTTTTGTTTGTCTGGTAAAAAGTGATACTTGTAAATGAAAACATAAGTTTCACATTAATATCAATTTGAAATTTTTAATCCTGTATCAGTTCAGCTGTCGATTACCTCTAAAAACAAAAAACAAAAACATTTGTTGAAATTGTGTTCCGTCTTTATCTTTTTTTTTATGTAAATTTAAATATGGTTACAAATATATTCTGGTAATGTTAATCAATCCTGGTCACTCTTTTGCTCTGTTTTCGAAATTCGATATGTACATGCAGTTTTTAAAAGGTCAAACAAATTTTCTATCAAACAGCATTTTATTAACTGATGACTTAGTGCAAAATACATCCTGTCATTGATTGATAAATGTCAATTTGTTTCAGAAAATTACTTCATTTCAGTGGGAACATTTATGTAGTAAACAAATAAGAAATTGAATTTACATGTGTGGTTTTCATATGCATTGGATAATCAGTGATAAACCAAAGTGGCTTTATAGTCTAACTTTGGGCCAAAACAAGAATACAAGATCGGCTTGTCCTCTGTCTAGTGCTCTTGTTTTCTGGTGTGTGTACAGGGATAATTCAAAAATAGTATACATGTCTTGTCTTAAAGAATGTATTATTATATATATTTAATATTTTTTACTTTTTATCGCATTGAGGAGAACAAAAGTGTTAAGAAAATTATTTTAAGTCTTATATACAATATACATGTTTATAAGTCAGACATTTTTTTTTTCTTCATTTATTTATAAATAATTTGAAAGTGTTTGAAATAATAAAAAAATAACATAGTCTTCCATATATATATTTTCCATGGCCAAGGAGAATTGTTCTGCTGGCTACTTCGGGTTATTATACACAAGGGTTTATAAAATGAAATGTGTTGACATTTAAAAAAAAAGATATGTATGTAAATGATGCACAAACATAGAAGTTGCCCAATTTCTCACAGCAAATTGTGTATGGCATTTATTGGTCGTACTTCTGTAATATACATGATCGACTTGAATAAACATTGTAGTGGATAATAACATGTGTAATTATTCCCACACACGTGTAATATTCATGTGTATTATCATTATTCAAATCCCTCCATCATCTCGGTCTTCAATAACAGAAAACAAATCTGTTGGTTTATCTGGTTTCGGTATGAACTGTGCTTTATATGCACTTATATGCAGAAATACTTCCATTAAAAAAATCAAAAATAGCTGTAAATAATTAAACGTCCGCAAAATTTATAAGTGAATATAATAATTTCAAGTCTTATATGCAATATACACGTTTATAAGTCAGACATTTTTTTTTTTCTTCGTTTATTTATTTGAATTAATTTTACCTGATTCCTGTATGTATATATCTAAACCGTTTGCATATCAGTTGGTTGATGTAAGTTGTTCTTTATTGTCTTCAATTGCTCTTTTTGCCTTATAAATAAGGTGTTTTTGCGGATGTAATTTTCTTAAGAATGTTGATTTTGGAATATGGTAAAAAGTATTGGTCACTTAGCTCTTTCTCAACCAATACGTCTTTTAAAATATACTTAGTTTTCGCAGAAATCAAAGACATCTATGATATAGAATTTGAAAATAGATACATGTATGAGAAGACAAGTTTTAAATAACCTTTACGAAAAGAAATAAATGGTGTAACCGAACTTGTTATCCAAACATTGAAACTTTTGATATCATTTTGAGTTAACTTCCTTTGAATGTATAAGTTGATAATTTGATTTGAACAAACAAAACTATTTGATATTTGACAAATCACCCTGAATAGTGCAGTTACTTATTACATTTTTAATTTTTTTTTTATTTCAAATAGTTCTTCTCTTTTATTGTCAATTTGCAGATTTAGGCGAAAAATATACCTATTATGAACTGATATTTTCCTATCCGTGATGGCGATGTATAGTTTATTTACCTGAAGTAAGTTAACCAAACCGTTTAGTCAATTCATGAATGTATCTAAACACGTTAAAGATAGCAGTCAAGTTTTTAGGCAGATTCTCAATATTCAAGTTATCTCTTATTTCAAAAATTCTATAAGTATATAGATATATTGAATAAAAAACTCATTAAAGGAGATCATATCTATAAAAGAACTGTATTAAAAAGTATAATGCTACTTGTTTGTTTCTGTAGATACGTTATGTATTATCTTGTGGATAGTTGTCTCAATATCTCAATTACATGATTTCGAATCACGGCAAGGGAAGAAGAAAACTAATACAAATATTGTGCTGAAATTTCGAGTAGTTATACATTTTACATGTTTTATGTATAAAATGAAATAAAGATGCTTTATTTCTCACAGCATATCGTGTAAAGCATTCTTCGATCGTACATATTGTTCAGAGAATTTAAGTTGATACTAATAAGTGTAATTATTCACACAATGTGTGCTATTTATTGTGTTTAATCATGTACCAATACAGAATTCAATTACCTCCATTTCAAAGGCCTTCAATAACAACAAATCTTGCTTTTCCTGTCTTAGTGTGAACTGTGCATAGCATACATTTTCAGAAAAGCGTACTACAATCAAAATGATCAGAAAAAGTTGGTAATGTTTAGCCATTAAGGTTGACTATATTGCTATCTTTCCGAACTTTGACGCAGAATTTAAAAGGTAGAGAAAAATGTTCAACTTAAAGCCATAACTAATCACTTGCGGTTAACCTTTCCACACTTCAATGACAAATACAACCTGTTATTGATTAATGCATTCACTAACCTATATGTCCGAGGCCTTCAATGACAAAACAAAATTCTAGTGTGTCTTGTCCCGCTATGATATGTGGTTTAGATGCACTTATCTATAGGAATAGCACGATCTAAACTATCAGATAGCTATAAAACAATCGTACGTACAATATATAATTATATGAATAAAATAATTCTAAATGATATGCAATGTATGTAAGCCTGACTTATATTTTTTTTTTTTATTTATTTGCAACGTAAATTGTAACTAAAAAAACTTTTTTTTTTATGTTTTTTGACAATTATGTTTTTTTGAAATGTGTAAAAAAAGGAACGCTTGTTGACAATTGTCGGTGACTATCATAATGAAATGCGTTTAAATCGGATATCCATATAATTTGTACAGCGAAAGTTTTATGAAAAATGTTTGGTACTAATCACTGGGTTTCCTACACATTTGTGGTATTTATTGTTTAGAAAGAGAAATTGTGTTTGTCATACTAACGTCACCTTACCACAATTGGAAACATATACGACATTCATTGATCTGCTATTGATATCTCATACATTTAAGATTTAGATCAAGCAAATCATTTGAAATAGTTATAAAAGACATAAGATGAAAAGATAATCAAATCCTTGTTTGAAATAATTTCATGTTACCTTTTGGCGACAAATACTGTTGTTGGTGGATTTGTTAATTACAAAACAAAATATTATTAGAAATTGTGTTGAGTCTTACAAGAATTAAAATATCGTTATGAATATATTTAACGATTTATTGAGCAACCATGATAAAAAGAAAACATGGCGAACATGCACAATGATTAAGAAAAAAAAGTTGAAAAATATTTATTAATACAGTCCTTTAAAATCTTTCTTGGTAATGTTGAGCCATCCTGCTCACTCTATTGCTAGCTTTCCGAACATTAATATTCACGTGTAGTATTAAAAAGGTCGAACGAATTTTCAACCAAACAGCATATACGTTATTAAGCAATCACTTCCTGTAAATTTTTCTACAACTAAATGAAAAATGCATCCTGTTATTTATTGATTCTTTCCTTAACCTCCATTCCCAAGGCCTTCGATAACAAACATTTCTGGCATTTCTGATCCCGGTATGAACTGTGCTTTATACACACTTATACGAAGGAATATATTATCAAAAATTTCAGAAATAGCTGTAAGAAAATAAACGTCCGTAAAATAATTTTAAGTCATATGCAATATTCTTGTTGATAGATCAGTAATATTTTTCCTTATTTATTTATTAAGACCACTTTTAAATTGTTCGTGAATTTTCATCTTTAAACCGGTGAAATATAAATGTGTTGATGTAAAATTTTCTTTATTTACCGTAGACTTTTCTGTAAATTCTCCATTTGGCTTTGAATTAAGATGAATCATTAGTTTATCTGTTCATAGGTAGAATTTTCTTAATCTTAACCATAATGTAGATTTTTGCTTGTATTTGAAAAATAAAATTATAAGAAATAATGGTCGCCTAGCTATCTTTCAAGTAAGAAGCCAAAAATTACTAAATTAGCATACTAGATTGTTCATGAAAGAACAGTTTATTTGTGATTTGAAAGAAATTTATGATATACAATTTTGAAATGAAATTTGAGAATATAGGTTTTAGAATAATCTAAACAGAAACAAAATGGTGTCACTGACCTTGTTTTTTTGCTACAAGTTAAAATTGAAACTTTATCTATCAGTTTGTTATAAAAAAAATGCTTTTAAGTTATCCCTCTTTAGACAAATAAGTTGATAACATGATTCGAACAAACACAAATATTTGATTGTTGACAAACTTGTTATTTGGACGGAGAGTTGCTCATTGGAACTCATACCACATATTCCTATAGCTAGTCTTAATAAAACAGTAACCATGGTAACTCATTTGTAATTGTTGTTTATTTCAATAAACAGTTTTACCCTTTAATGTATCAATTAAGCATTCAAATACCTCTATTTCCAAGGCCTTCAATAACAAAAACAATCTAATTGCATGTCCTATCCTGTTATTATCTTTGTAAATCATAGCCATTGATAGGAATACTACAATCAAAACTATCAGAACAAGCTATCAAAACGTACGTAAAATATACATGTAATTACAATCATTTTAAATCATACGCATAGTTAAGTCTGTTACATTTTTTTTTCTGATTTATTTATTTGCATTGTTTTCAAATGGTTCGCGTAGTTATATGTTCAAACCGTATGTATTTGAGTGTGATTAGGAAAATTGGTCTTGATAAACCGTAGATACAGCTTAAGATAGATCGTTCTGCAATTTCATTTTTTGCCTTAAAATAAGGATAGATCATTTGTATATCTTGCCGTAGATAGAATGTTCTTATTCTTTACCAGAATGCAGATGTTTGCTTGTTTTTAAAACAAAAATATTAAGTACTATTCAAGCGAAAACTATGCCTATTAATAATTTTCGAATTCAAAATGGCAATGTACAGTTTATCTACCTTAAACAATACAAGAAAATCATTTTGTCAATGTATGAATGTGTTTAAACAGGTAAAAGATATCGGTCAAATTATAAAACAGATTCACAATATTCAAGGAATCTCTTATTTCAATAATTAAATACATATATAGATATGTTAAATACAATCAACACAATGCGAACAAAATATCAAGGGGAGTTCATCTCTTTACCAGCACATTCTCTTAAAGTGTAATGCTTATTGTTCATTATTCTGCAAATACTTTTAAATTATTTAATGATGCGCTTCTCGAAAAAAAAGCAACACTGAATTTGATTTCATCTATGCACCTTTCAATGTAAAAAGGTCACACAAATAGTGAAGGCGTCCGTAACATTTCAAATGAATAATTTCAAATTTACCAGTCGGAACTCTTGGTTCAATAGCTTCCAATCAAGTATCGACCCTTTCTCGATGAATTCATGATAGGAAATTGAAGCTAAGGAATTTCGTATCTATTCATTATTTATTTCTACCTCTTGTAGAAAGGCAGCATATATATGATTAAAGGAATTTCGCCCCTCTCTTTCCAAACTTTGATGTTCATATGCAGTATTTAAAAGATTGATGAACTTTTAATCCAAGTGACATATGTTTTATAAATCAATCAATAACTTGCTCTTTATTTCTCTACAACTGATGATAAAAATACATCCTGTTATTGATTAATTAATGTCAAGTCGTTCCAGAAATAATTTCATCTTAGGGGGAACATCCATGTAGTCCAGCATATTCTTTATTTGTTTGTCTGGTCAAAAGTGATACTTGTAAATGCAAATTAAGGTTTCACAGAAATATCAACAAGAGTTTTGTAATGCTGTATCAATTCAGTATCGATTATCTCTATTTTCAAGGCATTCAATAACGAAAAATATAGTCTGGCGTGTCTGGTTCTTGTATGCATTTAGTTAAGCATAAACTGTGGAAAGAAAAATATGATCAAAACTATCAGAAATAGTTGTAAAAAATAAACGTTAGTCATTTATATATAATAAGTTAGTACAATTGTTTTACGTCATATGCAAAGTGAAGATTCTTATATCTTTATTTAAAACGTTTTCAAATGGTTCGTGTATTCATATCGTCAATTCGAATGCATCTGAGTATGTTTATGTAATTTATAACTTAAATGGTCCAAAAGAACCTGCATGTACATGTAAAACACAGAAAGTCATCAATTTTAACACTTGCAAATATTTAAAATGAATCTCAGTTGAATGGATTTCCACTGTTAATGGCTTAGTAACTTCCAAAACAAAAAAGAAGTAAAACAACCATTTTTTTTTATGTAAAATTTAAAATATCGTTTCAAATATATTCTGGTAATGTTGATCCATCCTGCTCACTCAATTGCTCTTTTTTCGATATTTGATATTCACATGCAGATTTTAAAAGGTAAAACAAACTGTTAATCAATCAGCATGTATTATTAACTTATGACTTCCACTTAACATTTCTAAAACGTAGTGCAAAATACATCCTGTTATTAATTGATAAACGTCAATTTGTTTCTAGAAGTAATTTCATCCAAGGTGCAACTCTCGTGTAATCATGCATATAAGACATTGAATTAACATGTTTAGTTTTCATATATATTGATAATCAGTGGTATACGAGATTAATTTTATAATTTAATTTTGGGCTGAAACAAGAGTATAAGAATGGCTCGTCACCTGTTTTGTGATCTTGTTTTCTGTTGCGGGTACAGGGATAAAACGAAAATATTATATATTTCTGGTCATAAAGAATGTATTGTTATAAATATTTAATATTTTCAACTTTTTATCGCATTGAAAAGAAAGAAAGTGTTAAGAAAATTATAATTATTTTAAATAATTTGAAAGTGTTTGAAATAATCAACAAATAACATAGTCCTCTCCCTCTCTCTCTCTCTCTCTCTCTCTCTATATATATATATATATATATATACTCTTTGGCCAAGGGGGAATGTTGTACTGCCATGCGTCCTTGAGCTGCTTTGGGTTATTATACACCAGGGTTTATAGATTAAAATGTGTTAACATTTAATAAAAAGATACGTGTGCATGAACGACGAGGATAAACATCATGCTATTACAATTGAGTGGATAATAACATGTATAATTATTCAAACACACGTGTAATATTCCTTGTGTATTATCATTATTCAATTCCCTTCATCACCTCGGTCTTCAATAACAGAACACAAATCTGTTGGTGTGTCTGGTTCCGGTACAATGTATGATCTGTGCTTAAGATGCACTTATATACGGAAATACTATAATTAAAAAGATCAGAAATAGCTGTCAATAATTGAACGTCCGTAAAATGTATAAGTGAACACACTAATTTTAAGTTTTATATGCAATATACATGTTTATAAGTCAGACATTTTTTTTCCTCGTTTATTTATTTGAAACAATTTTAACTGATATCTGAATGTATACTAGTCAACAATAGAAACGATACATGACTTTTTTTCAAATTAAAGATAAAAGTTTTCCGTTCATTGGACCAATATTGAAGGTAGTAATACTTAATCATTATGGAAATATAAATCCGTTTAAAAAAAAAAATTTTTTTTGCCTTCGTGACGTTTTTTCGCGATTTTTTTTTTTTGTTTACAAAATTTTCATAAAACGACAATTTTAAAAACAGCAGTTCCAATTAATGATGCCAACCTCTCATTTAAAAGTAAAGACAATGTTTGCCATCAATTTGTTTTTAAAAATCATACAGTTTCTTTGTTTATTTGTTAAGCAAAGTTCGGCCCCACGAGAAATCGTTAAAATGTATACATTATCAACTGATTTACCATAGACAGTATGTGTAAAGTGATATTCAAAAAGCGGTAAAAATCTTAAAACTAATCCGAAAGGTTCCAAATTTACTGTGTGTTGTTTTCATATCTAAAGCATTGATTTGAGACGAAAATAAAACAACATTTTTTTGCATTTTTTGAGATTTCAAAAAACACTTTTTTCCCAAAAATTTGAAAAAAACAATATTTCAACCCATTAATTACAACATAAACATAACTTGATTAGCATATTCAATATTTTAAAACAAACTTGAAATTTTATTTAGTACTTAGAAAATTATCTGTCGATTTTTTATTCAACTTTCCGCAAAACTAATTTACACCCTATGCTCGTTTACACGGAATTTATATACTTTCCGACAAGTTTTGATTTTCATTATCACATGTACATACATTGCAAATGAAAGCTTTTTAAAATAGTATATCTTATTTTGTTTTATATTTAATACTTTTTGATGAATTTTATTTCAAAGTCGTGTATCGTTTCTTTTGTTGACTAGTATATATATTCAAACCGTTTGATTTATTGGTTTGATTTATTTGGTTTATTTACCGTAGATACAACCTGTTTGCATTTTTTCTTCTACTTTCCTTTTTGCCTCAGAATTAAGGTGTTTTCGAGGATATAATTGTCTTATTCTTTTCAATGAGTGTTGATTTATTTAATATGGTAAACACTATTGGTCACCTAGCTATTTTTCAACCAAGATGTCTTTTAAAATATATTTATTGTGCGCAGAAATCAAAGAAATCTATGTTAAAGTATTTTGAAAATAGATACATGTATGAGAAGATAAGTTTTAACTAACCTTATCGAAAAGAAAAAAAAATGATGTCACCGACCTTGTCATCCAAACATTGAAACGTTTTCTATCATTTTGTTTTAAAAAAAGTTAACTTCCTTTGAATGTATTTTTTTAGTTTGTAGTTTTTAATTTGATTCGAACAAACACATCTATTTGATATTTGACAAATTAGCCTGAATAATGCAGGTTCTTATAACGATATCGAGATCCCAAAAGCACGATTTCGAATCCTGGCAAGGGAAGAAGAAAAAAAATAACATTATTGTGCTGAAATTTCCTAGTAGTTCTATAATTTACATGTTTTATGTATAAAAGCAAGTTGTGTAAAGCTGTCTTCGATCGCACTTCTGTATTATTGTTTACAGAATTCAAGTTGATACCAATAAGTGTCATTATTCACACAAATGTGTGATAATTATTGTGTTTAATCATGTACCAATTCAGAATTCAATTACCTCCATTTCAAAGGCCTTCAATAACAACAAATCTTGTTTGTCCTGTCCTAGTGTTAACTGTGCATAGCATACATTTCCAGAACGGCATACTACAATCAAAACAATCAGAAAAGTTGGTAATGTTTAGTCATTCTGTTTCCTATTTTATTTTCTTTCCGAACTTTGACGCAGATTTCAAAGGTCGCGAAAAATGTTCAACTTATAGAGTCTTATGTTTTATTAACCAATCTCTTGCTGTAAACTTTCCTACTTCAATGAAAAATACATCCTGTTATTGATTATTGTCAATTTGTTTGGTTTGAAAGGGTAATAAAACGAACGCTCGTTGATAATGGTCGGTGACTATCATGATAAAATGCTTTGATACGTTTTAATCGGATATCCGTATAGTTTGGACAGCGAAAGTTTTATAAAAAATGTTTGGTACTAATAACTTGGTTTTCTACACATTAGTGATATTTATTTTTTAGAAAAATAATATGCAACTATCACACTAAAGTCATCATACTTAGGCAAAATTTGCTCACATGAATTTCACATGAATTTCAAATGAATCTCACATAAAATTTACATGAAAAATTTCACGTGAGATTCACCTCAATCGAGCTTATAGAAGAAACTCACGTGAAATTTTTCAAATGAATTTCACGTGAATTGAGTTACACATGAATCGGATGTGATATTTATCACATGAATTTCACGTGAAATATATTTTAGATTTCTGAGTTTGACCGTCCCTTTGGTATCTTTCGTCCCTCTCTTACAACAAAAAAATTGATATTTTTTATGCTTTCAATAAAATTTGAAAATTTAAATGCTATTTGAAATGCTCTATTTTAAAAATTCATGTGAATTTCACATGAACAAAATTTACGTGATTTTCATGTGAAATTAACATGAGTTTCACATGAGATTCACGTGAAACTCACAAACACTTATTTCACATGAGTTTCACGTATAAGCTAGTTTGAGGTGAAATTCATGTGAATTTTCACATGAGATTAACATGAATTTAAATTCACGTGAAATCGATGTGAATGAAATTTGCCTGTGTACCACACTTGAAAATAACTACCACATATACAATATAAGGTCAATGTCAGGAAAATATACACTTTTTTGCATGAGGCTGAGAAACTGGGGAAGGCCAAGGTTCTTCCGAGCCCTTCCCTAGCTTTGCACTGAGTACAAAACAAATTATATCTTTATGATATTAACCTAAATTAAGGCTAATATTTGTTTATACTGCAGTTGCAATTATTACATTGATAGCGTTTTAAATCGTAACACAAATGTGAAACTTATTTCCATCCCTTTATAGACCCCGGATTGTGAAGAAAGTGTTACATGATGAAATTGACATTATACAAACTAAAGCTATGTTACTAAATTTGGAAAATAAACACAGCTAGTTGCAGTATTAATTCATTTATCTCCTCTTTATATATCATACATTTTCGATTAAGATCAAGCAAAACATTTGAAATAGTTATAAAAGACATAAGATGGAAAGATAATAAAAAAAAACGTGTTTGAAATGATTTCAAGCTACATTTTTGCGGCAAATACTTAGAATAATCAAGATGATTCGAACGAACCATCTGCACCTGTATGTACATGTTACTCATGTATATTCATTGATTTTCAACACTAGCATCAATTTACAATAAAACTGAGTTGAATAGCTTTCTGATGTTGATGGTTTTGTAAATTACAAAGCAAAATCATTTGTTAAAATTATGTTGTGTCTTATAAGATATAAGACATCGTTTAACATATGTAAAACGTTTATTGAGCAACCATAATAAAACTTAACATGACGACATTGCACAATAATTAAGGGGACAAAATATACATTGAATAATCCTTTAATATCTACCTTTTAATGTTGAGCCATCCTGCTCACTCTATTGCGGTCTCTCCGAACGTTGATTTTTTATAAGAAATGTTTACAAAGTCGAACAAATTTGCAACCAAGCGGCATATTGTTTTCTAACCTATTTCAGTGTTCCGACGTACTGTGTACTGTCAAAGTAACAATTAGGACTAGCAGTTTGGTCATCTAATAACATATAGCCTACAGAACAATATCTGGTAGGAACACATGGTTTTACTTATTTAACACAACTCGAGTTAGATATTAAAAATACAACAGCAACACCAAGTTAAGGTGATTCTCAATTTCTTGGAGATAACTCTGTAAACACAAAGCTGAACGTTTCATCTCGTTCTATTGTTATGGAAAAATTAAGCTTCTCAATATGAGAATCGGGTATTGCACTTCAAACTCGAGCAAATTGATTTGCTGTGGGTCTTGTCCTTTGCGAGTACGGTCTTGAGTAAACGATGAGAGTCCGTCGAAAGGAATGATAAATGGCTGACCCGTGTTATGAGAGAGCATATATCTTGCACGTTAAAGACACCCTTGTAGATTTCGTAAAATAGCAGGCTAATGCCGCTACAAGGCAGCAGTTGCACCCACAAAGTGGAAATGGAGTAATATAAGTTTCAAAACTTTTTTCCCAATCCACTATCAATAAATATGTTTATACTATCCTTTCGCTGATCATTTTTTTCGAATGCGTCAATGATTTACGCGTCTGGAGTATTAGATTATAATCCTGGCACCTTTGATAACTATTTATGAATGAACTCAACATAAAAACTAGATATGAAATTCGTTTTCGCACGGCCTGGGTTTAGTCCACAAAACAATTTAGTGACGCCCAAATCACCACAAAAAAGGCAAATTTAAGTTAAGTTGAAGAGCACCAATGATCCGAAATATGATAATTAAGTTCATATCAACACGGGAGTGCAGACTCAGAGGCTAGCAAAGATGAATTCTTTAACCATCGTTGCGAACACACAATTGAAATCTTTCAATTCAACACGTACATTAAAATTGAAGGCTTACATTTATAAATGTCTGTAGTTTTTCTATGTTAAAATTTGTGTTACCAAATTCATGTCATAATATATCATGCCGGTACCTTTAGTATGATATTGATGGAGAAAATTATACTTGCGTAATATTTATGTTGCTTATTAATAAAGGTTAAGCTTTTTTCAGTAAACCCGTGTTTTTTTATAATCCAAACTGATTTTTTTTTACTCTAAAATAAAATGTGAAATGATTAATACTTAGCATATGTCTAACATGACTTATACATGATGCGCAAGGATCGTCGCAGTGAAGAATGAAAAAGCAGGTAAAACTGTTCTTTTTTATTATATTTTACAGTCTGCTGATGTTTACATTTTCATTTTTATCGGGACCAGAAACCCATCAATATTTCATGGACAAGGTCAAGGCTACATACTTAACTCTTAAATTGATTCTTTGGATTGAGATACTTGATATAGAAAAGAATAAAGGCTTATTAGTTAAATTGGAACATATCAAAACTTAACCCTTGATTATGTCTATAAAATATGAAGTAACTTCAAAATAGTATATCGCAATTTAAGGAAAGATATGATCAACAATGGCATATGATTGACAACTTTAAGATACTTAAAACCATGGAATTATAGACATGCATTTGAAATAGAGCGCATTATCTTGGATTATTAAAACACATCGTTAATTGAGGGACCGACTGTGCAAGGGCTATATAGCCAGTCAAGGTCGTTAAAAAATTACATTTGTCACACCTTGTATTCTTCTCGTTTTAAACTCAAGAAAGGAATTGGTGTTTGAATAACAAGCATGAAAATTAAAAATATATAATGTAACGTGCAAAAAAGAAATATTCTCTCTCAATAATTTTCATTCCTATGTATTTGTAGAATGCAGTAACATCTTTTCAGTAGTATTAAGAAAATGTATGGACAGGTCAAAGACCCAATGTAATTCAATCGATGAAAACTAACCATTCAAACACTCTTTGGATATATTGCATACTTATGAATGACCTGACTATACATTTTTTGAATGATTTGCAGTCATAGGTCAATGTAATTTTAAAGATAACCGCACATTGAGGCAGTGAACAATATAGATTAAATTCCAAAATAACTAGCATGTGATTATTCTCGAATCATTTCAATTAATTTCAAATGATCATGAAACAAATCAGTTTAATGAAATTGATATTACAAATCAACGATTTATTAACATAGTATCACAGTAGATATAAACCATTACTTCGCTCAATATTACAGCTGTTATATTTACAAAAAATGTACGTACATTAAGTCAGCCAAACCGTTAAGTATATCGAGATAGTAAGAAAAAAGCATGTTATCAAGACAATTTGAAATGGCATAATATATGTCATTGCCGAGTACGCAATTTTTACTAGTTAAGCCTCGTAGCATATAGCCCAGTATTAATTTTGTTCATATGATATGTGGTGGCTATAATTGATGCTACGGATATTTAACGCAATCTCAGAGACAAAGCTAACACTTTCAAAAAGAGATCCAATATGTGATTGGGATAGATTTTTTACCTTCATAGAAAATTCTGTCAATATTGGCCAGTTGAAATATTTAGTGTATAAAAAATGATAATTGTCTAATTTTAATTGATAAAATGTAAATAAATACATATAACTATCGTCATTTAAAAACATGGAAAGAAAACCGGAATTGTCTGATGGTTTTTTTTAAAGAGTATATAGTAAAGTGTACTTTATAAACGCTAACGATTACAGCATTGTTTTGTATTGGGAAAGAGAACAATATGATAGATTGATTATTGTTAAAATATTATGAATGGTCAGGTCTGATAAGAAAAGTCTAAAATGCGACAACCTGTCAAAAGCAGACCTGTATGTAGGCCTGGTCAAGAACACCCTCGTCTAATCAACTGGTCTGAAGCATCCCTATCCAAATGTCTTTTCTCAATTAAACATGTACACGGGACTGGGTCATTACAGACTTGTCTACATGTCTGAACTGAAGAAGACCTAATGCAGTCCCAAAAAAGCTTGACTCATTTAAATGTCTTGAATTACCTTGGTAAGCGGGCAACGAATCTTCTTAAAGTTTCTGGACTGCATCGGCAAAACACAATTTTACCTTGCAATTTTTGAACTAAATGTTTTGCAGTGTAATGTCGTCGCCATTTTAGCTGTTATTAATTTACAATTTACCGCTTTGACTTTATAAGCATAAAACGTTGCCTTACAAATATTCATTCAAGATTCAAAGATTTAAGTTGGTACAAATACACATGTTTTGCATTGTAATGTCGTCTCCATATTAGCTGTTATAAATTTACAATTTACCACTTTGACTTTATTAGCATAAAACGTTGCCTTACATATATTCTTTCTATGTTCTAAGATTTTATGTGGGTACAAGTACACATGTTTTGTCGTGTAATGTCGTCGCCATATTAGATGTAATAGTTATAAAATTACAATTTACCACTTTGACTTCACTAGCATAAAACGTTGCCTTACAAATATTTTTTCAATGTTCAAAGATGTTAAGTGGGTACAACTACACTGTATGTAGACAAGTGTCAGCCCTTCATTTTTCATAGGCTTCAACAAATATGTTTGAGACCTTTAGAAATGATTTTGAACATTAATTTATTTAAATTTTGAAAGATTGGGACACATTGAACTGCAAAATGATTAAAAGTAAATTACAACAATTCGGTGCTACGTGTTAGCTGCATGATGTACTGTAATTACAAACTGTATGTCCTTAAGTGTTTCAATAACACGTAAACATTATGTATTTATTCCGTAGAGCGAATGTCCTTGTAGTAATAATCCTGATGTTCAGTTAAGACATACATACAGTTATAATCTAAACGATTCATTGTTCACTTATTCACTACTAAAATGATAAAATAAAAACTACATTTTTTTTTTTTTTTGGTTTTAAATAATCTTAATTGTGTTCAAAACAGTTAGTTTATATGTTTTAGGCCAAGTGTTCTATCATGGACAAAAAAGTTGAAAGCTTTAAAAATGTATTTTGATTCTTTCTACAATAAAACGTAACCTCTTGTAAAAGTCGTTATAGAAATTATAATACTTTAACTGTATTACGTTTGGTGTATTCCTTCGTATACAGTTAAGTAAATGTTACCTGCAATGGACTAAAATCATTAAAATATATTAATTGTTATTACACGTCTTGATTAACGTTTTTTTAATGCTCAACGGGTGATTTAACAAGATGTTGTTCAAAAAGCCTCTATTCTAAATGGTATTTTCTTATTAAAGCTATTTTTTAATGTTTGACTACATGTAATTGTTTGACTATTATGAAATAGAACTATTACAGATTGATCCATGCACTTATGTTTGACTACATATTGAATTTAGTCAAATGCTTTTTTGGGGGTTTTTTGCTTGAGACTCATATATAACATACATCTGTACTTCCTTTTATTAGCAGGTTCATCAACTCCGTAAACAATGCTGATCAATCTTCAAGAACATTTCAGAAACAATTTTTAAACTCTGATCATCGATACCTTTGCATATGTTTAAATTTGTGATTCACCAAATGTGTATATTATAAGTAGGGATGAAGTCAAGGAACTTATTATGATAATAACTTTAAGAATAGAAAAACATTTGATTAAACATAACATGTTGAAGTCAAAATATAGTAAACATTGTCGGATAACATTAACGATACCAGACGTCAAGATATGAATAAATGAGACTTAAACGTATTTAAACGGACTGTTCCATTCGCCGTTTCAGAATGCATTGTGGGTAACAATTCCATAAGCATACACCAAAACGTTGTGATTGGTTTGATACGTGATAAACAGTAGAAATTTATCCAATGACGTAACGTTATTTTCATTTTGTTGTCCGAACAATGAGATAACCTATAGTCCTCTAGGTTTTGAAAAGGCGAATTGTTTAACCACCGAAAATGCTTATTTTGATGGTATAGGTATGTAAATGCTAGTCAATTTTATTTATAAATACAAATGCATGATACTGTTGTCTAACAGTGAAAAATAGACACCAAATCATGTAAATCATAGTTTACCAAAAGTCTTCGTCAATTTACATCTGTAAGCTTATCAAGTCATCAAAAACATGTTTGTGAATAACAGAAATATTACTCAAAATATATTTATTAGGTTAAAATTTCATAAAGAAACATATCAACATGAAGTAAGTCAGCAATTTATATAAAACCCAACAAAATAGATTAATGAAAAATATTCTAACTTCATTGTGATATATATTGTTCAAACATTCTGTCTGACAGAAGATTGTAAAACTTCCAGAAGTTAATGTTCACTGTCACGATTGCATGATGTTTGATTAATTAATTAATTATAGAGGCCCCTCATGGGGATGTCCAAGTTATCACATAATCACAAATGATTTGCCAATATAATTACATTATCATTAATTATTTTTTGTACAAGATAATCAAACAGTCTAAAATACAGTCCTAGATTATATATATCAAATAATCATACAATATTTGGTCTGTTAATAAAAATGATAACTATAAAAATGGCAAAGTAATCGAATAATCAAACACCCCATGAGGAGGCTCATCATAGAAGACTGAACTTTAAACATCCCTTAAGAAAGGTAAGAATCGTGATCTGATAAATACTGTTGACATGTCGTGGTTGAATTAAGGAAGAGAAAGGTAATTTTCCGAACAAACTGTTAGATTGTAATCAAGGTCATTACATTACATGAACAAGAACAGTGTATAACTATCCTGTAGTTGTTTACAAGATTAATATTTGTATATTCCGAAGGCATATTGAATATTTTACGGATGTCATTTATTTTTGGTAATTTCAGATGTCCATCGGTTGCTCAGTTTCTACCTTTTGAATAGTTGACTCGGGCTTAACAAATCAACATATAGTTATAGATAATCAACTATGACGCGAATGGTTTCTTAAAATAAACCTCAGAAGAAAATAAAAATGTTACTTGTATCTGTAATTTGTACTCCCATCATAAATCTATATTCAAATAACTTATTGTATTCCTTTATTATGAATTTACCTCAAAAACCAATAAGTACACATGTGTGTATACCTTAAAATTATCAAATCAGGAGTCTTGATTAATTAGTTATCAAAGGTACCAGGATTATGATTTAGTACGGCAGACGCGCGTTTCGTCTACAGACGCTCATATCAAAATATTTATAAAGCCAAACAAGTACAGTATTGAAGAGCATTGTTAACCTGTCTTACATGTGCTCATTTGTCTGCAGGTGTCAGTTTACAGTTAGTTATATGTAACTATGCAATAGATCAAAACATATTTCCCGAGGTATGAAGATCAGCTCATTGTTCTATTGCCCGAATATTTTTGTTATCATATATTTTGCTTACAGATTAATTTACTGTATATTACAGTTTGTTATTCCTATTTAGGTTACAGACTCGTGTTAATAAATTGTGATTTATTCACATACTTAATTGAGTCTGATTCTTAATTCTATTATAAGCAAGACCAGGACCATTATCGAATTAACAATTAGTACTAGTTGCTTGGTTTTGTAGTAGCGTATATCCCTTTGTGCAAGTTTCCGGAACACATGACGCTTTCAACCTCAAGAAACCTCAGGATCGTTGTCCTGTTGTGACAATGTTTTGATCATGTTTTAGTGATATAAGTTTGTCAACGTTTTGTAGATATTTAAAAAAAAATGTATATATGTTCAACCTTCATCTTTGTTTAAAAATTATTCCTTGTAAAAATATACATATTTAAGATAAAATTGCAATGGTTTAATGTGTAATGCTTCCTGGCATTGCATATGGTTGTCTGCAACAACACATTTTCCATCATTTCGAAAGGAATACAAATAGGGTGGTATGGAAGGCCTTATATTAAAAATATACATTCTAGGTTCTACATTTTTATTCATACGCTATACTTATTTAGAATGCTGAAAAATAATTTCAGATAATCATATAAATAAACCATCATATATTAGCGGTACTGTTACACAATGTTGATGAAATTTTTTTTGTAGAGTCAAATATAATACTGGTCTCAAATCCGTACCCTTGATCCCTGTTTAAGTCCTATGCCTTCATAGTTCAATACAGATTAACTTATCAATTGTCTTAACTGATGTCGAATTAATTGAAACAGTATAGTTTTAGTGATGTATTTGACAACAAAACTAAAAAAATAAAGACGTTTAGAGAATTACAACGTCCACACATACATGTAGGTCAATGTAAAGTCTAAATTTGTAATAGTATTTGTAGAAATATGAATTAGGTCACATATCTGAGAAATGAACACAGATTTGAAATATTTAACACAGTAAAAATAAAAAAACTTGAAAAGACATTTTATTTTGTCTTAAATTTCAAATACCAGCTTCCGACTTCCGACATTTCTTACTTTCAGCCAAACAAAAGTTTTACATATTTCAATATAACAATGCCTCGATTCACAGAGTTAAATCTGTAAATTAGTATATCTCAACAGGCACATTTATTTTAATATCAGATACCAAGAACATGGTGAAGGCACAAGCAAATTGTGTGCTATTTATACATATCCCCTTCCCTTTGTAAAATCCGATCGATGGAAGTCAAATAAGGTGTATTAAAAAAAAGTAGAAAAACGAAAAAAAATACTATTCATATAGTAACGATAAAATGAATGAAGGTAATGGATTGCTGATCTACGTCAAGCTGTAAATTATATTTATATTCAAGACAAGAACATGTAGATATTTAATGAATATTAACCCTGTATTGCACTAGACCCGCACGCTGACCGGATGTTAACATTTTCACAAGGCAAATCTAACTTGTCAATTAAATGTTATGTTTTGATATATAATCATATTTGACATTAGTACACCTGTGACCACAGTTTCGCTAAAACATGTATCCCGAAGCATATAAACTAACTTGTACAGACAAGGAAGATGGAAAATTCGTGATTTTATCCTTGAATCGATCATTTTTGTGGACAATCATTATGGATCTACCAAATGAATTTACTTGTTACCACGAAATATGATGGAAAATGACACAAAGGGATATTTTGGCTAGTTCTTACCCAGTTGCAATACAGCTCACTAGGAACAAGGCTAAATAATCTGATACGTCCTCCAGGACAACTGAGTCGTCCCTGCAAAAGTAAACAAGCAACCATCTTACAGGTGACACAAACTTCCACCCAACAACAAAAATTAAAGGCTAGAGTAAACTAAAGTAGTCATACAGAAACCAGGAACAGAACTCACACTAACTAGGTACAGTCAGGAACCAGTCGAAGCTGTCACCGACAAGGAGATTTTCACTCGTTAGTAAAATCCCCAAAAAGCCATATCAGCGCCTAATTACTAGGATTGACTTTTGGGTTTTACATTGACGACTTTGACCTACTAACCAAACCACCGCATATGTTGACCTCGAACCAAATTCAAGAGAGAGACTTAAGATGCTGCAAAACTATCATCAAGGCTAAACACTCCGTACCAGAAATAAAAACACAATCGGTGCAAAATGAAAAGGGACAATTTAAGCAGGTCCAGCTCTGCTTCGATATGTACGATAGTCAGCTATATATAAAAGGATAGACTGACCCTAAAAACCCAATCATCATCACCAGGAAGATGAAAAAGAACATTAAAAGTAAGAAAGATAGTTATGTTAGTAGGAGAAGGAACACATTTATCAAATTAATCCATACTTGTCAAGACCGGAAAGACCATTATACCATAACGTGTCCGTGTGACAATTTGTGAACTTTCGAACAATGGAACATTTGGACCTTGGAATCATTTTTCAAACTATTTACGTAATCAATAATTTTTTTATACAATGCAAGTTTGGTACTTATTAGACCTAGAATAAACTTGGAGTTCGAGCTCAAACAACGCAAAGGAATACATAACGTAAGAACTTTCATCTTTTTCTGAATGAATAATTGAGATATTTCAACATTAACTGAAATAGAAGAAATAGCTTTTCAATGGTCGGAAACTATATAAAGAACAGTTGTAAATTTAAAGGGGAGTGTGGCTGCTAAATTAAAAAGCATAACATTTACCGCTTCTTCACAAGAGATGGTCAGAATATTAACACCGTGAAAGATTTTATTCGGTATTCTCAGTATAGGTTTAAACATTATGTATTAAAAATCTGTATTAGAATTATTGATAGTATTCGGGTTTATTCTTATATGTTGCTTACTAATAGAAATGATTTCCAAGTTATGTTATAAAGTCGAAAACGCGTATTTTTTTTTTTAATTTCACATAAGAATCTATGTATTAAAAATTCTTCATTATTCCTAAAAAATATGAACTTTGTTCCGAATATGTCTTATAAATTTGCCACTGACATTGCGAAAGAATCCAATTAATCGAACTAAAGTCTGTGTATCCTTGTTGTATCATTAGAACCTAGTGTTTTACACATGTGAAGGTTGTTGTTTTGAACAAAGATCACAGACTATAGTATACCAAATAACCACAACTGTTTAGGTTGTCGTTATTTTGTCATTTCACGAAATATTTCATGAATAGGAAGAAAAGTGAAGTTATGATCTTTTACAAAACATTTTATTCAAAAAGTGCTTTATATAAACGTTAATGCTGTCATTTTAATTGAATGTTTCTTGTTTTAAATCTCTATCCATTTGACATATGTTTAGTAACCAAGCTTGTTGTGAATTTTTCTACAACTCAGTGAAAAATACAGCCTGATATTGATTGATGAATGTCAATGGGTTTCTAGAAATATTTTTATCTCAGGGGCAACATTCATGTGAGGCAAAATGCGTGAATTTTTTTTCTGGAAAAAATGGATAGTTGTATATGAAGTTATATGTTTTTAAACGAGTGATGATGGAATATCACTTGATATCAACTTGACGTATTTAATTTCAATATATAAACTCGCTTTCATTTTTTTCCCTCAGTCATTAATTACACGTACGTTTATATTAATTTTACTAATTATCTAATTATAACAGTTAATACATTCAATTGATGGGAAAGTCATACTACACTTACATAAATCGATGTTAATATTTAAAAGTACTTGCGACAGATTAAGGATATCTTTGTTAATATAATCTTAAGACAGCTTCGAAGCGAGGTCTGATGCTACATATAAAAAAGTCATACAAGGATCATAAGTCATGTCCTAAGATATATCTTATAACAGGTGTTAGAACAGCTTAGTGAAACTAGCAAATGTATTATGAAACAAATATGTAAATATTTATAATTATTTAAAAGAAATTTATTTATATTTGATGCATAAAAAGAAAAATTAGTTGTTCTTTTTATCACTGTAAATTATGTACAGCTGTCTTCAATCGTACGACTGTAACCTTATTTAATGACGGAGATAAACAATCAACATGACATACATGTTATACTACTAGCATTGCAATATGGAGGATAACAATATTAAATGAATGGCTATTATTTATTTTGAATTTATTGAACTATTAAATTAACTTTTGACTCTTCACGTTGAATAATCCGCGAAGCAGCTTATGTAAAAATGTGAAGAGTCAAAATTGACAACATTGAACATAAAAGTAATACTTTTAACCAATCAGAAAGACAGTAAATACACCAAATTCATTTATTTTTCATTATTTATGACACAAATGTGTAATACTCAAAGTTTTTCATCATATTTAAAATCAGCTTCAATTACCTCTATTTATAAGGCCTTCAATAACTGCAAAATATCTGGCGTGTCTAGTTCCTTTGTGCACTGTACTGAGCATGTACTTCGATATAGGAATACCATGATCAAAACAATCAGAAATAGCTTTAAGAAAATAAACGTACATATATTTGTAATACAACCTTTAAATGTCATACGCATAGTTAAGTAAGATACATTATTTTTCTTTTTCATTTATTTGAAAAGTTTTGCAATTGATTCGTGTATTTATACTGTTAAACCGTGATTATATAGGTTGGTTTGTAGTAGCCGAAAACATAGCTTCATCTTCATCTGTAATTTCATTTTTTTTGTCTTAGAATTAAGGTGTACCATTGGTATACATATATCTTTTTTTGGAGATCTCACCTTCTAATTATATTGCTCTCGTTCCGAATTTTCATCTTCTCATTAATTAAAGGTCGAACGAATGAACTTTCCACCTAGCGGAATATAAATATATTTTTGTCTCGAAAAAAAATCTTCTCTAGAGCAACAGTTCCTGAATACTTGAATATGAAATAAAACGATTTAATGAGCCCCCCCCCCCCCCCCAAAAAAAAAAAAACACGACAAAAATTATCAATAGTCAAGAAAAAAGCTAACAAATATGTTGACTAATCCTTTCAAATCTTACCTGGTAATGTTTAGCCATCCTGCTAACTCGGTTGCTCTCTTTCCAAATTTTGATATTCACATGTAGTTAAAAAGTCGAACGAATTTCACAACTTGGCGGCAAATGTTTTTTTATTAACCAATCACTTCCTTGTAACTTTTTTTAAACTAAAAGAAAAATGAAAACTGTTATTGATTGATGCATCCTGTTATTGGTTGATACATTTTTTAACCTCCATTAAAAGGCCTTCAATAACAAAAAAATCTTCTACCATTTCTTGTCCCTGTATGCTCTTTGCTTTATAGGCACTTATATAGAGGAATATATGATCAAAACTATCAGAAATTGCTGTAAAAAAATAAAAGTCCGTAAAATATGTAAGTAAATAAAAGAATTTTATATGTTAATAGGTCAATAATATTTTTTTTTCATTAAGACCACTTTTAAATGGTTCGTGAATTTTATCTTCAAACCGTAAACATATGAGTGTGATGATGTAAATTTTCATTTATTCACCGTAAACTTTTCTGCAAATTCTCTATTTGCCTTTGAATTTTGGTGGAATATTAGTTTTTCTGTTTACATGTAGAATTTGCTTAATCTAAATCAGAATCTTAATCAGAATGTAGATGTTTGCTTGTATTTGAAGAGATATTGTGGTCGCCTAGCTATTTTTCAAGTAAGAAGTCAAAGATGGCTAAATTTGCATAGATTGTTCATTAATAAATACGGTCTTTGTGATTTCAAAGAAATCTATTATATATAATTTTGAAATGAAATATGAGAATATGGTGCCACCGACCTTGTTTTCTTGCAACAAGTTAAAATTGAAACTTTATCTATCATTTTGTCATCAAATAAAAAAAAATAATAATTGAGTGATCTCCCTTTAAATGCCTCAGTTGAACAAACACAAAATGTTTGATATTTGACGAATAAGCCTGAATAAAACCGTAACCATGGTAACTCATTTGTAATTGTTGTTTATTTCAATAAAAAGTTTTACCCTTTAATTTATCAAGTAAGCATTCAATTAACTCTATTTCCAAGGCGTTCATAACATTCGCAAATAAATTATTTCAATATTTATCAGTTGGAACTCTTGGTTCAATAGATTCCAAGCAAGTATTGACCCTTTCTTAATAGGAAATTCACGCTAATGAATTTTGAATCTATTTCTTATTTATTTCTAGCTCTTGTACGAAGGCAGCAAATGTATAATTAAAAGAATTTTGTACCTAGATATTTATAACATTATTATTCAACTTAATAAAATATTGTTTTTTTAAAGTAGATAGGAACAAAAATGAAATTGTAACGTGTTTGTCAAAATGCTGTGAATAACAAATGAATGTAAACAGATGCTTGTCGATAATGGTCGTTATCTATTATGATAATTGGATTTCCAACACAACAGTGGTATTTATTTTCAGAAAGAGAATTTGTGTTTATCACTGTCAAAAGGCACTTAACTATATAACATTGAAACAAGCGCAACATTCATTTATATCATATTCATATCTAATTCCATTCGGATTAACGTTAGGTACGATTAAGTTAAAAAGTTCGTAAAAGTATAAAAGAAACAAGTTTTAATCAAATTCATGTTACAATATTAGAAACAATAACTTATAAATGTTATAATTTAAATGATCCCTAAAAACCATCAGCCCCTGTATATACACGTCACACATGTAAAGTCATTAATTTCTAATTCTTACATATATGTACAATATAACCCAGTTGAATAGTTGTTGACTGTTGATGGATTTGTAAATAAAAAAATTAAATAAAATATAAAAACATGTTCATGATGTTGTTAAAATTGTCTTAAGTCGTTTAAGATTTAAAATATCGTTATAAATACATGTTGTATTTAAACGATTTATTGATCAAGCGTGATAAAAAAAAATTGAAATGCACAAACATTAAATAAAGAAAAAAAATATATATTAAATAATCGTTTCATATCTTACTTGGTAATGTTGAGATATTCTTCTCACTCTATTGCTCACTTTCCAAACTTTGATTATGATATGCAGCATTTAAAAGGTCGACAAATTTTTCAACTAAGTGACATATGTTTTATTAACCAATTACTTCCTGATAATTTTTCTACAACTCAGAGAAAAATACATCCTATTATTGATTGATAAACGTCAAGTCGTTCCAAAAATAATTTTATCTTAGGGGCAACATTCATGTATTCCAGCATAATGCTTTTTTTTGTTTTTCTGGTAAAAAGTGATACTTGTAAATGAAAACATAAGTTTCACATTAATATCAATTTTAGATTGTTAATCCTGTATCAGTTCAGCTGTCGATTACCTCTAAAAACAAAACAAAAAACATTTTGTTGAAATTCTGTTCCGTCTTTATCTTTTTTTTTTATGTAAATTTAAAATATCGTTACAAATATATTCTGGTAATGTTAATCAATCCTGATCACTCTTTTGTTCTGTTTTCGAACTTCGATATGCACATTCAGTTTTTAAAAAGTCAAACAAATTTTCTATCAAACAGCATTTTTATTAACTGATGACTTCCTGTTAATGTTTATACAACTCAGTGCAAAATACATCCTGTCATTGATTGATAAATGTCAATTTGTTTCAGAAAATTACTTCATTTCAGTGGAAACATTCATGTAGTCAGGCAAACAAGAAATTGAATTTACATTTGTGGTTTTCATATGCATTGGATAGTCAGTGATAAACCAAAGTGGTTTTATAGTTAACTTTGGGCCTAAACAAGAAATCAAGATTGGCTTGTCCTCTGTCTAGTGCTTTTGTTTTCTGTTGTGTGTACAGGGATAATTCAAAAATAGTATACATGTCTTGTCTTAAAGAATGTATTAATATTTATATTTAATATTTTAACTTTTTGTCGCATTGAAGAGAAAAAAAGTGTTAAGAAAATTATTTTCAAGTCTTATATGCAATATACATGTTTATAAGTCAGGCATTTTTTTTTTCCTTCATTTATCTATAAATAATTTGAAAGTGTTTGAAATAATAAGAAAATAACATAGTCTTCCATATATACATTTTCCTTGGCCAAGTAGAATTGTTCTACTGTCTACTTCTGGTTATTATACACAAGGGTTTATAAAATGAAATGTGTTGACATTTAAAAAAAAGATATGTATGTAAATCATGCACAAACATAGAAATTGCCCAATTTCTCACAGCAAATTGTGTATGGCATTTATTGGTCGTACTTCTGTAATATACATGATTTTTTACTTGAATAAACATCATTCTATTACAATGTAGTGGATAATAACATGTTTAATTATTCCCACACACGTGTAATATTCAGGTGTTTTATCATTATTCAATTCCCTCCATCAACTCGGTCTTCAATAACAGAAAAAAAATCTGTTGGTTTGTCTGGTTTCGGTATGAACTGTGCTTTATATGCACTTATATACAGAAATACTATCATTAAAAAGATCAAAAATAGCTGTAAATAATTAAACGTCGGCAAAATTTATAAGTGAATATAATAATTTTAAGTCTTTTATGCAATATACATGTTTATAAGTCAGACATTTTTTTTTCGTTTATTTATTTGAAACAATTTTAACTGATTCCTGTATATATATATATCTAAACCGTTTCCATATGAGATGGTTGATGTAAGTTGTTCTTTATTTAATGAAGATGCAGCCTCCTTTGCATTTTATCTTCAATTGCTCTTTTTGCCTTATAAATAAAGTGTTTTTGCAGATGTAATTTTCTGAAGAATGTTGATTTTGGAATATGGTAAAAAGTATATGCAATATACATGTTTATAAGTCAGACATTTTTTTTCTTCATTTATCTATAAATAATTTGAAAGCGTTTGAAAAGATAAAAAAAATAACATAGTCTTCCATATATATATTTTCCTTGGCCAAGTAGAATTGTTCTACTGTCTACTTCGGGTTATTTTACACAAGGGTTTATAAAATGAAATGTGTTGACATTTAAAAAAAAAGATATGTATGTAAATCATGCACACACATAGAAGTTGACCAATTTCTCACAGCAAATTGTGTATGGCATTTATTGGTCGTACTTCTGTAATATACATGATTGACTTGAATAAACATCATTCTATTACAATGTAGGGGATAATAACATATGTAATTATTCCCACACACGTGTAATATTCATGTGTATTATCATTATTCAATTCCCTCCATCATCTCGGTCTTCAATAACAGGAAAAAAATCTGTTGGTTTGTCTGGTTTCGGTATGAACTGTGCTTTATATGCACTTATATACAGATATACTATCATTAAAAGATAAAAAATAGCTGTAAATAATTAAACGTCCGCAAAATTTATAAATGAATATATTAATTTAAAGTCTTCTATGCAATATACATGTTTATAAGTCAGACATTTTTTTTTCGTTTATTTATTTGAAACAATTTTAACTGATTCCTGTATCTATACTATTAAACGAGAAGAGCTCATTTTGTGTGTCGCTTCTCTTCCTTCCACAATATATTAAGCATCATGCCTCTGTGTACTAAAAGTACCATGTATTGTCACATTTGTCATCCATTCTTATGATTATTCAGTTAGGGTTATTTTGGGAGAAAAACGAAAAAAACTGCGTCCGGAAATTCTTCCGTCATTAGACGAAATTTCAAGTCAAACTAGACATCCGGTTTTCGTTTTTTCTGTACTTTGTACATACCAAGGATTATGAATAACGTGTATTTGCTATCTTCTATCATTTTCAAGTTTACTATCCACGACAGTCACTGGGTTTATTAAATAGAGAGGGTCTATATAATATGTCAATGACCGCCGTGGATCGATTAGTAAATTGAGAGTTGATATAGTAAAAAGCAAATACACTTTATTTATAGTAATGTTAGTCCAAATAACTATGACGTCTGGCAAGGCTATTTTATTTTTTTTCTGGGACGCCTTCGTAGGAAGGCGTCCAAGAAAAAAAAAAAATAGCCTTGCCAGACGTCATAATTATTTGGACTATAGTAATGTATGCTCATAATATACACATAAACGCTAACATTATCTAAATCAGAGACATATAATATATGTCTCTGTCTTAATCAATTAAAAAAAATTATAAGAGTTTTGGAGGAAAAAAATTAGGAGTCGGGCTAGAAAAACAGTTGTCCTGTCCCAAAGTACCTATAACTTTTATTATATTTCCTGAAATTCTCCAGTCATTATTTTTTTGTTTGTTATACAAACATTCATCCTACAACACTTTACATACTTTCAACCACGTTCTGGATGCCCGCGATTTCGCAAGTGTGTTCTAGCATTTATCATCCTTGCTTAAAGTATTTCAGTTTGGGTTATTTTTGGAGGAAAACGAAAATATAGGCGTCCATATATTTTACTGGGTGACTTTTTATATATTAGTGACCTATTTAGTTCTTATAGTATATATATATAATTATTTTTGTTCATAGTATACAGAAAAACAGAGAGAATATAAATCAGTATTTAGAAAAAATAGGGAGGGCAAAAAAAAATGTGGCCAGTCCCCAAGTTCCTTCTACTTTTGATAGCTCTCCTGGAATTCCTCAGTTATAATTTATTTTTCAGTTTACATACGCTCTATTTCCCCGCGATTTCGCGGGTGTGTTCTAGTATATATATATATATCTAAACCGTTTGCATATGAGTTGGTTGATGTAAGTTGTTTTTATTTAATGAAGATACAGCCTCCTTTGCATTTTGTCTTCAATTGCTCTTTTTGCCTTATAAATAAGGTGTTTTTGCGGATGTAATTTTCTTAACAATGTTGATTTTGGAATATGGTAAAAAGTATTGGTCACCTAGCTTTTTTTCAACCAAGACGTCTTTTAAAATATACTTAGTTTTCGCAGAAAACAAGGACATCTAACATATAGAATTTTGAAAATAGATACATGTATGAGAAGACAAGTTTTAAATAACCTTTACGAAAAGAAATAAATGGTGTAACCGAACTTGTTATCCAAACATTTAAACTTTTGATATCATTTTGTTATAAAAAAAAGTACTTGGAGTTAACCTCCTTTGAATGTATAAGTTGATAATTTGATTTGAACAAACAAAACTATTTGATATTTGACAAATCACCTGAATAGTGCAGTTACTTATAACATTTTTAATTGTTTTTTTATTTCAAATAGTACTTCTCTTTTATAGTCAATTTGCGGATTTAGGCAAAAAAATATACCTATTATGAACTGATATTTTCCTATCCGAAATGTCGATGTATAGTTTATCTACCTAAAGTAAGTTAACCAAACCGTGTAGTCAATTTATGAATGTATCTAAACACGTTAAAGATAGCAGTCAAGTTTTTAGGTAGATTCTCAATATTCAAGTTATCTCTTATTTCAAAAATTCTATTAGTATATAGATATATTGAATAACAAACTCATTAAAGGAGATCATCTTTATAAAAGAACTGTATTAAAAAGTATAATGCTACTCGTTTGTTTCTGTAGATACGTTATGTATTATCTTGTGGATAGTTGTCTCAATATCTCAATTACACGATTTTGAATCCCGGCAACGGAAGAAAAAAAACTAATACAAATATTGTGCTGAAATTTCGAGTAGTTATACATTTTACATGTTTTATGTATAAAATGAAATAAAGATGCTTTATTTCTCACAGCATATCGTGTAAAGCATTCTTCGATCGTACATATTGTTCAAAGAATTTAAGTTGATACTCATCAGTGTAATTATTCACACAAATGTGTGATATTTATTGTGTTTAATCATGTACCAATACAGAATTCAATTACCTCCATTTCAAACGCCTTCAATTACAACAAATCTTGCTTGTCCTGTCTTAGTGTGAACTGTGCATAGCATACATTTTCAGAAAAGCACACTACAATAAAAACGATCAGAAACAGTTGGTAATTTTTAGCCATTAAGGTTGACTTTATTGCTCTCTTTACGAACTTTGATCAGAATTTAAAAGGTAGAGAAAAATGTTCAACTTAAAGCCATAACTAATCACTTGCTGTTAACCTTTCCACACTTCAATGACAAATACAACCTGTTATTGATTAATGCATTCACTAACCTATATGTCCAAGGCCTTCAATGACAAAACAAAATTCTGGTGTGTCTTGTCCCGCTATGATATGTGGTTTAGATGCACTTATCTATAGGACTAGCACGATCTAAACTATCAGATATATAGCTATAAAACAATCGTACGTACAATATATAATTATGTGAATACAATAATTCTAAATGATATGCAATGTATATAAGCCAGACATATTTTTTTTATCTAATTATTTCCAACGAAAATTGTAACTAAAAAAACATTTTTTGTTATGTTTTTTGACAATTATGTTTGTTTGAAATGTGTAAAAAAAGGGAACGCTTGTTGACAATTGTCGATGACTATCATAATGAAATGCTTTTGAAACGTTTAAATCGGATATCCATATAATTTTTAAAGCGAAAGTTTTATGAAAAATGTTTAGGTTTCCTACACATTAGTGGTATTTATTTTTTAGAAAGAGAAAATGTGCTTCTTATACAAACGCCACCTTACCATACTTGTAAACAACTACCACATTCATTGATCTGCTATTGATATCTCATACATTTAAGATCAAGATCAAGCAAATCATTTGAAATAGTTATACAAGACATTATATGGGACGATGATCAAAAACATGTTTGAAATGATTTCAAACTACATTTTTGCGACAAAAACTTATCAGTTCGATAATCAAGATGATTCAAACGAACCATCTGCACCTGTATGTACATGTACTCATGCAAATTCATTGATTTTCAACACTAGCATAAATTCGGGTGTTGATGGTTTTGTAAATTACGAAGCAAAATCATTTGTTAAAATTGTGTAGTGTCTTATAAGCTATAAGATATCGTTTAGCATTATTATGTTTAACGTTTATTGAGCAACATAATAAAACTTAACATGACGACATTGCACAATAATTAAAGGGAAAAGTTGAAAAATATATATTAAAAAAAAACATAATATCTACCTGGTAATGTTGCGCCCTCCTCTATTGTGGTCTCTCCGAACGTTGATTTTTACAAGAAATGTTTAAAAGGTCGAACGAATTTTCAACCAAACGGCATATGGTTTACTAGCCTATCACTTTCAGTGTTCCGACGTACTGTGTACTGTCAAAGTAACAATTAGAACTAGCCGTTTGGTCATCCAATGACATATATCCTACAGAACAATATCTGGTAGGAACACATGGTGTTAGATTAGAGTTAGATATTAAAAATACAACAGCAACACCGAGTTAAGGTGTTCATAACATTTCTTGGAGATAACTCTGTAAACACAGAGCTGAACGTTTTATCTCGTTCTATTGTTATGGAAAAATTAAGCTTCTCAATATGAGAATCAGGTATTGCACTTCAAACTCAAGCAAATTAATTTGCTGTGGCTCTTGTCCTTTGCGAGTATGGTCTTGAGTAAACGATGATAGTGCGTCGGAAGGAATGATAAATGGCTGACCCGTGTTGAGAGAGAGCCATATCTCTTGCACGTTAAAGACACCCATGTAGATTTCGTAAAAGAGCAGGCTAATGCCGCTACAAGGCAGCAGTTGCACCCACAAAGTGGAAATGGAGTAATGATCAGTTTCAAAACTTGTTTCCCAATCAACTATCAATAAATATGTTTAAACTATCCTGTCGCTGATCAATTTTTTCTAATACGTCAATGATTTACGCGCCTGGAGTATTAGATTATAATCCTTGCACCTTTGAAAAATATTTATGAATCAACGCAAGAAAAAAACTAGATATGAAATTCGTTTTTGCAAGGCCTGTGTATTGTCCATAAAACAATTTAGTGACGCCCAAATCAACACAAAAGAGGCAAATTAAAGTTAAGTTGAAGAGCATCATTGATCCGAAATATGATAATTAAGTTCATATCAACACGGGAGTGCAGACTCAGATGTTAGCAAATATGAATTCTTTAACCATCGTTGCGAACACACAATTGAAATCTTTTAATTTAAAACGTACATTAAAATTGAAAGCTTATTTATAAATGTCTGTAGTTTTTTTATGTTAAAATTTGTGTTACCAAATTCATGTCATAATATCTCATGCCGGTACCTTTAGTATGATATTGATGGACAAAGTATACTTGCGTAACATTTATGTTACTTAGTACTTATTAATCAAGGTTAAGCTTTTTTCAGTAAACATGTGTTTTTTTATAATCCAAACTGATACAAACTGATTTTTTTTTTTACTCTAAAATAAATTGTGAAATGATTAATACTTAGCATATATCTAACATGACTTATACATGATGCGCAAGGATCGTCGCAGTGAAGAATGAAAAAGCAGGTAAAACTGTTCTTTTTTATTATATTTTACAGTCTGCTGATGTTTATATTTTCATTTTCATCGGGACCAGAAACCCATCAATATTTCATGGACATGGTCAAGGCTACATACTTAACTCTTAAATTGATTCTTTGGATTGAATTAATTGATATAGAAAAAATAAAGGCTTATTAGTTAAATTTGAACATATCAAAACTTAACCCTTGATTATGTCTATAAAATATGACGTAACTTCAAAATATTTTATCGCAATTTCAGGAAAGATTTGATCAACAATGGCATATGATTGACAACTTTAAGATACTTAAAACCATGGAATTATAGACATGCATTTGAAATAGAGTGACACATCTTGGATTATTAAACACACATCGTTAATTGAGGGACCGACTGTGCAAGGGCTATATAGCCAGTCAAGGTCGTTAAAAATTTCTATTTGTCACACCTTGTATTCTTCTCGTTTTAAACTCAAGAAAGGAATTGGTGTTTGAATAAAAAGCATGAAAATTAAAAATATATAATGTTACGTGCAAAAAAAAAGATATTCTCCCTCAATAATTTTCATTCATATGTTTTTATAGAATGCAGTATTATCTTTTCAGTAGTATTAAGAAAATGTATGGACAGGTCAAAGACCCAATATAATTCAATCGATGAAAACTAATCATTCAAACACTCTTTGGATATATTGCATACTTATGAATGACCTGACTATACATTTTTTGAATGATTTGCAGTCATAGGTCAATGTAATTTTAAAGAGAACCGCACATTGAGGCAGTGAACAATATAGATTAAAATACCCAAATTACTAGCATGTGATTATTCTCCAATCATTTCAATTAATTTCAAATAATCATAAAACAAATCAGTTTATTAAAATTGACATTACAAAACAACGATTTATTAACATAGTACAAAATGTATCACAGTAGATATAAACCATTGCTACGCGCCATATTACAGTCATTTGTTAATCTAAGTAAATTTAGTCTGTCAAACCGTTAAGTATACCGATATAGTAAGAAAAACATGCTATCAAGATAATCCAAGATGGCGTCAGATGTGTCTGTATTTAGGTCTGGTCAAGAACAGACCTGTCTTAAGGTCTGGTCTGGTCTGGAGAAGCCCTGTCCAAATGTCTTTTTAGAAGTAGACATGTCCACGGGACTGGTTCATAACAGACGTGTTCACATGTCTGAACCAAAGATGACCTCCTGCAGTCCTAAAAAAGCCTTGACTCATTTAAATGTCTTAAGTTAACTTGGAAAGCGGTCAACGAGTCTGCTCAAAGTGTGTTGTGCAGTTCAGGACTGCATCGGTAAAACAACACTTCAGCTTGCAATGATGAACTACGTTTTTGCAGTATAATGTCGTCGCCATAGTAGCTGTTATAAAATTACAATTGACCACTTTGACTGTATTAGCATAAAACTTTGCCTTACAAATATTCTTTAAGTGTTCAAAGATGTTAAGTTGGTACATATTCACTGTATATTACAAGTGTCAGCCCTTAATTTTTCATATGCCTCATTTGAGAGCTTTGGGAATTATTTCGAACATTAATTTGTTCATATTTTGACAGATTGAGACATATTGAACTGCAAAGTGTTTAAAAGTAAATCACAACTATGCAGTGCTACGTGTTACCTTGATGATAAAATGTCGTTACAAACTGTATGTCCTTAAATGTTTCAAAACGCGTAAAGCTTATGTATGATGTTTGAAATATCATTAGAATACTAATATTTTACCTTCATTAATGCAAGTAACAGTGAGAATACAAAAAAAAATACATTACCTTTTTTTAAATAATCTTAATTGTGTTCAAAACAGTTAGTTTATATGTTTTAGGTCAAGTGTTTTATCATGGACAAAAAAGTTGAAAGCTTTAAAAATGTATTTTGATTCTTTCTACAATAAAACGTAACATCTTGTAAAAGTCGTTATAGAAATTATAATTGATCCATGAACTTATGTTTGTCAATATATTGAATGTACACATGTAGTCAGATGCTTGTAGAAGGGGGATTGCTGCAGACTCATATATAACATGCATCTAAACTACCTTTAATTTAGCAAGTTAATCAACTATGTGACCAATGCTTATCAATCATCAAAGACATTTCAGAAAGTCTGACAACAATTTAAAAACTCTGATCATCAATCCCCTTGAATTTGTTAAAAGGTGTGTATATGTTAAGTATTGCTGAAGTAAAATACTTATTATAATAATAACTACAAGAATAGAACAACATTTGATTCAACAAATTATTTCCATAAGCGTACACCAAAACGTTGTGATTGGTTTGAAAAGTGATAAACAATAGAAATTCAGCCAATGACTTAATGTTATTTTCATTTGGTGTACGAACAATGAGATTACCCGTAGTCATTTAGGTTATAAAAAGGTGAATTGTTTAACCACTGAAAATGCTTATTTTTATAGTACAGTTGTATGTAGCTGCTAGTCAATTTTATTCATAAATACAAATACATAGTATTGTTGTCTTAACGTGCAATATAGACATCAAATTATGTAAATCTTAGTTTACCAAAAGTGTAAGTGAATTTACATCTGTAAGCTTATCAAGTTATCAAAACCATGTTTGTGAATACCAGTAATATTACTAAAAATGTAAATAATATTAGGCTAAAATTTCAAGAATTATGAATATGAACATGAAGTAAGGCAACAATTTATTGAAAACACAACAAATTATATTATTGAAAAATATTCTAACTTCCTTATGATATTTATTTCTAGACATTCTGTCTGACAGAATATTGTAAAACTGCCAGAAGTAAATGTTCACTGTCACGATTGCGTGATGTTTGATTAATAAATTATAGAGGCCCACATGGGGATGTCCAAGTTATCAAATAAGCACAAATGTTTTGCCAATATAATTACATTATAATTAGTTATGTTTTAACAAGATAAACAAATAGTCAAAAATACAGACCTAGATTATCAATGATCATAAAATATTTAGTCTGGTAATAAAATGATAACTTAAAAAATGGCAAAGTAATCGAATAATCAAAAACCCCATGAGGAGGCTCATCATAGAAGATTAAACTTAAACTTCCCTTAAGAAAGGTAAGAATCGTGATCTGAAAAATACTGTCCACATGTCGTGGATGAATATAGGAAGATAAAATATCAACAGGTGTGTTTCCGAACATACTATTAGAATGTTGTCATATTTTACATAACATGAACAAGAACAATTTATTTCTAGACTCGTATATGGTCGTTGTTTACAAGCTTAATATTTGTATATTCCGAAGGCATACTCAATATTTTACGGAGTCATTTTTTGTAATTTCAAATGTTCATCTGTTGCTCAGTTGCCACCTTGTGAACAGTTCACTTGGGCTTAACAAAACAAAGTAATAAAAATCAAGAAGTAGTAATAATAATCAACTAAAAGAGGGACGAAAGATACCAACGGGACAGTCAAACTCATAAATCTAAAACAAACTGACAACGCCATGGCTAAAAATGAAAAAGACAAACAAACAACAGCACACACAACTAAGACGCATCCGGTGGGTTCTTAAAAAAATCCTCAGAAGAAAATGAAAATGTAACTTGTATCTATAGTTTTTATTACCATCAAAAATCTATATTCAAATAATATCTGCTGAACGTTAAACAAACACGATATTTTATCTAATTAATTTGTCAAGCTTTGACGCTGGTCCGCTAGTGTAGTTATTGTTACACATGTTACATGCATCGTTGAAATTAAGATTGATGTTGATACTTATTTTTACGGAAAAGCTGTAAAATACACTAGATTTGTATGTTCAACATCTTCAAAAGGAATACGCTTGGTTTTTTTCGTACAATAATTCAATAGGTTATTTAGTTCGACAGGAAATGCCTCGTTTTTGTTACGTTGCAATGTTTGGGTACACAATGTACCATACAAATAACAAATCAAATTCTGTGACATGTTATTATCTACGAGGTACATGTATAGTACAATGGTCATTTAAAAATGAAAGCGTCCTGAAGATTCCAAGTGGTATTGCTGTAGATTGGTAAAACTTTTAAGAATGTGATTGTTTTAGCCGCTAATGGACAGGAATATAAGAAAATACTTTATGCCAGAGATGGTCTTCAAGATGCAACAGGTCTTCATTATAATAGAAATACAAATCAGTTACTAGTTGCAAATCATAAGTAAAAAGGAATGATTTTTACATTGGTTTGACTTGCAAACATTCTTAATTGATTACTAGAATTAAATCATAGAAGCTCTGTATTAAACTTTTTTCTTATTATCATTATCATTATTATTTTTATCTTTTTTTTTATTTTGTGAAGTTTTTATTATCGAGTTGAATATAGCTTTGTTTTATAGAATAGAGAAAAAATCAGCTTAAGAACATTAATATAATGTTTGAATTGATAATAAATACATACAGCCATATTATTTTACTCTCTCTCGGAATATCGTATGCATCTAGTTTCACATTATACGACCTATTAGTTGTATGAAAGCAAACGGACAAGGCAACAAGGGTTCCAAAAGGTATAATACCCCGCCTCATTCTCTTTGTGTCAGTATCAAATCAGAAGACTGTAGTTCAGTGTTTGTCGTTTTTCTATGTCTGTTATATTATTTTTCATAATTTGTATTGTCATATGCGAGTTCGTTATTTTTCTTAGTTATTTTGTTTAATATTTTTCAAGTCGGAGTCTGTAAAGCTTGTTGAATTACTCACGGTTGCCAATAATCCACTTCATTTCAATTTTGGTTGAAAGTTGCCCCATTGTCTATTGTACCGCATTCTCTTATTTTTTATAATTGGTATATCAACCCAGCAACCACATGAATCACTGAATACCTTCTTGTGTATGAAGAACCATTCTTAGAACTTCGTTTATATTTAATTCACCATTATGACAGGGCTGATCATTATTTAGAAAATTCATCCGAGTAAATAATAACAATTATCATTAGTTATCTTAGTAAAGTTGAACTCATCGCTTCGTAGATTTTACTCCTTCACGAGTTGGTTGACTGTTGTGGAATATTCGTTTCACAGATGATATCGGATTTATTCCTTATGTCGTAACTACATTCCCGTTCCCTTTTCATGAATGTGACCTACCAAATTAGACTTTTTACCGGCTTTGTAAGGAGACGAGTAACATGACGGGTGCCAGATGTAGAGCAGGATCTGTTTGCCCTTCAAGGTCGACCCCGGTTCTTCGTAGGATTAGTGTTGCTGTTCAGTCCAGTCAATCAAGCATAAATTTGACCATAACCTTGAAGTTATTGCAACAGAAGATTTAAGAAAATAAATATTTAGCATTATACACAAGATATACACAGAAAAAAAAGTCCCGTAAAATCTTACTTGAGGAAAACTAAAAAATAATTATTCAAAAATTCCTATAGAGATTTGCATTGATATGGGAGATAACTCTGCATAAAAAGGCAGAAATATCCATAAAAAATTATACCAAATTATAACTTTACCGTTTCTATTCAGCAGCATGTATTAAGTCTTTATATTTTAGCCGTCTTCAAAGTATAACAAACAACTCTAAAGGTGTTTTTAAATCTTTTATCATGCTACATCATAGATTTAATAATTTATTAGGGACGACATCAAAAGATCGATGTAGGATAAAGAACTTAATTCAAATAGTTTGGGGGTGGGGGTTAAAATTCTGCAAGTTTTGTATATCTAAAATCGAGTTTTACATATATCCCTATTGGCAGTCAGGGGCGTTACTTCAACAAGTTATTTTTTTAATTACTTATATAAGTATTTTTTTATTTTAAAAATAATAAAATTACTTAATAGAGTTATTTTAATTTTCAATAGAAACATAGACTAAATGTAGTCTTCATGATTTTAAACAACATTTTATATCACAAAATAAAGAATTTATCAGATTTGAGAGGAGTATAGAGATAAAGGGTTACTTTGAAAATAATGACAAAAATATTACTTGAATAAGTTATTTTATACATTTTTTAAAAAAATAGCAATTACACTTATCTAAGGCACATATGTAATTGATTTAGGTTACAAATTATAAATAACTTCAGGTCTTAATTAATTCACAAGTATCTATCTATTTATATCAGTCTACCTTCAAGATTTTTGAGGAAAATGATAATTTAATAGTCCCAAGTGACCAATCTTTGACCCAGAAGCGTCGGTATGAAAGATAAGTGCGTCGGAAAGTTAATTAGTGTTTCTGAAGAATTAGTTTTTATATATCAAGGGAAAAATAACCAGATAACTGTGAAAATTATCTAAAGCTAGTAAAATCTGTATTCTTGGACACCTATAAAAATAATATTAAGAAAAATAACTTATATATTTTATATTTAAATTAGCCTCGTTTTCAACATTACTTGTATAGGTAATTTTAATTGTTACTTGTTTAAGTAATGCCCCTGACTGATTGGTAAATCAATTTTTCCCAAATTAAGTTAAGAGGGGTTTTTTTTATGGAGAGGGTCAGGGGAAAAACTATATGAATTAAGTTTTTTATCCTACATTGAACTTTTGATGTCGTCCCTTAGTTGACCATTTATTAGATTTTTCAGCATGTCAAGGTAAAGAATCACAAATTGAATAAATCTTCTTTCTGTGGTTTAAAGTTTCTTTAAACAAGGTAGATGCTGAACAAATATAATTTACAGAATGATATAAACCATACCAAATATTCACATCATTTTTTCAAATGAGCAGAAGATTATATAATGTAGTCAATTTAAGTATTTATAACCCCACCAAAGTATCATATTTTACATGAATTTTAAGAAAAATCAACCAAAAACTGACAAAAAGGACTATTTTTTTGCGGAGCAATCTCCCTTTACAATGGTAATTTCCATAAGTATTTAAAAATGCAAAATTTGAGTGTTTCTCAAGTTAGATGTTATGGGACTTTTTCTGTGTATATTTGGGGCTAAATGAGAACGAAAACATTTTCTGTTGCAATTTAATTCGAAGTTCAAACTTATTTTGCTGAACTAGTTGTACCCCTAATTGTGACATTATAATATATTGTGTCTTTTTGTTTTGTTCACACATTTGTGTCAATATAATGAAATGGGATGCATATGTCATACAAGTGAGAGAATAACGCTTTAAAACCAGTTTTAATTCACCATTTTCATCGTAAAAAAATGCCTGTACCAACAGTAATATGACAATTGTTATCCATTCGTTTGATGTGTTTGATATCGTCAAATTAAATATGCGCGAAGTTGGCCAGAAACGACTTAACGCAAAATGAGGTATTCATGAAAATAATTTGGTTTACTTTTTGTCTTATTTAACATTTTAAAATATTCAATAAATGATATACGAATAATCTCTGGAAGATCATATTTAATCAAATTTATAAAATCTGTACAATTGACATGCCAGATTCTCTATTCCCATATATCAGCTGGTCGTCAGTGCTATCGGAATAAATTTCAAGGGTATCATTTACGTTAAGTTGTACAACAGAAACGAAAGTCATGGTTTCAAAATCATAAACATAATCGCTGACTGATCCAAATGCGTCTCCAATAAAAGTTTTGTTTTTGCGAACACTAAATGCACAATGGTGTGCATTGGATGATATATATGCAGCGATTTGGTAAATGCCACTTCTTTCACATGTAAAAATCCCTGAAGATTTAAAAGAGGTAACATTTCCTACACCATTTGCAATGATAATGTCACTAAAAAGTATGTTTTGTCCATTTGTATAATTTCCTCTGGTTGCCCCTGCCACCAGGATAACTGAAATATAAAAAAAGATATACAGATAAAACAGAAATTCAGTTATCTCATTGTGATGATCTAATGATCAATGCATAATTCAACTGAAGTTAAAAAACATCACTTTTAGGAGTAGTAAAACAATTAGTAAAACAAAGCTTGTACAAATATAAAAATAAATAGTGGTATAATTGTCAATGAGTCAGCTGTTCTGTTATTGCATATATTTATTGTGCCTACAATATTTAGCTAACAAAAATGTCAGTTGTAAAAGGCATTATCATAAATTTGAGATTTTTCAGTATAGGCACATTTAACGACATCGGGCCAGAATAATAGACAAAATGAAAATAAGTTTTCCACCGCGTTGCTTCTTTGCAAATGTTTTAACAATATAGCCGGCTTTTGGATATGCAAGTACAATTAAATGTTTCGGAGTGTATGTGAATGCAATATAGTATTCATTTTCAGCAGCATGGAAGTAATTTTTACGATCAACAATGGATAATGAACAGCATTTTAAATTGTAATTTATGATTTGATTTATATTTTTGATGTTTTAATGCCACTTTTAAGCACCCCATTTAGGCTACTTCGTGGCGGCCAACTTGTATTGGTGGTGGAGGTCGGACTGACCGCAGAAAACCACCGACCTTCGATAGGAAAACTGACGTTCCTAGTGAATTAAGATTGGAGTCGTGTGCACCTGCACGAGCGGGGTTCGAACTCACAACCTCAGTGTTTACTGGCTAGTGATTACCATATTAAATACCTAGACCACTCGACCAACGAGGTCCCTGTATTTTATGTGTTGTGTCAATATTGTAAATGTATATGATTTGAAAGTATTTATATTAGTGTGGTAATGGCGGGTAAAAACACCAACCCAAATCAAATAATGACAAACATCAATTACATCCTTAATATTCATTATGAATTACAAAGCCTTCAGGCTATAAATATAAATAAGTTTTAGATGCATGCATTTTTTGAAAATGATCTCTTATGTGTTAACAGGTTTCAAAACAAACGTTACACTTTCTTACCTAGAGGATTGTTCAATTACAGTCATGATTTAACTGAAAGGCCCATAATCAAGTTTTATAACAATTTTGTCAAATGAGGTGATAGTAAATATATGTTAACTTACCTCTATTATCTAATTCATTCAATCGTTTTGCTAGTTTTCTTTCTGTAAGATCGGCCTTGTTAAAAAGTGCAAGAACATCATTCTTTCTTGCTTCTAGGTTATTTTCAAGAATGTTAACTCTGCCATTGGTTTTCTGCATTTCATTCTCTAAATGTTTTGTTTCATTAAGAATATCGTTTACCCTTTGCAAATCAGAAACAGTCTTTAAATGTTTTAATGACGATACTTCATTTCCCAAATCCTTAGTAATAACATCTAACTTCGAGACGTTTTGAAGCATGTACATAATGTCGACACTATGCATTTTTTGTTGTTGAAGATATTCATTCTGTAAAGCTGTATATTGTTGTTAGAGGATATTAAGGCGATTTTGCAGTGTATCTGTTCTATTAAGCAGATGGTTATACTGTTTTTCTACTGTTCCGTTGAGAGAAGATTTGTTAAGATCCAAATATTTATTCGTGACTTCCTGTTGTGTGGTAAGCAGATCTCTCTGCAACTGCACAATGATCTGATTTTGTTTCCTCTGATTGTCTCTTTGTTCTAGCAACAACTTCATCAGCACATCAAAATGAACGTCAGTTATCAGAGAGCTTGTTGTTGGAGGTTGGAGCGTTTTCCCTTCAAGCAAAAATCCATTTGCAAAACAAACGAACGAAACAAAATAACTGATTAAAATCATGTCTTCTTTGAAAAGTTGAGAATATAGACTTTAAATGTATAGCTTATATACCGTTTTGAAAATCAAATGATATTATCAACCACGGTTTTGTCGTCTCTAGCTTCATTGATATGTTCTTTCTTACATTTATCAATACAGTAAACATGTTATACCGGTAAACGGTACATTTTCAAAATCATCATGTTTATGAATAGGTCCGTAATCTTTGTAAATTACTTTGAACAACGTAATCAACATAACTAATCTCACCTTGTTTTGATTGATACCATACAGTGGTTAACGATACATGTATCCTGTTCAGTAAGGACAAAATCGATTCAGTAATTGGGTTATGTCACATATTGTTGATATATTCTGTATTCAATTTGGGCTCGTTAAACTTTAACTGAACCTCGATAACATAAGGCTTTAACCCCTTTAAAAGTTTGAAAATCAACTGAATTAAGTCTTTCAGAACACGTATTCGTTTGTCATATTTGTATAAACAGCTTTTATAATCAGTCAATTTTTTTCTTAAAATGATCAAATCTACTGTAACATGTAACAATCCATATTTATTTCCTCTACAGATGATGTTTGGTATACATTAATCTTCTTTTAAATAATATTGAAAAACAAATTCAGTCATCGACTTCGTTTTTACCATAATCATCATTCAAAGTGGTGTTTTAGGTGACAACATACTATAAAACGTCAAAAAAAAATTAGTGCCATCACTTGTATTAGCCGAAGAACGTCTATACGTACGTATTTTACTACAAATGAGGAACATATTCGTTAAAACACTAACATCATAATTATTTATCCAATTATCATTGTATATCACGTAAACGGAACTTTATGTATCAATACAATATTAATTGTAATGTCAAGTTTCTGATTTATCGTCAAATTGTTACTTGTAATTTGTAAAACTATATGTTTCATTTATTTCATGTTGCAGCTATTTAGAGAGTGCATTCTTAGATAAATAGGGAAAGGGTAAGGTTAAGGTTAGGGTTAGGTGTATTAATGGATTCGTTAAATATTAAATTATGGTTTACGAACTAGAATCACGGTTTGAAAAAAAAACTTTCGAAATTCTAATATCATTGACATTTTATTACGTTAAAACAAGTATTGACGCAGCAAAATTTACTGATATGATTAGCAAGACTAGTGATACATGCATACAGATAGGCTCATCTGGTATTGCTTTGTTTGTTTTTAAGTTTGATTTATTTTTAATAACATTTACGATGTTAAAATATTGGTAAACTACTGTTATTTTTAAATAATATTAGGTAAATATGAAAATATATATTAAGGTATATTTGGTGATCATCTATAATCAACATTTTACCTGTTTTTAAATATCTTTCTATTCTATGTAGGGGTCATATGCTTTTGTCAAAAAATTTGGCAATTTTTTTTTCCGTCAACGGTTAATTCGGTTGTTTTGAATATATTGACTTTGTAAATGTAATGGATATATTATTATAACTAAAACATTATTATGTTATTTGATTACTCTTGTTCTGTGATTTAACTAAATTCTTGGGCGTATCATAAAACATAAAAGAATGTAGAACTGAAAGGACGAATTGAAGTGCAATATGACAAGAATGAGAAATAGTCTGTCATAATGTTCATATAATAACTGTTTGATGAGCACGCAACATGTAACTGCTGTAAAATCCATCGGTTGAAATTCTCTTGAACGTATTTGTTGTTAAAAATAAAAGTTAATCAACGAAACCTCGAGGCTAAATCTATTTATCTCCCTTTGTACATACTTCTGTTTTTATTGATTAACGCAATTACGGCGATAACACATTTTCAGATTTCGCCCGAGCCCAGACACTGGCTTCACATTTCAGAAACGTGGTATTATTTACTACTATTTACCAGTGGTTATAATAATAGACTGAAGACAATTTCGCTAGTTCTGTCTCTATATTTACTCATGCACAATGAGTATAAGATGTTTATAGATCGGTTACAAACCCAAAACGAAAGTTACGTAATGGAAATCTATGATAGTTCCACAATTGTTGGTGTTCGTGTTCAATGCAAGATGAACGTTCCTATTGGCTTTATCCTCCGATGCTCATATACATATTGTTACAAAATAGGGATAACGGTTAAGTATAATAAGTATATTTATGTAAAGCTTTATGTAAAGCTATGATTATTTTTTTTCTTATTACCCAGACTGCACTTTCTCTGTTTTACTTCGTTTGCGGTCGCTGCCGTTTAAGTCTGGATAATTCTGTGACTGAGATTATATGTACAAACACTTTTCTATTTCAGGTACCGTGTCCGAATTATATTATTAATGTATGTATTTATTGTTATATCAACTGGGAATGATAGGATATAAAGTTCGTCTCACTGTTTGTCCAAAGGGGGGTCCCGAAATGTTACCAGCCTTATTTTTCTCCGGGTTATCAATGTTACGCTTTCTCACCTTTATCATATATTTATATACGGTTTATATATTGTAACTGGGCATATCATTTGTTAATGCTAAGCTTCCATCGTTCCCTTTTCATATATTGTTCTATATTTCTCCTACGTTTACTGGAGGCCGCCATTTATTTACCTTGATTGCGCATGTGCTTGCCGTGGGACCTATAACCCCTCGGGCAACCAACCAATGAAGTGCCGTAGAATTGCCCACGAAAACCATGGGGATGTGGGTTGTGGGCGCTAAGTATATAAAGGGCATCTTGTATGGGCTCTGGTTCTAACGTTGCAACCCAATACCAGGGACCTTTCAATATTATACACTGTAAATTATACCTGAGAAATAACCATCAGCAACTGTTCAAACATTGCTACCTGATTTTATTGAGTAGGTTTCCCCATTTAATGATAGACTGGCTTCTGACTAGATCGTTTCACTACTACTACGGAATTTACAACCGAAACATTATGATTGACGCTTGACGTTCCACTGGGGGTCTCTGAATCGTTTGATTCTCTGGGGATTATTATATTTTTGTGAAATATTTCTATTAACTGTGTATTAAATTGATTAGGAGTTGATTTTGACTCTGTTATTAATTTTAAGTGTTTTATTATATATACAAACCAGTGCCTTTACAAGCCATGCTACCAATGGTTGAAAACCAGCGAAGTAACCTACTACCAAATGTATAGTGTAACATAAAACAGTTTGAGGTCTACAGACCCGAACCGTAACAATATATTTTTTGTAACTTCTGATTTTCTCAAAGCACCAAATGAATACAAAAGTAACGCTACATTGTTACTTTATCAGTTAATCTCCTGTATTAGTCATGTTGAATATGAAATTTGTATTCAAATGCTCACTGGAATTGCAGTTATTGGAAGTACATACATGTATAATGTTGGAAGATACGTATACGTTTTTAGAATATTCAGAACTTTAATAGAAAAAAAAACGTCAAGCCAGTAAACGGTCAGAAAGATGTGTCAACTACAATTTGTTGTTACATATATGAGCATTGTATCATGCAAATCTACGTTATGTTAAGGGACTATTGCAGGATTTTAATCAAAATTGGTACCAATGGAAGCAGAGTTCTCATTAGTTTATTGTTCAGGCATAAATATTAATTTCACTCGCGAATGCGAATTTACGCTTTTCTGTTCTAAATTGAGGACGCGGTAGTAAAATCTTGACATGTCATTTGCAAGCACAATCATTTTTTATTTTCTTTTTTTTAAGTAACTGTCCGTTTAAAACTTTTGACATTTTGGAAATGCCAAAGATTTTCTACCATGGGAATAGATAACTTAACTTCGTACTTTATTTGCATTTTATTAACTATTTTCATTAAACGTCACTAATGATTCCTTGTAGACTTAACTCGTGTCTGGTGTACAACATGTTAATCCTGGTATCTTTTCATACCTACATGTCTTTTGATATAAAATGGGGGGTTTTAGAGGATGTTTATGTATTCATAAAACTTCTGAAAATAAGATATTTTTAAAACATAGTTTCCCTGAAAAATATTTTGATTGATTTAAGAAAATCCGGAAATCCTTAAATTTGAGATGTTTTATGAGACCAAAATAAGTCTCTATATAGGAGTTCAAATGAATCTTGTGTGCCTCTAGCCTTGAAATATATATCAAACATTCATGAAAGTTGAAACAGTCTTTTGGTGAGCAGTCAGCGAACTTATGTTCACGTATTGCTTTCCCTTTTTAAGAGGTGATTTCATTGGGCTGCTCTCTCATTGACATATACTAGGCATATTTTAGTAATAAAATTATAATTTAAATTAATTTCGAAAACGAATACCCTTAAATGTCAAATATAGGAATCAATATAACAAAATGTCAATACCACTGTCAAATCTATACGACTAGTTAAACAAAGGAAACAACTGTTTTGGTAAACGTATTGCATTATATCAGTAAATAACAAGAATGTGTCCTCAGTACACGAATGCCCCACTCGCACTATCATTTTCTATGTTCAGTGGACCGTGAAATTGGGGTAAAATCTCTAATTTGGCATTAAAATTAGAAAGATCATATCATAGGGAACATGTGTACCAAGTTTGAAGTTGATTGGACTTCAACTTCACCAAATTTACCTCGACCAAAAACTTTAACCTGAAGCGGGACAGACGGAGACGGACGGACGACGAACGGACGAACGAACGGACGCACAGACCAGAAAACATAATGCCCCTCTACTATCGTAGGTGGGGCATAAAAACAACTTAAAACATGTATGGGTAAATCTCCATTGATGATATTCATAATACTTCAACAGGTTACCACTTTAAAATGAAAATAGAAGATATAAGATCAAAACAAAGATGTTGATATTATGCTAACATGGCAAATGAGACAACAACCGCAATGAAAAGAAACCAACAAATATAACTGTATTTAAACAAATGCACATCAACAACATTTAAATAGACAATAACTGTTTAGTGTCTTTAAATATCAGCTGTATTTGTACGAGGCTAGGAAACAAGGTGCATGCGAGCTTTTAGCGAGCTACTACACCTGTTTCGAGCCGAGTACAAATACAGCTGATATTTAAAGACACTAAACAGTTATTGTCTTTATCCTGCAATTAGTTCTGTTTATTGTTTGTGTTTTGAAAGACACAAAAACTAACATATATAAACACATGACTTGTACAGATATAACAAAACACTGCTAGGTTTTCTTACTTAGGATGGTTCAAAGATACCGTATATCGAATACCCTATGGTAATTAGTATTGAAATAACAATAATTTTACAGTTCTCCAGACTTTTCTATCTAATTGACATTTATACACGTAACTAATTGTAGTGCTTAAAGCTTCGGTTAGGTCATAGTAATTTATTTTCAATATATATGTAATGTTTTTCAAATTGAAAATGTTTTATTAAATTTCAACTTTGTTTGCATAAATGCAGTTTAACAATACATAATTTTTATTTTCGATTTCCATATTTATCAAAAACTGAATGCCTAAATGCCGTATGATTTTGAAACAATTCAAGGAATGAAAAATATATTTAAAATAAGATGTTATGAAAATGTAACAAAATTATTATGAGTTTTTTTTATATTACAGTCATTTATGTTACATTGTATACTAATAAAAATCTAATTTGTTTGCTTTTCCATTTCTGTCAAATTCATGACATAACGAAACAATCGTGCATGCTTTTAACTAAATTATTTCAATCATCGCCAACTAGCACCAGATTTCTCTTATTGTAAGTGCATGTACACTGGCTCTCATCAGTTGCATTGGGTCTTTATTATAAATCACACATTGATCCAACTGTTGCATTTATTTTCCTGTTATCATTTGCTAATGATTACTGTTAAAGTTTAAAGCGAAATTTACCCACATCTTGGTCGTCCAATTCTGATAATAAATGTTTGTTTATGAAATGCTGTACAAGACTCACGCTCACATTTTTAAAGCTGGATTTTTTCGGGGTAGAAAATCACGAACAACATTGTATTGTGGTATAATCTATTTATATTTATTAATCTATTCTGATTCATTGAATTTTCTCATTTGCATTATCTGTCTCTTTTTCTTGGGATCTTTATATTATATTATTCTGTATACAATTAGATATTAAAAAAAAACACACTACAAAGGAAGATTGAAAAATAAAACAAAAACTATTGTAACCCGTTACATGCTAATGAGCCTACTCCTAGTTAGGAAAATAAACATTTATGACTCAACATATAGTCTTCTACAATGAATAAACGACTGTATTATATATCGAACCAAATTAACTGCCGGAGAAAACAAGAAGTGAATAAGTCATTAGGTAACTACCAAATATATATGTCATACAAGTTAAATTCATAAAAAGGACAAAGGGAAAAAATTAAATGCGAGCAGCTTATTCTGACCAACAGTTTCTATTCATCACGCTTCATTAGTCAGGTTTGAAACAATTTAACACCACCTATTATTATATTACTGAAATACTGCTTAATTCATTAACGGTGTGTGAAGTCATCTAGATCTGCTCGGGGAAAAGAACGCAGTCCCTGTCCCACTTGATGCTTATAATATTGTCCTGTTTTTATTTTTCCATGTTTTCTGTTTGGTCAGATGTTGCCCGTTTTTATTGGACGTATCTAGACGTATGTGTGAAACCGAATTCCGTTTGCACAAAACGTGTATTTTGTTATGTGGTGTGTGTGCGGGATTGTTCTTACGGACTTTGTTTTGGTCTGGAATATATATATGTCATCGGGTACGATTAAAACCAAAAGTATATTATCATGTTGTTTTTTAAAGACAAAAGTATAGTCAGCTATAAAATTCCCCGAAATGACAAATGTAAAACAATTCAACCGAGAAAACTAACGGCCTAATTAATGTACAAAATAATGAACGAAAAACAAATATGTTACACAGCAATAAAACGACAACCAATTACACAATTACAGGCTCCTTACTTTGGACAGACACTTACAGAATGTGGCGGGGTTAAATTAGTTTGAAAGCGACAACCCTCCCTCTAACCATTCAAAAGTACAACATAGCAACAAACTATATAAATCACTTTGTTGTGGCTATATGACAGATATAGAAACTGCTTAACACGCTTCAACTCAATATAACAAAATTTCAATACCACGCCACGTTTAAAGTTATTCGCTTCCATAGAAGCCAAGAAAAGATTTGCGAAAAGTTTCGTCATGCAACAACGCGTGTCGTAAAATATCAAACAATCGGCAAATGTTCATGCTTCAACTCCTTGCTACAAGTACATGTCAGATTAAACCTCCGTTGCATTTGAATATTTCATTTATACGTATTGTATTGTATTTAACGAATGATTTTTTGTTATCCAATTTGGCGTTTTGAGTCGCATTCAACCTACGACATTTACAAAATGTGAATATCGCCCTAAGCAGAAACATTCCTACCACTTAATTGGAGTGCCATTCGAAAGTCCATTGTTACACATAATTTTTTCTAACTGGTTTTATCTATACCAAGCTTGGCCTGTAAAATAACCGATGATGAACCATTCCTAATCGTACGAGACTATATTCCTATTCCTTGTGATGCACTCAAAGATTTTTTTTCTTCAAAATTTGCCGAAGTATAAAGACATATTCAATTCCGTTATGCACAAAACAAGAAAAATAGCCAACACTGTCTACCTTTTAGTCAGAATCATATGTCCCGATACATTGATATGTCGCCTAAAACTGTTAATCCTTTTTTAAAGAAGACAGCAATTTTCATGTCCATGGGTATTATTATTATTAATTAACTGTTTATCAAACTTGGAAGAATTAAAAATATCGTGAATTGTGTACTGAATGAATAAATAGCCTAAAATACATTTGTCAAAACCTTCCTGCTGAATTTTTGTTCCTGAAAGATTTTAAACTCGAACGTGAAATTCATAAGACATATAGGTGTAAGTACAAGTAAGGTTGAACTCTCTTTTTGGCGTATCGTACACTGTTATCACTTCCTTTTTAACCGATTTCGTGACTTGAAACTAGTATACCAACCAACCATGTCCTAATTTAATTAGATAAATAAAGGCAACAGTAGTATACCGCTATTCGAAAGTCATAAATCGATTGAGGGAAAACATATCCGGGTTACAAACTGAAACCGAGGAAATCACATCACATATAAAAGGAAAACAATGAAACAACAGAAACTCTAAAGTGCAACAAAAAACAAACGACAATGTCATACACACCGAAACGAACTATAAGATAAAAACTGCCATTTTCCTGACTTAGTACAGGACATTTTAAGAAAAAAATGGTGGATTGAACCTGGTTTTGTGGCTAGCCAAACCTCGCGCTTTTATGGAAATATTAGATATAGAGTCATCTATATAGAGACATCTATCATTTACAACCGATTTGTGACTTTTTAACAGCGGTATACTACGGTTGCCTTAAATTGTTTGCCTATATAACCAACCTTTGCTGTTAGCAAAATATGCCTAGTATATTCTACTAAAGATAGTCTGTATATTTAATTTAATAACTGGTTTGTATGAAACTAAGAAACAGTGATATTCAAGGAACCAATTTATTTCTAGAATAGCTTATCATATATAAATATATCAAAACAGACAGAGAGTGATTAGTATATGCCAACACCGACTAGCCAGTTATTAGTTATAAAACAGATTAGATTCAATGTAATTCAAACCGTATTGTCCTACATGTATTCGGAACTAAGGTGAACCAGAAGAAGTCATCTAAGTCAATTATTTTGCGTAACCAATAACAACCATGACAAATAATAATGTAATTGCAGATAGATTAGAACGCTTTTTAAAAGAATTATGGCAATACGAAGCATCTGAGCATTAACGAAGGGGATATGGTAAGAGCCATGATTTGGCTTCTAAAATCAACAAAAAAAAATAATATTATTAATAATAATAATATATTTATATTATTGATAATGAACAGGACTACTTAACTTTACCCTTTTGCAAAGTTCAATTATGATGTTACCAAGGGGTCATACGTATGTTGCCACTCAATTGTTTTAGACCGAATTAATATGAGCAATGACCTCATCAAGAAAGATATTGTAACATAGAAATAAGGAGATATGTTGTATGATGTCCAATGTGACAACTCTCAACCAAAGGCCATATGACGTGCATGTCAGCAGTTATAGGCAAGCATACGTCTTCAATTGAGAGGAAATACAACACTGTATTATCGCCAATAAAAGGCCCCGACATGAAAAATATGAAACAATTCGATTAAAAAAACTATCATCCAAAACAATGGACGGCATTGATCAGATAATAGTGATTTATATAATGATGTATTCATGTTTGATTACGTTGATAAAATCCTCCAATCTTAACGAGCAATCTGCTTCTTATTAGAAACTGATCAGAAGTATTTTATTTTATTTTCAATTGATATTTTGTGTTTGGTTTTGATATTTATGTCACCCGATCGACAATGTTCATGTTTTTAAGCCCGGGATTTCGGTATCAGGGCCCCTCAGACCAACTTTCAAATGAGTCATTTATGCGAAATTCAAATCCTACCATTGGCATGTTAATAGGGCTCTCAAAAGGAAAAGCACTGATGGTTTGTCCTAGAAGCACATTTTAATAGAATAATAATGGTCTATAAGCAGTTTCAGTTGGTATATGACGGTATATAAGATTATGGAGGGAAAAAATTGCAGCAGGGGTTTGACTTTGGAATATTCAAAATGGCCGGCGTTACCATGGGAACAGCAAAATTATGAAAAACTTCAAAATGCTTCAAATTTAATAAAACTTATGTAGACTTAACTTTTGAGTTTCGAATTTTCAAAATGGCCGCCGTTACCATGGAAACAGCAAAAATTTTCTGAATGGCTGCCTCTGGCCTGGCAATGGGGAAAGGGTGCTATCCGCTATTGCTTGCAATGGCAAATCTAGTTATTATTATTTTTCTTCCACCTGATTTTGTCCGCCCGCTTTCTCACAGCTAAAGGAACCAATCTGAATGATGGTGCACTATAACAAGGAACCCTGAATTTCCTTTTGACTTTTTGACTTTTGAACCAAAAAATGGCTGCCATCACCATTGAAACAGAACAATGGTGAAAAAACATAATTTTGGAGTTAGGTGAATTGTTTGAGAATGATTAAGCTTTAAATCTTTAGACTTTGATACAATGTAGGTGTCCACTATATACTGCTTTGGGATGATTTTGGCAATCATTGGAACTGCTATGTTGCCATGGATACTACAAAATATGGAAATGCACCAAATTTCATAAAACTTCACAGTAACGATGAGCAACATTTTTAGATGTGGAATTTGGCGTTGGAATTTCCAAAATGTCTGCCGTTTCCATGGAAACAATGCAAAAAGGTCAAAATGCTCTAAAAACTTCCGGGTTTGGTGAATAACTTTGGTATGCTTGAACTTAAAATCATCAAATTTTTATACAATACAGTTGTCCACTATATACAGGTTTTGTATGATTTTGACAATCATTGGAACTACTATGTTACCATGGATACAGGAGCAAAAATTTCAGTATGCTTCAAAATGGATGAAACTTGATATGATTGTTAACTGTCGTGTCTACATATGACTTTTGAAGTTGAAATTTCCAAAATGGCCACGGTTGCCATGGAAACTGCAAAAATGTCAACAATTCTCAAAATGGTTTTGACTTATTGAAATTTGATATTATTTGTTACTGACAAGTAAAGATGAGACTTTTGGCTATGAAATTTTCAAAATGGCTGCCGTTGCCATGGAAACGGTGTAAATGTGAAATACTTTAAAATGCTCTCAGTATACGGGAAATTTATAAAAAGATGAATAGCCATGCATATTTGTGCGTTTACTGCGAAAGAAGTTTGAAATGGCCGCCGCTTAGTGGCAATAGGGGGAAGGGTGACATCCGCTATTGCTTGCAATGGCAATTCTAGTTATTATTATGGCGCCCTTAACGGAGTTGGGGTGACGTATTGTTATTCTACGTTTCTTTTTAAGTCACCAAAACGGAGTTTTGGAGACTTTATGTTTTTGTCCAGTTTCTTATTATGGCACCCTCAACGGAGTTGGGGTGACGTATTGTTATTCTACGTTTCTTTTTTTCTTATTATTTTTATTTATTCTTCCACTTTTTTTGTCCAGCTTATATCTTGAAACTGGATGAACCAATTGTCATGGGACTATACCAGAATGTTAACCAGCATGTGCAGATTTGCAATCGGGGTATGGCATTTTCAACATGGCCACCGTTGCCATGGAAACAGCAAAAATGTAAAAAAAACTAAAAATGCTCAAAAATGATTCAAACTTCACACAAATATTGACTGGCATATACAGAAATGGTATTTGTCTTTGGAATTTTCAAAATGGCCGCCGTAACCATGGAAACTGCAAAAATTTCAAAATACTCCAAAATTGACGAAACTTTACAGAAATGTTAATAGACAACATTAAATGGGGTCTTTGACTTAGGAATTTCCAAAATGGCTGCTGCTCACCTGGCAATTAGGGAAGGGTGCCATCCGTTATTGCTAGCAATTACAAATCTAGTTCTTCTTATTCTTCTCTTTCTGACCCCTTAAACTGTCCTACCATTTTTTTGGAACCAGTAGAGGATGGAAACTTTATATTTTTTCTGGGTATGGGTATGCATCATGGGGGTTGCAGAACCCAAGGTCCGCGTAACCAGGGTGTCATCTTGGCATAATTAGGGATGCTCAAAGATGGGTGGGGTCAAAAAAAATTTACATTTCTTTAATTTTCTACTGTATGTAGAGTAGATGGAATTATGATTACTTCTATAAATATTAAAAGACACATGTCTGCTTCAACATGGCACTATTTTTATTTCAGTAGGGGGTCTCCTTGGCATAATTTTAGGGGGGTCAATTTTCGTGAAACATTCCAGAGCATCAATGATAAATTTATTTTAGAGACCATTAATGGTATATGATGGTATATAATTATGGAGAGAACAATTTGCAGCAGAAGTTAGACATTTGAATTTTTAAAATGGCCGCCGTTACCATGGAAACAGCAAAAATATGAAAAACTCCAAAATGCTTCAAATTTAATGAAACTTAAAACAAATGTTGCCTAGCTTATGTAGACTTGACTTTTGAGTTTGGAATTTCCAAAATGGCCGCCGTTGCCATGGAAACTGCTAAAATGTGAACAATTTCAAAAGGCTTCAAAATTGATGAAACTTAAAACAAATATTGCCTAGCATATCTGGACTTGAATTTTGAATTCGGAATGTAAAAAATGGCCGCCGTTACCATGGAAATGGCTCAAATGTAAATATCAAAATTTTTCAAATTTAATGAAACTTTACACACATGTTGTGTGGCATTATGGAAACCGCAGAACAATGATTTGGGGTCCGTTTTGGTGACTTTTGTGTTAGCATCCTAACACAGGATTACTTGTTTTTCTTATTTTTCTTGCAACACATTTTGTCCGCGCGATTTCTCGAAATCCACTAGACCAAAGTTGATGGAACTTTTCTATTTTAAGGACCCTCAAGTGCAGTGTTGCAGGAAGCATGGAATGGTTCAAGATGGCTACCGTTACCATGGAAACAGAACAAATGTGAAAAATTTCAGTTTTGGGTTTTGGTAAACTGTTTGGATATGCTTTAACTCAGAATCATTATACTTTAATACAATGTAGGTGCCCACTATATACAGGTGTTGAGTGATTTTGGCACTCATTGGAACTACTATGTTGCCATGGAAACAACAGCAAAAATTTCGAAAATCTCAAAATGCTCCAAACTTCATGAAACTGCACACTAACGATGAGCAACATTAGAAGATGTGGCATTTGGAGTTGGAATTCCCAAAATAGCTCCTGTTACCATGGAAAGAATGCAAAAAGGTCAAAAACTTCAAAAGAAAAAAAAAATGCTGCAAACTGGATGAAACTTTACAGAAATGGTCACTGGCATAAGAAGAGTTGACTTTTGAAGTTGGAATTTTTCAAAATGGCCGCCGTAACCAAGTAAACAGCAAAAATGTCCGAAATTTTAAAATGCTCCAAACTTAATGAAACTTTACAAAAATGATAGTTTGAATTTGTTAATACACTCTTTGACTTTGCAATCTTCTAGATTGCTGCTGCTCGCCTGGCAATAGGGGGAAGGGGTCATCCGCTATTGCTTGCAATGGCGAATCTAGTTATTCTTCCAACTATTTTGTCCGCCACTTTTTTTGGAGACAATGGAAACAATCTTAATGATAGTTAACTATGATGAGGAACACAAACTTTCGGGTTGCAGTAGGGTCTAAGACCATAAAAATGGCTGCCGTTTCCATGGAAATGGAACAATTGTGAAAAATTCCAATTTTTGGTTTTTGTGAATAATTTGAAGATGCTTAAACTCAGAATCATTATATTTAAATACAATGAAGGTGCCACCCATATACTGGTCTTGGATGATTTTGGCAATCATTGGAACTACTATGTTGCCATGGAAACTACACCAAAAATATGAAAATGCTCCAATTTTTTTGAAACTTTGGCATAACGATGAACAACTTTGGTAGATGTGGAATTTGGCGTTGGAATTTCAAAAATGTCTTCCGTTTCCATTGAATCAATGCAAAAAGGTCAAAATGCTACAAAAACTTCCGGGTTTGGTGAATAACTTTAATATGCTTGAACATAAAGTTATCAAATTTTTATGCAATATAGTTGTCCACTATTTACAGGTTTTGAATGATTTTGACCATCATCGGAACTGCTATGTTACCATGGATACAGGAGCAAAAATTTCAGAATGCTTCAAAATTGATGAAACTTGATATAATTGTTGACTGTCAAGTCTACATATGACTTTTGAAAATAGAATTTCCAGAATGGCCACGGTTGCCATGGAAACTGCAAAAATGTCAAAATTCTCAAAATGGTTTTCACTTAATGAAATTTGATATTATTGGTAACTGACAAGTAAAGATGAGACTTTTGACTTTGAAATTTTCAAAATGGCTGCTGATGCCATGGAAACGGTATAAATATGAAATACTGTAAAATGCTCTGAATATACTGAAAATTTACAAAAGATAAATAGCCATGCATATTTGTGCATTTACTGTTAAACAAGTTTGAAATGACTGCCGATTAGTGGCATTAGGGGGAAGGATGACATCCGCTATTGCTTGCAATGGCAATTCTAGTTATTATTATACTTCCACCTATTTTGTCCGGCAGGTTTTTTGGAGTGAAATGCAACCAATCTTAATGACAGTTTACTATAAGTTGGAAGACAAAATTTCGAGTTGCAGTAGGGTCTAAGACCATAAAAAATGGCTGCCGTTTCCATGGAAACAGAACAATTGTGAAAAATTCCAGTTTTTGGTTTTGGTGAATAATTTGGAGATGCTTGAACTCAGAATCATCATATTTTAATACAATGTAGGTGCCAGCCATATACTGGTATTGGATGATTTTGGCAAGCATTGAAACTACTATGTTGCCATGGAAACTACACCAAAAATTTCAAAAATATCAAAATGCTTCAAATTTTTTGAAACTTCAGCATAACGATGAGCAACATTGGTAGATGTGCCATTTGGCGTTGGAATTTCCAAAATGTCTGCCGTTACCATGGAAACAATGCAAAAAGGTCAAAATGCCCAAAAAACTTCAGGGTTTGGTGAATAATTTTAGTATGCTTTAACTTAAAAGTCAATTTTTATGCAATATAGTTGTCCGCCATATACAGGTTTTGAATGTTTTTGACAATCATTGGAACTACTGTGTTACCATTGATACAGGATCAAATATTTCAAAAATTTCAAATGCTCCCAAATTGATGAAACTTAATATGATAGTTGACTGGCAAGTCTGTATGAGACTTTTTACTTTGGAATTTCCAAAATGGCCACCGTTGCCATGGAAACTGCAAAAAAGTCAAATTTCTCAAAATACTTTGAACTTGATATTATTGTTAACTGGCAAGTAAAGATAAGACTTTTGACTTTGAAATTTTCAAAAAAAATGGCTGCCGTTGCCATGGAAACAGCAGAAATGTGATTTCTTTTTTTAAATGCTCTGAATATACTGAAAAATTACAGAACGATGTATTTTCATGCATATATGTGCATTCACTGTTAAACCATTTTGAAATGGCTGCTGCTTAGTGGCAATAGGCGGAAGGGTGACATCTTCTATTGCTTGCACTGGCAATTTTAGTTTTTACTTGTTTTTCGAAAGAAAAAAAACGGAATTCTAACAGATTCTGAATTTTATTTGCATTCACGATACTGTAGCTGCAGACATTACTGCAGTGTATAAAGGAGATACCAATTGTGTTAAATGATAAAGATAAAAGAGGGTCGAAAGATACCAGAGAGACAGTCAAACTCATAGATAAACTCCATGGCTAAAAAAGAAAAAGACAAACAGACAAATATTAGAACACAATACACAACATAACATAGAACACTGAAGACTGAGCAACACAAACCCTCTTAAAATAAGCTTTTCGTGTATCAATGATAGTAGGTAAGTTTTGTTGAATAAGTTCTTTTAATTTTAATTCAATGGTTTCAATACATCATGTTCAATGTTACAAAATAACACATTTTTTTAATATATAACATGATAAGTGTTATTTATAATTAATTGTCAATATCGAATTATTGTTATGTATTCTCTTTTTGTCTGTTTACTTTCTAGCATCTGAAAAAGAAAGAGAAAAATTGAAACAATCTCCCTATTTTTCGCTTAGAAATTTCCATGATATTTGACATACACTATTTAGATATAATAAGATGTGGTAAGAATGCTAATGAGACAACCCTCTATCCTAATTTGTAAAAGTTAACCATAAAATGTCAAAGTACGGCCTTCGACATGGAGCCTTAACTCGCACCGAACAGGAAGCTTTAAAGGTATGTATACATGAGATGTCTTGTTTTCAATAGTTGTTCTCTAGTTGAAGAAAGAAGAAAGTGTATGTTCACAAGGATATTCGCTATTCTGTTTCAAAAACTTTTTATAAATTGATGGTATATAAATGAAGGAACTAAAAAAGCAGAACAAATGAAGGACCCGTTTACTTCTTTTCGAGAAATAAGCCTTTAAAAAATTGGCGGGAAATAATTCCTTCTAGACTTTTAAACATTTAACGTTGGCAGTACTTTTCATAAAAAAAACATATGAAAATATATCAAGGATTCAATAAAATTTTCAGATAGTAATTTTAAAACTATATGTCATAAAAGTAGATAAGAAAAGTCGGGATAAACGGTCCGTGTATATGCGTCCATTCGTGTTTCGTTATGAAATATCAAATACACATAACAAAAACTCTTGATATTCATTAGGGTTTTTTGAAAAATCAAAAACGAAAAAAAAACTTTTCCTTATCCATTTTGGTTTTTGAGAAGTCAAAAATGAAAAATCGAAAACACATGTTTAACCCCGCGCATGTTTGCGCCTGTCCCAAGTCAGGAGCCTCTGCCCTTTGTTCGTCTTGTATTATTTTAATTTTAGTTTTGTGTGTACAGTTTGGAAATTAGTAAGGCGTTCATTATCACTGAACTAGTATATATTTGTTTAGAGGCCAGCTAAAGGACGCCTCCGGGTGCTGGAATTTCTCGCTGCATTGGAGACCTGTTGGTGACCTTCTGCTGTTGTTTTTTTTCTATGGTCGGGTTGTTGTCTCTTTGGCACATTCCCCATTTCCATTCTCAGTTTTAATTTATCCCTCTACATTTTGAGCCTGTCATATATGAGGGACAAAAGATACTAAAGGGACAGTCAAACTCATACAGTCAGGAGCGACTGGCTTTCGTTTGTCTTGTATGTTTTTTTAAATATTACTTCATTTATATGTTTTGGAGTCGAGTGTGACGTCTATTTTCACTGAACTCAATTTTATTTAGGGACCATCTTATGACCACCTCCGGGTGCGGTATTTTCTCACTGCGTTGAAGACTCATTTGTGGCCTTTGACTTTTGTCCACTTTTGGTCGGGTTGTGGTCTCCTAAACATTTTTATTTTCAATGTTATCTTGTCTAGATATGAATTTATTTCGCTCATGACGCTTTGAAAGTATCAGATATTTTGATGATCGATATTTCGAATAATGTTTACCAAGTGTAGAGACACATTTCAAACTTTTGTATGAACAATACATGTGGTAAAGAATAAGACTTATACCAATTTGAAATGCTAAATCTGGATACATTTTTTTTTTCATCCAACATCTTATTTTCAAATATTTGTACAAGAAAAAAAAACCTGCGCGCTATGATTTTTAGTTTAAAAGGTCAACAATCTTAACTTCTAAACACATAATTGAATTATAGTCGCCTCTCTCTATTTAGTAAAAATGTTATATTTAGTTGGGAATTGTAAGCTAAATAATGATTAGGAAATATCTCATTGATATACTTACCACATGCACCAGTTCTGAGGAGAATATCATCAATGGCAATATCACCAATCGTTCCATCACCTCTGGTACTTATTATGGTGAACTATAAAAATAAAACAAAAATATTTCAAAATAGTATTGGCATACAAAGTCACCCCCTTCTTTTTTTTCTTATCCTTTTTTATGCCCCACCTACGATAGTAGAGGGGCATTATGTTTTCTGGTCTGTGCGTCCGTTCGTCCGTTCGTCTGTGCGTCCGTTCATCCGTCCGTTCGTCCGTCCGTCTGTCCCGCTCCAGGTTAAAGTTTTTGGTCAAGGTAGTTTTTGATGAAGTTGAAGTCCAATCGACTTCAAACTTTGTACACATGTTTCCTATGATATGATCTTTCTAATTTTAATGCCAAATTAGAGTTTTTACCCCAATTTCACGGTCCACTGAACATGGAAAATGATAGTGCGAGTGTGGCATTCGTGTACTGAGGACACATTCTTGTTTTCACTTAAATTATTTATACTTCATAGTGTTTTGCGAACAGAACGCGATAAAGGGCCCCAACTGACAAGTGTAAATTTAATTCTAAGCAGAAAAACAAATGGTTTAATATTTATTAAAAAGAAGAGAAACGAGAAATATATATGAACCAGATCAATAAACAACAACCAATGAATAACAAAGGACTGACTTTATACATGTTATAACAGTGAAAATCAAATCTAGAGGGTACAGAAGGAAACTTTTCAATTATTTCTGTAAAAATCGTATTTTAAATAACTTGCTTACAAATAAGACGAATGTCCCAACCTAATCGGACTCATTTTTCAGTTATATTTCCTTATTGTATTCACTTGGAAAACATGCTTTTGGATGTATTTTTGTGTGCTGCATTGCGTAGTTTTATGCTGGACAGTGTGTACCTAGATACTTCAAATTCGAAAGATCAAGAAAATTAGTACAAATTATTCATGAAGTTCTAGGTGCTTTTTTACAAAGTGTCTGACGCCAAAAAAAAAAGTAAGTTCATACTGTCATATGTTTCACTTTCAATACTTCGGTGTTTTTTTTTTTAACTTACGACCGGCTAATCTAGTTATTTCTAACCAAATTTACTATTGCAGCTTCATTTGGATATATGATTAATTTACAATGGATACGTAATTTTTCGTCAAATCTTCGTGGATTTACAGGGTACACGGGAATCACGAATTTAAATGTTCAACAAATTACAAATTTTTCATAAGCTTGTATTCAAACAACGAACTTAAATATTCACGAAAGTTTAAGTTTTCCTTAATCCCCGAAAATTGGTACCAAAGAAAATAAATGAATCTATAGTTATACTTACAACAGGATTACAATATTGTGGAATGTTGAGAGTATCATTTATCCAATCATTGTGAGATTGGCTTAGTCCTCCTACGTATGTCCAAATAGAATCATGGGGAAATCCTTTCTCCCCAACTGCAAATGCTAATGATCCAACGTCAGGCCCCATCATGTGGTACTTGAAAGACAGGCAATAAGGACATGCTGCAATAATAAAGGTTATAATCAACATACTATCAAGAGATCTATTTTAGTTGGTATTGAGATGTCTGCTGACAAGAATGCAAGAATTATTTGGAATTTTAGTTTTCTTATTTGTCTCCTTTTTTTTTGATTTTTTATTTACTGATACTACCAAAACATTGATACATGTATATTCTGATTCAGTATTTGCGATTCTTACAAATATCTTATGTATTATGAACCAACATAACGATAACCGTAATAAGTTGTAACCAAATACTGAAGAAAAATACAATTCATATGTTTCATAATTCACCAGTTCAAAAAGACGTAGTTCTTCTACTTCATATTTGTGTGACTATAAAAAAAAATGTGAATTGTGCCAATATTGTATCACTTTAAACTCTTTCTGACTGTTCAACAGTAAATGATATTTTCAAGAGACATTTTTTCATCATATCTATTTATTAAACATATTATAGGTTATGATATGGCATTTTTAATGTAGGCCTCGGTTTTAGCCCTATATTCCCATATCAAGTCAGAGGAATTTGACCCGAGGGATGATACCAGGGCCAATATGACAAATGACATGTTATTATCAAGCTGAAAAAAAAGAAACCCTTTATCAAAATTAAAAACCAATTATTCAGAGAACAATTGAAGGTCGTTTCACCCCTAAACCTATATCTTTTTTTATGTTTGTATATGAAAAATATGAAAATTTGATTTAAATGTCAGTTTTTGGATCACATGATAGCTCATTATTAGCTGATTTTAAAAATATATGTTTTCAATTTTGTTGAAAATCAAGAAAGTAGTTTGTTTTTTCCGGTCTAAAAAATATGATTATTCGTATAATTTGATAGTTAATTTAAACCTGCTTTTAAATAATATACTGTTCTATATAATTTTACATAAAATAAGTACAAAAATAACCACATGCGGTTTACAAAAAGTGACTGTCGGATTGATTATTCAAAGTCATATGGCTTTCAACCTAATACAGAAATATATTTTGATATATGTTCAAAAAGATAATAAAAATAATAGGTCAGCGGGCATTTTCTCAAGGTACAGGTTGGGACAAAATGAGACCAAAGGCAAACCAAACCTTGACTTTCTGCCATAATTGACCAAGCAAACATGTACATATTAGTCCAAAATTTGTGATAAAGACATAAAATAGGAGTTCCTCATTGTGCTTCTGAAATCCTCCTTTCGTAAATTACAGACGTAAATCGCAATTTATGGAATATCCGTTCCACAGAGGATAGCGGATATGTTAATATTGTCGTAACTGTAATCCTATCCCTTTTTCACGAATGTGACCTTCCAACTTAGAATTGTTTCGGAGTTGTAGTCACTTGTACCACATAAAGAGCAGGATTTACTCGCCCTTCCGGGGCACTTAGGAGCACTCCCAGTCTTTGTGGTTTCATGTTGCTTAGTCTTTATGATGTGTACTATTGTTTGTATGGGTTATTTTTACACCATGGCGTGGTCAGTTACTTTTTGATTATTACTGGGATCCAGGAGACACAGCTGTGTAATAATACATTTCAATCCTAGTATCTATGATGAGTTTATTTATTATTACTACACAATTTGAAAATCAATTTTAACAAATAAACAAACAAAATGTTTTCGTAGTTGATTTCAAATTTGAGCAAAACTTCAACAAAAACATTTTGTAGTTGATATTGAATTTGCACAAGAGTCAATACCGTATATAGCATTCACTTTCAATTTAGTAATATATGGCTACAAGAGTCAAAGGAACCAAAACAACACAGTTCTAACTCATACCACATGACCCAGGGTATTAGGAACGTCGAATCACTTCAGAAAATTACAAAAATAATTATTTCTAATAATAAAAGACAGTGATTACTAACGTCTACATCTCAATTAATAAGTCACCTTATGCTTGAGACGTATTAAAGAGTTAGCACTTAAAGTCAAGTTCCACCAAATCAAAGTACGTCATATCCGGTTGCAAACGGAAAAGGTAAAAAAAATATTCCTTTGAATTTGACAGTTGTAGGAAAATTAATCCTACATATCATTGCATTAAAAAAATGTCTTGGTCATAATCATATATCTTAAGTATTTCAAACCACCATTATTTTTTTAATTTATTGATTTCTATAGAATATTTTGGAAACTTAAATTTACATGTTGCTTGTACACATATAACAAAAACAAGTGACAATTAGATTGGTTAGCTTCCAGTGATAGTTTTTTTCTTATATGCAATTGAATGGTATGTGAATGTTTGTTTATAGTACTGGTTAGAATAAAACTGGGCGAGTGTTTCTTTTTTAAATCAAGAGTACATTCTGGACATTTTGTTTGAAAAGTGCAAATTCAACGAAGACTAACAGGAGAAATTCAAAGTGGTTTTTACACCTAAAGACGTCAGGAAAAAAAATCTAATTTGATAAGAACGGTAAAGGATATACATTATCATGAAAATCTGCATTTTCTGAGAAGGAAAATATTGTGTATAGTATATCAGTGACATAATGCTATTTTATAGTTCTCCTTGTCGTATAACTCACCTTGAGACTGTCAAACAAACCCTGACAAATCCTAACAAACCTTTGATGTTTTATATCAACTGGGATGATTTAGTTTGTTATTTCATGTCACGACATTACCTTCCCAGTGAAAAACGTTTTTTAAGATAAGTTCAATCGTATTTATTATTAATCTACAAATTAGGATCCTCTGGAAGAAACGATATTTTTTCAGAAATCACGAAAGTTGATATCCACAAAGTAAATAACTTCAACTATTATCGACCTTGAAAATCATGAGATTACTGTTTGGCATTCGCTCAGTTCTGACATTGCTGAAGTCATGTATATACCTTCAAGTCTGGAATTACCTTCTTCGAGTAAGACATTTTTTTTTTGTAAACATAATTTTAAAAGAACGCCATTTCTGAACAAATGAACTTATGAAGATACCTGGTAAGTTAGTAGCTGCTGTTGTGAGTATAGCTGTAGTTCCATTTTCCCCATTATTGGCGTCTGTGTATAGGTAATGTGTTCCCTCGGCTGCTTCTAAGGGCCCAGTTCCCGCCGTGGTTGTACTACCCTGAAACATCAAGTTTAAACTTAATCAACAGTTAGATTTCCGTTTATCGTGTTTAAGGTTTAAAACGTGAACTTAAGAGAAAAACATAGTTTACATAGTGAGGACATAGACGTTAAAAAATGATAAACCGATAAATAGACTTTTTTTTTAAGTAATACCAATCCGATGACACAACAAAAGTAAAGACATGTAGATGCAATCATGTAGCTAGTTTTTAATTTGTATATATTTTTTGTATTTAATGATATTTTTGTCTTGTGTAGATAATGCACAGATTATTTCTTTTTCAATTACGTTATAAAAGAGATAATACTAGCCGTTGTAAGTGCCTTTAATTCAAAATAAAAATTAAAAAAACTGCGAATAAACAAGGTATTAAATCATGTAAGTACTAAATAAACTGACTTTAATGTGTGTTCTTCTGAAACTCGCCTAATGAAAAATGTAGAAATGAATACGAAGGGCGGGCAATATAATGAAGAATTTCAAAGATTTTTTTCATTTAGAAGTGGGTGTAGCATTTGTATTCGATCATTTTATTCCGAGTGTAAGCGAGTAGAAAAATACGAATATAAATGCCAAATCCATGGTTAAATGAAAACAAATCTACGGCTGCCATGAATTATTCCGATTCAAAAGGACAATTACGGTAATTTTATCAACTGTGAAAGCCGTATACAGATGGTTATGTTGAGCTGTTCCATTTTACCCCCGTATTTCAAATAAGAATTTTTATTATTTGCGCTTAGTGTAACACATTCATATGAATTATAAAATAAATCGTTATTAAGCTTCATCAACACAACAATGTTTGAAAGAATAGGTATTTAATACTAATTATGAATTCATCTGAACATATAATCGTGTATTCAGGAATCTGGATCTGTTTGCCCTGAATCACGTTCGCCCTAGTAGCTGTTCGCCTACTACCTGTTCGCCCAGGGTCTATTTGCCCTTTTGATTTAATTTTTATTAGGTCGTCTTGTTAAAAAAAGATTTTGTGTAATCGCTTTTTGAGTTTAAATACTTATTTTGATATCGTTCGATTCTCTTAACCAACTCTCCTTGTCATCTATCACTGGTCGTAAATCGACCGATTTTTTTTTGGTTTTTTTTTTTTTATAGAATGCAGAACCTGTCTTAAAACTTACAGTTTTATATGACCATACATAATCACCAAGGGTATCAAACTGAAAAACACATGAATGATCCTCAAATCCACAGCTGTAGTTTGCACTTCTACATAAATCTGTGCAAAAATAAATATAGATTAGGCATTAAAATGGACTAATTCTATTAGACTTCAAAATTAAGTCGTGGTTTTCGTTATGATAGCTTTCTCTTCACAGTTATCTTATTGTTTTGTTTTAGTTTGTCTATAATTTATTTCGATATAATTGAAACTAATAATTTATTATTAGAAAAAACAAAAACAATTATATTTGTTATCTTTTCATGACACAAAGTAAATACATGCACAGCAACACCACAAAAAAACACAAACAAAAAACAAATGAGCTGCAGAGGTGTAACTGTAGATTAAAAAAACAAGAACGGGATGAAATCGGTCATTTGAATCATGTAAAAAACCTGTCATGTAAGCAAAGTTGCACAGAGGTAGCCGTTATTAGGACGAGTTACTAAATGATTCCCTTTCTGAATTTTTTTCAGATCACATAAATCAAATCGCGATGTGTTCAAATCGTTATGGTTCAAAAATTAGTTATAACATAACGGGTTATAATCCCCAAACTTAGCAGAAATTATTAAATAACTTCTTACAATTTAATCTCATTCTTCCGGTGTATCCTTAATGATGGCTCAATTCAATTCACAAACACGTGAACTACTCGCTTTTATTGGTGTTCTTGGAATTTGAGGACACCAACAAACTATCATACAAGTTGCTTACAATATGACATTGTTAAATTTAATTTACAGCATGATGGTTTTCCAATACATGCCTATGTTTGACTTCTGAATAGAAGGGACCAGAGCTATCGCATGTTTTCTGTGTTAACTTACTTGGACATTTATATATACAACATGGTCTTTCATTACAACATTTTCCCTTGTCTATCCATCCTTCACCAAACGCGTCATCACAAGCAACACCTTTTCTTGCACATTTACCATTTGAAGTCAGACAATTTCTAGTGAGTCCTAAATAGTAGAGTACTTAAATACAATGTGACATTGAAAGCTCGAAACTCTGCATTATACCATAAGAAATTAACATTTTTTAGGAAATAAACTGGATTTTAGTAGTCATTATCTTTAAGTAAAATTCTTCATTGCATTAATGACTTTAAAATGATAACCCTAGAAAAATGTATATCAATAAATAATATAATAGTACACTACAACATGTAAATCGCAGAATAACAACGGACACCTTCCGTGAATTTACGACAACCCACCAGGACACCACATACGAAATAAAAAAGCGAGTTTCACCTTCAGCTACGCTTATGTGCATTTTCCTATTGTGTCTTCAAACATTAACACTTGAAGACTTTTGTTTTGTATTCTACTTTATATGTCTCCTCATCTTTATTGTATACAAGTCTAATGGATTAAATTAACGTGCTCTTGCACATAAATAAAATTATGTATTGCTGTGAAATCATATTCAACTTAATATGCAGGCGGGACTGGTTTTGACTTTCGCCCCAAGATATTCTAAGTAGTGAACCTGTCACAAAATTACTTTTTGGCAGACAAAACAACAGTCCATACATCTTGTTTAGTCATTTGGTAATTTATTGAGTATAATGCTCATTGTTGAAGGCTGTACAGTGACCTATAGATGTTCATGTCTGTGTCATTTGGTCTCTTGTGGAGAGTTGTCTCATTGGCAATCATATCACATATTCTGTTTATATAGTGTATGAGTAATAACACCCACCTCTTTAATAATTAACATAAACTGTTACTTACTTCCGCAATGAGAAACACGAATTGCGCAGAAGATGGTTACAATCAAACAACAAAATTTCATCATGATACTGTAATACTAAAAGAGAAAATTTGTAAAAATGTGACAATTTGAAAACATCGATTATATATTGCTTCATATTTAGTAGCAAGTTTTGTTTAATTTGTATGCATTAGATGATAAATTTTGATTGCTAGCTTCAAGCTTCTAAAATATGCTGAAACTCAACTTCGAAGTCACTAATAAACAGCCGAACAGACGGTGTTTTTTTGTTTGTTTTTTTCTATAAAGGCACTTATTTATCCTTATGATGGAGTTGATTCAGATATATACACTATGTTCTAGGCTGCTCACAACAATGCTATATGTCTTTATATGTGAACTTAACTTAACTTTCAGTACGCCTTAATATTACTCATTGCTTAAAAAAAAGACATTGCAATATTTATTAATTTTTGTCAAATACTTTAATGCCTCTATGTGGGTTTTTCCTTTTTTTTTTTTTATCTTAATTTCAAATGTAATTTTGTAGGATTATTTCAGAATCAAATTTCCTGTTTTCTCTACCTACTCCTTGTTCTTTTATTTAACCCATATATTATGATATTCAAATGTGTTGTGATCAATTGATGTCGGCGGGGTGTTGTATAGCCGGCTATGCGGTATTAAGTTTTCTATTTATTTAACGCCGTAAAGTTTTTCATAATTGCTAAAAATCCATTCATTAAAAAAATTATGGATCGTTGTCTCGTTGTCAATCATACCATATCTCCTTTTTTATTAAAGCTAGCTCTTAACAATCAAATTACTCATTGAAAGTGTATTGGCGGGTCATTGGACACGTATTTAAACAAGATACTCAAATGAGGATTATAGCCAAGTTTGGTTAAATTTGGCAAAGGAGATGCAAAAGGAGAAGATTTTTGTGAAAGTTAACGACGGACTACGGACGGACTACGCCGCCAAGTGATGAAAAAAGACCACTTGGCCCACTGGCCCAATTGAGCATATAAAAAGATTTAGAACAGTTTTATTGTGTCAATAACCTTACGTTTATTTACATAATGGATATTTTTGTTTTCAGTGTCTAATAAACAGCTGCGCCATGAGCGCATGATACGCCCGACGTCTTGTGTGGAAGTTTTATGCAATAATCATAAATAGTTTCAGAGAAAGTTTTAAGCAATAACCATATATTGTTTTTGAGACACGGCGGGACATGTGAAACCCCCAACTCTGTTTTTTTTTCTTTTTTTTTTACAAAAACTAAATATCACCAAAATAAAGTTTTGAATCAAAACCAAAAAGTATACAGATCTTTAGATTCATATAACAAAGAAGTGTGTAAAGTTTTAAGCAATAATCATAAATTATTTTTGAGATACGGCACAATATGTAAAAAAAAACCTCCCCTTTTTTTACAAAATACTCAATAACTCGAAAATGAAATTTTGAATCCTCACCAAAAAGTAAACAGATTTTCAGATTAGTATAACAAAGACATGTGTAAAGTTTTAAGCAATAATCATAAATCGTTTTTGAGATATGGTGCGACATGTAAAAAAAACCTACCCCTTTTTTACAAAATACTCAATAACTCAAAAATAAAATTTTGAATCATCACCAAAAAGTATACAGATATTAAGATTAATATAACTAAGAAGTGTTTAAAGTTTTAAGCCATAATCAAGAATTGTTTTTGAGATACGGTGCGACATGTAAAAAAAAAAACACACCCCTGTGCCGTAACTCAAAACGTTTTAATCTTATTTTCACCAAAAAGTATACAGATCATTTGACCATCATAAGAAACAACTATGTTAAGTTTCATGAAATTTGGATAAGTCGTTCTCAAGTTACGGTGCGACATGTTTACGCCGGACAGACAGACAGACGGACGGACGGACGGACACCGGACATGTGTATAACCATAATACGTCCCGTCAAAATTTTGACGGGCGTATAAAAATCTGAACAAACAACAAAAGCTGACAATTTCAGATCAGACGGATTTTCGTTTCTAAGAAAATAAATGAACACTTACCGCAATCTGTAATAGTAGACCTAATGATAACAAGATAACTTGTTTAAAGGAAGTGGCTACTTAAATAGCAGATGCAATTAAAGTATCTAATCGAAGAATGCTGTAGGTGTGAAACAATAATTAGTGACATATGTTGTTTATCTTTGTTGAATTTTGCTGAATAGGCAAAAATTTGTTTGGGCGTGCAACATCTGTATTCTTATGCAAATCATTTTCACATCTTCAAATATATTTCACCTCAGCCAATTTTTACCTGTACGTGTAGTCTTTCAAACCAGAAAGACAATTTTAAAGTATGTATTTTTTTTAAATTCACAAAATGTGAATAAAATTGTACCAAATTTTACGTTTTAGATACAAGTCTTGTATTACAACTCCAGTTTCCGGTGCATGTCAAAACATGGAGATAAATAAAATAGTCCACTTTTTTCTGAATTTTGTTCTGGACTCATTTTTTTTCTGTTTGATTAAAAGGTAATGCTAAATTGAAACATATATAAAGATTTAAAAACTAACTTGCATCTTTTGGGGATATCAATCAAGGGAAGTGGAACGGTATCAAAATTACTGGAAGTGGTGCGGTCTACTAAAAACAGCAAACAGAAACAAACAAAAAATGTTTTGAACTCAGGGTTACGTATCGTTTCATTCTTCGTGACTTGACCATCTTTTTATCAATTAAATCACAATTACACAGTACTACATACATGATATGAACATGATTTTTTTTCTGTAGCATTTTTTATTTTTTTATCTTCAAAGATCAGCTGTTTTGCATGTAAGCCTATGAAGCTGTTTACAAGACTGCAACCAGCATAGGATAATTTTTTTCATATGTTCACTGCAAAGAAGTACCTCATGTAGACTTTTCTGTCCCAAGATTGACAAAACATGATGATTTAAGGATTTTTAAAGAAGAAAAAAATCATTAGGTATCAAGTTAAGCTGACAAAATTGAAATCTGCAATCTTAAGTGTCGTTGATTAATAAACGTAATACTCTCTACGTTAGTTGGTTTATTGATTGATTGGTAATCAACGCCACTTTCAGCACTATTTAGTTTTTTCGTGGCTGTCAACCATCGACATGCGGTATGAAAACTGACAATCCTAGTCAATTAAGATTGGAGTAGTGCGCAGCTGGCACGTGAAGGATTTAACTTTACTCTTGAAAGGCTATTGATGCAATAGTTTCACTACCTATACCACTAAGCAAACTATGACTTCTACATTGTTAAATAAGATTAGACTAAGTTGATTCTAGTTATGATATCGCATATATCAATGCAATGGTATATTTATTGTTATGTTTGGTCCATTGTGAAATCCTAAATGTGTGATACACTGGTATTTATGTGAACTTTACAATATACATGTTCAGGAATCGACGAAATTACTGTCGTCCTTGACCTTTGTAAGTAAATTGTTTTAATTCGGCCAATTTCTACAGTGTCGGGATGAAATTTGAATCAGTGGAATCGATCTATATATATATTTATTAAAGGTATTAAGTCACATGACGTTGTAACGGTCAAGTGATTGTTTACTATAAACACGTGTGTGTGTTTATATCAAACACATGGTGTGTGTTTACGTTCAATTTGATTGGATGGCATATACCCGTATTGCCGGTTTTACGTGTATATGCCCTCATGATTTTCGTGAAAAGCATGATTAAGTATTACTTAAGAGGTAAGTTTGAGAAAATTAAGTTATTCGAAGTTTGCCTATAGTTCAACGTAGCAGCATTCGTTATTGTGGTATGTCTGACTCCGAGAAACTTCTAGATTCCGACCATGAATCTCTGCCAGCTGGTACTAGTGTACATTCGTTGCGTGATGGTATTTCTGCACATCATACTGGGAATAACGACTTGGTGGATACTTTCTTTCTGTTTAAAACCTATTTTGACGGGAAGATCGCTACTCTACACAAAGATTTGGCAGTTGGCAACGAGAATTTTGCTACCAAACTCAAGCAGGAAGTTTCAGTTAAACTCAAAGGTGAGGGCAACCAGATACAATTCAACTTTAATTGTGAAATCATGGCCGACCTTGTTAAGCTCCAGAAGCGTATTCCTGATGAAGATACAGCATGTCTTAAATTGGTATCTGGAGCTATCTCTAAGGTTAAGAAGCGAATGAAACTCATCCGCATTGCAGACAAATCTCCCGCAGGATGGAAAACCGTCCGTGAATATGAAAGCGACGACCTTGCCTCCGACTCTGAAGATGAGAAGCGCATTCGTTCTGCAGAAACCCGTGCCATCAGGAGTATTAAGGAAAAGAAAAGACCTCATCCTTATAGATCCGCTACAGCTACTGTTTCTGCTCCTTCTGCACTTATGCCTAATCAACATAACGTTAGACAAAACAACTACCAACAGCCGCCCTTTCGGACCGGCAGACAGAGGGAACCCTCATCTCATGACATCTGTTACAACTGCAACCAACTTGGTCACTGGCGAACTCAGTGCCCCCTCCTATTCAGTACTAAACCAGGTGTCACAGGGACAACAAGGCTACAGAATTAATGATAAGTATTTTTATACTACTTTTTTAGATGAAATCTTCACGGACAGTTTGAACTGTTTATGTCACATGCAAAATATTTTGATAAGATTGATATTTCATCTGTCGCAAAAGGGGTGAAATATAGTTTACGCAAGCATATACAATTTTGAAAACACATAGGTGCTAATGAATTCGTTATAAATACTATCAAAAGTCGATACGTTATTCCTTTTTTGCAGACTCCTACATCTATGTCATTTAAGAATAACAAAGCTGCTAATGTCCATTCTAAATTTGTAAATGAAGCAATTTCAGAATTACTTAATATCGGGTGTGTTATTGAAACTCCATTTCAACCATTTGTTGTAAGTCCGCTTAGTGTTGCAGTTCAAAGTTCGGGCAAAAAACGTCTGATTTTGGATTTAAGTGAACTGAATGTTTTTATTAAAAAAGAAAGAATAAAATTTGAAGACTGGAAAGTGGCTTTAAACTATTTCACAAAAGATTGCTATCAGTTTAAGTTTGATCTTAAGGATTTTGCTGGAACAATAAATTTTACTGTTTTACAGTGTTAGCCTTTGGTCTTTCATCTGCTCCATATCTATTCACTTAATATTTACGTCCAATCGTAAAATACTGGCGAGAAAATGGCGTAGATAGTGTGCTTCATTTAGATGATGGAATTGGAATGGGCAAAAATAAACAAGAAGCTTCCGAATGTTCATGAACACGTCTTTGTTAGAAGCAGGGTTTCTTATTAACATGGACAAATCTATTTTTGAACCAGTCCAATGTTTAAAGTGGTTAGGTTTAGTTTTGGAATTCGTCTGATTTTTCAATTAGTATATCAGATAGACGGATTGAAAATACCCTAACATCATTGGTTGATGTTTTGAATAACTTTCCTAATTTCACAGCACGAAACTTGGTTCAGGTAACGGGAAAGGTAACTTCTATGTTTCCAGTCATGGGTAACATAACTAGTTTAATGACCCGCTATTTACACTGGGCTATTGAAAACAGAGTAAAGTGGGATTTAAAGTTAATATTGGAATGTCCCGATTGTGTATTCAATGAGCTCATTGAACATAAAACATTTAGCAGGTTATTCTTTTCCCCACGTGATTGTATATTCCGATGCTAGTAATGTAGCTGCTGGTGCTTACTCGATAGGTATTGACTCTAATAATTTTCATCAGATGTGGACTTTACAAGAGTCCATACAGAGTTCTACATGGAGAGAACGTCAAGCTATTTTGTTGGCATTGATGTCTTTTAAAAACCGTTTAGGAAATAAATGTGTTAAATGGCATACAAATAATAATAACTGTGTTTTCATTGTTCAGAAAGTAAGAACAAAAGTACATTTACAAGAGATAGCTATGCATATTTTTTAGTTGTGTTCTGAATTGAATATTACGTTAGATGTTGTTTGGATCCCGAGATCTGAAAATACTAAAGCTGATTATATTTCAAAAATCATTGATATAGAAGACTGGGGAACAAGCGTAGAATTTTTTAAATTTATAGATGATATGTGGGGTTCGCATACTGTGGACAGGTTTGCGAGTAATTTAAATAAAAAATCACCCAGGTTTAATTCTAAATTCTGGAATCCAGGTGTTGAAGAAGTTGATGCGTTCACGCAAAATTGGAATAATGAAGTTAATTGGATTGTTCCTCCAATTTCTGTTGTCTGTAGAGCAATTAAACCTTTGACTTTATGTAAGGCTAGAGGCACTTTGATAGTTCCAAAGTGGCCTTCCTCGTCATTTTGGACAATGATTTTTAAAAGAGGTTCTCATTTGCAACCATATGTAATTGATGTTTTAGAATTTCAACCAAATCAGAACATTTTTATTCATGGTATGAATAATAAGTCCTTGTTGGGATCTTCTGAATTCGTTTCTAGTGTTTTAGCTATAAGATTGAACGCTGAGTTCACGTAAGAATTTACGACAAGTCTGTTGAGCAAGGTCGCATAGTAAAGACAAGGCCAATTTTTTGGCAAGGTCGTGTGTTGATGACAAGGCCAAATTTAATAGGCAAGGTCTCACTGACATGGCCAGTGTGAAAAATAAATCTGGCAAGGTCATTGAATTATATTGTAAGCTTGTAGTATAGTAGATTATATTTCTATTTCATATGCACGTTTTTCAGATATTTTTTCATGTGGAGTATGGAAATCCTTGCCTATGCCAGTCGACCAAGACCAAAAAGGCTGCTACAGCTGTAGGCACACTTATCCTATTTATGTGTTGTTTTATTTATTAAATAATTTATATTCGTTTGAGTTGGCGAATTAGAATATAAATAACAAATATGTACTGTGGATTCATTTATTTGATTCATGATTTGGAAAACTTGCATTTTCGTGGATATTTGATTTCGTGGTTTTTCAAAAATCTGCATTTAATCATACAGTAAATTTGCAAATCGTCGAACATTTAAATTCGTGGTTTCAATGTACCAACGACATCCTCGTAAATTGGTTACAAACAAATAAAATGAATTTACAGTATTCTAAAAGCTTATCAATAACTAAAGGTCACACTTTTTATTATTCTTTAATTTTTTTATGTTTGAAAGTTTTTCTTTAATATAAATTTTTAAACGCGTTATATAACACAATTTGTTATACCCCTTTTATATTTGTTTGTAAAAAAAGTGTTGTCCTCTTGAAGATATAGTGCATAGACCAAAGAATTCTAAAGCAGTGGTCTTTCCGTTCTTTGTTTATACCATACGTTGTTCTTACATTCATAGAGATATGATTTATAGATGTTGAGATAATCCTTTAACTATATTTAGTCATCAATTCAATACAAATAATTTTGCATGGTAAAGATATAGAAATAGTTTCAAGACACTTTGATCTTTCTATTATTTCATTAATATATCAGTTTGTCCTGGTAGCTATTTAAAGTTTTTTTTTTGTAATATTTGTATTTAAGGCTTATTAAAGTACTCAAGAATATTGACTAGATATGCAACATTGATTTGTAACATACTTTGTTTTTCTTCGTTTATAAAATTGATTATATCAAACTATGCACTTCTTGATGTTGCATTTGTAATATCGGAAATATTTAATAACATCAACATTATGATTTAATCAGCAAAAATTTACATGTTTATTTTAATGAGGGAGTTGAAATCGCACAAAACATATTTAATCCGGCCGCATATGTGCGACTTTTCCAAGTAAGGAGCCTCTGGCCTTTGTTAGTCTTGAATTTTTTTTTATCATTTTGGTTCATTTATATGCTTTGGAGTTTAGTATGACGCCCATATTCAACTAACTTTATTTGTTTAGGAGCTAGCTGAAGCCCGCCGACGGAAGCGGAATTGTCTATCTGTGTTGAAGACCTATTTGTTCTTATTTTTATATAAAGTGCAAATATTTAATTTCCTGTTTAGTCTAGAGTAAAATATGAAAATATTAAATGTGTAATAAACCGGTGTTTCCCTAAATTTTTCATTATAGAGAACGGTCACAGTTACTGTCTTCAATGGATTCTGTATATTTTTATTCGTGACATTAATATATTTGTTAGTCGAAATGTTTTTGTTATCAGTTGAATTTTATTTAAAATTGATTTTACATTACCACTCAGCAAAGTTCACACTTTATACTTTTTTGTTTATTCTTCATATATAATAGCTTTTCTTCAAATTAGTATATGTAGTACAGGTAGTTACACATTTTTTTAATACTTCTTTACTTGCTTATGACAAAATTGTCTGTCGATGATACAATTTACGGACCACAGATTTCTGATCGTGTGATCTTTCCTTTATTCAGTAATATGATATGTTGTCCGTACATAGATATAAGATGTTGTTTATCTAAGATAGGATTATTCTTTTAACATTTCTTATCCTAAATATAATTATATTTACCCGATATAGATAAAGAGTATGGTTTTCTTAAAAAGTTATCTTTCCTTTATTAATTGGTATAATATGTGTTCCTTACATTGCAGATAGGGATGTCATCAACAGAAGTTGTGCATGTTGAGATCATTCTTTTATAACATGTTTAATGATTAATATATTTTTGTTTTGCCTGGTAAAGAAATATAATAGAAAGGTTTAAAGAACTGTGATTTTTCTTTTATTCATGAATATACTATTTTTTTCTGCCATTGCAGATATGACATACGGTTTGTAACCCTTCTTTTGATATGTTTGAACGCCTTGTTATAGCTGCATTAATATGCGGTAAGGGTTTTGCTTATTGTTGACGGCCGTACGCTGACTTATAGTTGTTAACTTCTATGTAATTTGGTCTCTAGTTGAGTGTTGTCAAATTGGCTATTATACCACATCTTCTTATTTTTATATTGATCATTATTATAAATGTTTTTGCTTGAAATTGATGTTGGGTATCGTTTACAGAAACTGTGTTCTTTCATTAATTTGGTAGTATATCATTTTGTTATGATATTTCTTATAAAAGTATATTTTCGTTGTATTTGCAAGTTAAGGCTAATTAAATTACTTAAATCACGAGTTTTGCAACAATGATTTGTAACAGACTTTGTTTTTCTTTGTTTATCAAATTGATTATGCAAATTATGTACATCTGGATGTTGCACGTGTTACATCTCGAATATCTTATTCAAACTTTATTAATTACTTCTTGATCAACATAATCATTGCGTGATTTTATCAGAAAATTTTTACATGTTTCTTTTAAAGAGTAAATATAATGTATATGTAAAGTATAATTATATATTTTTCTTTGTAGTCAAGAATGAAATGTGAAAATCTTAAAACGTATGTCCACGTAGATCGTCATACAATTTTTAATACTCCTTTGTTTGATTATGAAATAAAATGTCTGTTGATGATACAAGGTATGAACAACAAATTTCTGAACCTGTGATCCTTTTTATAATTGGTAATATTATATGTTGTCCTTACATTCATTGGACATGTAGTTTATAGAAGTTGCGATCATTCTTTTCACGAGTTTAACTATTGATATAAACATTTAAGCCTGCTATAGACATAAAGTATGTTTACAGAAACTATGACCGTTCCTTTATTCATTAATATAACATTTTGTCCAGACGAAGATATGTATAAAAAAAGAGGGACGAAAGATACCAAAGGGACAGTCAAACTCATAAATCTAAAACAAACTGACAACGCCATGGCTAAAAATAAAAAAGACAAACAGAAAAACAATAGTACACACGACACAACATAGAAAACTAAAGAATAAACAACACGAACCCCACCAAAAACTAGGGGTGATCTCAGGTGCTCCGGAAGGGTAAGCAGATCCTGCTCCACATGTGGCACCCGTCGTGTTGCTTAAGTGATTACAAATCCGGTAAATAGTCTAATTCGGTAGGTCATATTCATGAAAGGGAAGGGGATTGTAGTTACGACGTAAGGAACATATCCGATATCATTTGTGAAACGGTTATTCCATAACGGTCAACCAACTCGTGATGGCGTCCGTAAAATTTACGAAGGGATGATTTCAACTTCACCATTTGGAACTCTTGGTTTAATAGCTTCCTTGTGAGCAGCAAACCTCTATCAAGAAAATCATGATAGGAAATGCAAGCACGGGAATATCGTATCAATTGGGAGATATATACCCCGTATGCAGGTGCTGCTGGAATGTTGCTACTTAGAAATGGAAAGTTCACAATTGGAAAGCTGAAATCATCTCTGTTGTCGTAAAGTTTTGTTTTCAACCGACCCTCATTGTCAATTTCTAGATGTAAGTCAAGATATGAAGCCGACTTAACTGTATCTGTAGTATCCTTTATCTCTAGTTCGATTGGATAGATGCGTTCCACATAGTCACCAAATTTTGAATTGTTTAGTGAAAGAACATCATCTATATAGCGGAAAGTAGAGTTAAAGGATATTGCTAACTTCTTATCTTTCTTCCTAAGAAGTTCCTGCATGAAGTCAGCCTCATAATAATAAAGAAACAAGTCGGCGAGTAGAGGGGCACAGTTTGTTCCCATTGGAATGCCGACAGTCTGTTGAAAAACACGTCCTCCGAACGTAACAAATATGTTGTCAATCAAGAAATCAAGCATCTTGATAATATCAGTTTCAGAGAATTTTTTGTTTGAATCAGAGTGATTCTTTACAAAGAAGAATTTATCCCTCCCTAAGACAAGATACTTGTATCTACGTTGGCCATTCTTTTTTATGAAGCAAAGTAATATCAACTCTTTCAATTTGTCTTTTAGTTTGGAATGTGGAATACTTGTGTACAGGGTAGAAAAGTCAAATGTTTTAATACTGTTACAAGATGAAAGAGAGTTAGATTGTATGTACTCTAAAAGATCTTTTGAATTTTTAAGTATCCACATCTGATTCACGCCACCTCTAGAATAGGCAGTTTCACAATAACTTTGAAGCCCGTCTTTGATTGCTGATAAAATAGATGTTAATAATTTAGAAAGAGGTTTCGTGGAGCACTTGGAAGACCCAGCAATATACCGTTGTTTGTAAGGACACTTATGTAGTTTAGGTATCCAATACAGTGATGGAAGATCCAGTTCTTCATCTTTGGTTGAAATTCCAAAGGAACATAGAACAGACCTATGATTATCCAGGATTTCCTCTTTGGTAAGTGTCGTGAGGGTATATGTTGAGTTACCAAGTGAATTGTCAATACCTAATTCGTTTATCAAGCAGTTGATGTAGTGACTTTTACACACAAAAACGATGTTATTTGGGGCTTTATCTGCAGGGACAACAACATATTTGTCATGGAGGTCGGATAGGTGTTTTGCAACATTTGGGTCTTTAAAGATTGACGTAGCATGGTTATTGATGGACCCATTCAGTTTCTTAATTCTGATTTGTATCAACGACCTCACTGCCTTAATCCATTCGGAAAGAGTGTCTACGTCTTCCTTCTCGCGCTTAGCCCATTGCCTGGCATAATCCCCGACTGATTCCATCAAAATTTTAAAGTTGTATTTCCAATTGATGGATTTAGGCTCACGATATTTGGGACCTTTCGATAACACATTTCGTAGAGAAGTGTTATTAACAATGTTAAGGTCACCGGTAATAACGTGGCCAGCAGGATTATATGTGAATTTGGAACTAGCACAAGTGCAATCAGGAGGTTTAGACTTGAAGTTCAAGTCGTCAATATCGAGATCCTGCAAAACGCGTTTGTAATTGAAAATTTTAGTTGCAATAGGTTTGGTATAGGTATAAGAAATTATTGGTACAGACTGGTCTTTGAAATAAGGAGGTATTTTCGATTGCACTAATTTATGATGAAGGATATTGCCTAGGTTGACGCCATCGAGACCTTTGTTGGCAAAGGAAAGATTAAGAAAAGATCTTTTCTCTTTTTCATCTTTTCCAATGCGAACTGGCTTGAAAAGTCTGTGACTTGCAATATCCGAAATTATAGCTTCAAGTTTGTATTGGTTTGAATGAGGGTTTGTAACAGTGGATTCCAAACATAAATTGAACAGAGAATGAAGTTTCGAAAGGGGTAATGAATAAAGTTTCGTGCGAATGTGATGAATACCTAACGGCTTTTGTATGAATGGCAGCAAGTCATTAATAGAGACATCATGCAGAGAAGGTGATGTATAATGACGATGACCATGACTGCGTCTACGTCGAGGAGTCGAGTTGAAAATATTCATCACATTCACCGAGTTACACGAAGGACTAGATAGAATACCTATACCATCAATTTTGTCATTGCAGCCATAAGGTGTTGCAGTTCCCAATTGTCTAATCCAGTAGTCTTCTTTTTGTCTACGGAGAGTCGTTGAAAGATTAGGATTGTTAGAGCTATGGTATATCTTTTCGATAATGCGAACTGTCATAGAAACGATGGAATGATCGGGCTGATTGAAATGCTGGTATAGAATGTCGTTAGCATTAAGGTTAATGTCTGATCTATGACCGCACATACGTTTGTTAAGCCTTCCTTTCGTTTCACCGACGTATACCAATCCGCAAAGGTTGCACTCTAATCCGTAGACGACATTTATCGATTTACAATTCAGATCATCGTAACTTCTGGTAAAATATGACTTCTTGGTCAAATTGCTAGTGAATTCAGCATCTGGTTTACAGGACTTGGGACTATTTTCTAACCTGTTTAATCATCAAAACAAATAGTTTTGCCTGGTAAATATATAGGAAGTGGTTTACAGAAACTGTAATCTTTCTTTTATTTATTAATACGTCATTTGGTCTTGATATTTGTAATACTCGCAATTTAAAGGGCTTTAATGATACTGACAAGGTATGCAACCATGAATTGTTACAGACTTTGTTTTTCTTCGTTAATCGAATGATTGTGCAAATTATTTACATCTTGATGTTGTAACATCTTGTTTATTTTATCCACACTATCTTAATTGACTTCATCATCGGAATTTCACAGGTCTCTTTCAAATCACAGAAAATATTTATACATATACATTTCAATGATATACATTTTCTCTGAGGTCAAATATGAAAATGGTTAGTGTATAATAAATTGGTATGTTTCTTAGTTTTACCTGATTAAATTACAGGAGTCAGTTTCACAAAAAAAACATACGACTAAGATTGATAAAAAAAGTCATGAACAATTCAGTATAATTACAACCGATCTTAGTCCATTTTTTTTTTTGTGAAACCGACTCACAGTACTTTCACAGTTCTAATTTACTTTTTTCATATGCCAAGTAGTACTTGTTTTGTGCATGAATGGATCAGTGGGGAGATATTTGCAATGATCTATATATAGCATACCATTTATTTTGTAACCTTCAATCAGCGACAAACAAAAGTAATTTTATTAAATTGAGAATGGAAATTGGAAATACATCAAAGAGCAACAACCCGACAAAATAGCAAAAACAGTCAAAGGCCACAATAGTTCTTCAACACAGCGAGCAAATCCCGCACCAGGAGGCTGGCTTAAGAAATTTGTGAACTTGTTCAATGAAAATGGATATCACACTCAATTCCGAAGCGTATACATGAACTTAATTACTATTGATTAGTTTAAACATATTTATATATAGTGGATTGGGAAACAAGTTTTGTAACTTGTATTAAATAAACTCATCATAGATATTCCCTTTCCACTTTGCGGGTGAGGGTGCGAGTGCTGCCTTTTAGCGGCATTAGCCTGCTCTTTTTCGAAATCTACAATGGTGTATTTAACGTGCAAGAGATATGACTCTCTCTTGACACGGGTTAGCCATTTATCGTTCCCTTCCGACGGATTATCATCGTTTCCTCAAGACCATACTCGCAAATGGTGTCAAGGGAGATTCGAACATTCAGTCCCTGAAATTTTCATCCCGGAACGGGAATCGAATCAGGAACCTTTGTGTTAGTAGTCCGATGCATTAACCACTTCACCACGACTCTTGATGTTATTCAACAACACGATAAGGTACCAGAGTTTCCTATAACAGTTTAAAATTTAAATAAACTCGAGCAAATTTACAGTTTATTTATACTTTAAACTGCCATGGGATACTCTCGTATCTTATTATGTTGTTCAATAACATTCGGAACATTTGATGCAGGAACCGGATTTAAAGTTGTCGCCCATACAATACTTCCGTCAATTAAGAATCAAAATAAGACGAAATGACGATGGTCGATTTATATCTAAAGCCATGGCACATTAAACAGGGGAGTATTTGCAAAAACGGTTAAAGCTTACTGACCTAAATGAAATTAAATATTTGATAAAATACGGAAGTTATTCCCCCTAGAATTCACGTAGGAAAATAGGTGATAAGGTACGAAGTGAGATATCTTCTCTGTATATAATATATCAGTGACCGCTGTGGATAGTAAAAACAAGTTATTTCTAATATATTTATGTTCATATTACAAGGTTAAACACAAAAATAATGGAATTAAAAAAAAGGGGAGGGCAAAATAAAAATTGTCCTGTCCCCTATAACCTAGGCATTTTGAATTATATTGAAAGGATTTCTTGAGATATTCGAAAAGGTTTCCACATTTTTGCAATTTTGGGCATAGATATCACAGACGAGCTTCATTTGTGATACAATTTGGCTTCAATTTCTGAAACAGACTAATAAAGTGCTAGTATAACACATACGGACTTTTCGAGAGCACCTTTTGCTCCAAGGACACGAACTGACTCGAGAGAAAGAAAAGGTGTATTACTAGTGTAAATTGAAGAATATGATACAGAAAACGATTTAGATGACATAAACATTCATCATTGTAAGGTGGGAAACAAAAAGTTTTTACATACAAAATCAAAATAAAGTAAAAATGGCAACTCAAAATGATAAACAAACCGAACACAAAGACAACGACAAAATGGCGTCCTATGCCGAGGCCGTGAGGACTGAGATACAAAGTAAAAAAGTTGAAGATCCAATAGGGCTATCATCAAACTTTCAAGCACAAACGCCAGTATTTATTCTAGTAGAAGAGCGGTTTGATGGTAAATCTATAGAAAAGAAATACTGGAACTTTTCCAACACAGAAATGTTCTATAACCTGTCTCAAGTAGTTAAAAAGCATACAATACGAGGATTGCAACGCGTCAAAGGTCTATGGCGAATATATTGAGATAGAAAAAGTTATAGAGAAACACTCATATCCAAAGGACTTTCTATTAGAGGTCAGAGCATGACAATCTATACCAGAAATCCCCGCTTCACAGAATATGACAAAGAAGATAGTATTAGAGTCAGGGTTAAAGACATACCATTATCCGCAGACGACGGAGAAATACTATATGTTTTTGAAAGATATAACATCAAAATACTTTCACACTACAGAGAACGGTTAAGGTACAAAGATCTCAATACAAATTGTCAAACAAGAGACCGTATAATCATTTGCCTGAAATTTGAAAACCATCTTTCAAGATTTCTGAAAATAGGAAAGTATTCTGCAAATATAATACATTATGGACAGCCAAGAAACAACCAGAAAATAATCTGTAGAGAGTGTTGAAGAAGGACGCATAGCTGGTGAGTGTACAAACGACTGGAAATGTAAAGGGTGTGGGAAGTCTGGTCACAAACAAGACGCGTGAACTGAAGGTATGTTCACATAGGATGAACAAGACAATACAGAAATTTCAGAATCTGAGGAAGAGAAAGAAGACGAAACATCAAAAGCACAAACAGGAGATGAAGAAGGAAATGAAACTGATGGTAAATCAACAGAATCCAAGGAAAATCTAAACACTAAAGAAAATCAGAAAGCGACACAAAACCTAAGTGACACAGAAAACATAAATCCATCTCAGTCAATTCCACAGGAAACCCAAAACACCCCAAAAGACAATATTAGTAGAAATGACGAACGACGGAAAAAAAAGAAAGCAAAAAACCAGAATCAAACACAAAGTAATATGTCAGACTATGTACATGTTGTTAAAACATCAAATACAACTAGTGAAACAGTACCAAAAACACCAAAGTTAACAAATGTGAAATGCCTTTTGAACGTATTCGAAAAGTCACCTCCAGAAGAATTACATCAAAGAGAAAATTGTTCAAAAAAGCAGAAAAAGTAACTGCAAGAATAGTAATATGACACAATAACACATTAAATATACAATGTATTTTTTTAATTGTAAATATCTCATTGTATTAACAATGTTCTTATGTTTATACAAAAAAAATATACAAAAATATTTAGTCTGCATGTGGTTTAATGAAACCAATGCGACAAACGGATGTCACATTATTTGTATTGTATGCAAAAATAAGTTGGTGAACAAGTGTATACATTTAAATTTAAATGCTGCTAAGTTGCATGCAAGGATGAAAAATATTGTTACAAGATACATACTAGTTTATGGTATTTAAACAGGGAAAAATCAATACTTATGCAAAACCCTCATTACAATAAACAAATTTGAATCAACTAATATAGAAAACACAAGGTATTGTTTTTATTTACAAACGTCACATGATAGCAAAATCATGTGGTATTGTTTATATTTACACTCATCACGTGACAGTGTCAATACACACATGCGATGTTATAAGGTCCAACAAACTAGGTCATTTAAATTAAGGACAGAGTTAACAATAAATAGGTACGTTATCGGAATAAATAAAATAAACGGAAAGAACAAACAAATAATGAAGGAAAATAAAAAGGTAACAAACTTACCTTTTCAGACAAATGGCTCCTAATCCACTTCACATATGTTCTGTAAACACTCAAGGTTTACTGCAATCTGAAAAAAGAAAAAGATTATTTGAGTGGTGTAAACAGCAAAAATGTCAAATTTTAATGATGCAAGAAACAGATTTTATCAGAAGTATGAATGACAATTTAAATAATGACTTACCTGGAGAAAATTTCCATAGTTGGGGTAGTAGCGCATCAAGGGGTGTAGCTATTTGGTTTACATAACAAACAAAATATAACATTATAAATGAATTTAAAGATCAGGAGGGACGTTATCTATCAATTAATGTTGAACTAGGAGATAATGTCTATTCTCTTATAAATATATATGCACCAAATATAACAAAAAAAAAATGCCTTCTTTAAAAAAGTAAAAGATTGGACTCAAGAACATAGCTTAGGTCAAATTATAATGGGAGGAGATTTTAATGATATTCTAAAAATTATTGATACAAAAAATAAAAAAACAAAAAACAAATTCGACAAACCAGTTCACGGGCTTAAAACGCTCATAAAATATTTCAAATTCATAGATATATGGAGAGATAAAAACCCAACACAAATTCAATATACGTGGCGTCGAAAATCAGGATTAGAAGCAACTAGAATCGACTTCTTCCTTGTAAGGAACGAATGTAAATCACAAATAGTCAAAGCAGATATAAGGCCTATTATATAAAAATCAACAGACCATAACGGTATTTCATTAAAAATCAGAACTCAAGAAGTAAACAAAGGAAAAGGATACTGGAAATTAAATTCATCAATACTGAATGATAGAGACTACTGTTGTAATATAGAAAAACTAATAAAATATTATGAAAAAAAAGAAAAAACGACAGAAAATTTAGGTATACTGTGGGACAACTTTAAATCTGAAATTCGGGACATCAGTCTAGATTTTTGCAAACGAAAAGCAAAACAAAAAAGAGATAAAATTCAAACTTATGAAAACGACCTTAATAAGCTAAATACTAAATTAGACCAAAGTGAAAGTACTAATAATTCTGAACTACTTTCGCAAATAAATAATATATCTGAAAATTAAGATCAATTATACCTTGAAAAAACTAAAGGAGCTCAAATAAGGTCAAGGGAAAAATGGATAGAAGAAGGTGAAAAAATACTGCTTTTTCTTGAATTTAGAAAAATCAAGACAAATAAATAAAACTATAAAAGAATTGTATGACAATAAAGGCAATACTATAACAGACCAAACAGAAATTTTAAAAGAGGAAGTAATATATTATGAAAAACTATATAAATCATCAAATCCAGATAAATTTCATACTAAAGAGTATATTCAAAATACTAAAATAGAAAACAAAACTCTCAGATAAAGATAGTAATAGTTTAGAAGGGCTAGTGACATCAGAAGAAATTTCAGAAGCAGTGTTTAAAATGAAACTTAATAAACCACCAGGTTTAGATGAACTTAATGTAGAGTTCTATAGAAAATTTTGGCCCCAAATTCAAAAGATACAAACCAAAGTATATAATGAGTCATATAACAAGAAAAGTTTGATCAATTCACAAAAAAGGGGGCAATTTCATTGATCTTTAAAAAGAATGATCCAAAATCTCTGGATAACTATAGGCCAATAACTTTATTAAATGTAGATGTTAAAATTCTTGCTTAAACACTTGCACAAACTCTAAAAAAAGTTCAACCTAATATTGATAATGCCGACCAGAAGGGCTATGTAAAAAATAGATAGATTGGATTTAATATAAGACAAATACAAGATGTCATTGACTATGCTGAAAACTTCAATGTTGAAGGAGCAATTTTATTTCTAGATTTTTCAAAAGCTTTCCATTCAATTGAATGGCTTTTCATGATACAAACATTAAACAAATTTGGATTTAAAAGAGATTTTATACACTGGGTTGAGACTATATACAATGGTATATCAGGGTGCATTGTAAATAATGGGTGGATATCAAACCCCTTTCAGATCTCTCGTGGAATTCGACAAGGATGTCCGTTGTCCGCTTTGATTTTTGTACTAGCGGTGGAGGTATTAGCATGCAGAATTAGATCTGAGAAAAATATCAAAGGGTTCCAAATTAAATTAAATGGAAAAGACTGTAGTATAAAAATTTGTCAATTGGCTGACGACACAACCTTATTTTTAAAATCCAAAAAGGAAATATCTTTAGTCATGAACTTAATAGAAACATTTGGCTCATTCTCAGGATTAAAATTAAATAGAACTAAAACTGAAGGAATTTGGCTAGGCAGACTTAAACATACTAAAGATAAATTCGAAAGAATCAATTGGACGAAAGAACCTATAAAAAGTTTGGGAATTTATTTTGGCTATAATAAAGAAAACTGTAAAAAACTTAATTGTCAAAAACAAGCTGATAAAATTGAAAAAATTATAAACATGTGGTCAAAAAGAAAGCTAAGTATGCTAGGAAGAATAACTGTAGTCAAGTCTCTAATATTGCCAAATATAACATATATAGCAAGCAATATGATATTACCAAAAGATTTTATACAAAACATTTAAACTGAAATATATAACTATATATGGAATGGAAAAAGAGATATGATTAAAAGAGATAATTTGTCGCAAAATTATACGGAAGGGGGATTAAAAATGATTTGTATAGATATTTATATTTCAACAATTCAATTAAAATGGATAAAACAATTATTGTTTGAAGAAAATGATGAGCAAAATTGGAAGATAATTCCAAAATATTTTTTGAATAAGTTAGGAGATAATTTTTTAATATTCAAGATGAATATAGCCAATATAAATATAATTGAAAAAGATATTATAAAACAAATCCCAGAGTTTCATATGCAGTTAATAAAGACCTGGATAAAAGCATAAGAAAAAACTAGACGAAAGCCTACAATGTATTGGGAAATAAGGAAACAAATAATATGGGGCAATAAATATATAAACATCAACAATAAATGTTTACTGTTTAAAAACTGGATACAAAGCAACATTCTGGTTATAAATGATTTATTAGATAAAGATGGAAATATATCCTCAGACATCATACTAAGTAAACTAAAAAATAAGGAAAACTGGATAGCTGAGCTTACAAAACTGAAGAAAGTTATTTCAAAACAGTGGACCAATATCATCAAAAACTCACCTTCTAAACATACACAAGTCAATATAAACACAAAAGAAAATCTGAACATCATCAACAAAAAACCTATTCAAACCATAAATAACCATGATATTTATAACTTCTTACTCGAAGCAAAGGAAATGCAAACACCTATTGGCTTTTTAAAATGGAAATCATATTTTACACTAGAAAATACTAATCTAGCATATGAAACATTAAAATTTATTTTTACATTTTTAGATGATAATAGATATAAAATATTTAGATGGAAACTACTTCATCATATACTTCCCTGTAATCAATTATTAAAACAATGGCATATAGTAGAAACAGATACCTGCTTACACTGTAAACAAATAGAGAATTATGAACACTTCTTCCTCAAATGTTCATATTTTGAATTATTCTGGGGAAAAGTACAACAAATTCTTAAGAAATTAAATATTGGAAGACATGTTAATAATCTAAAAAGCATAGCTTTGGGATATAAAATACATGATAGAGAGTACTATGAACTAAATTTACTTTTAACTATTATCAGTTACACAATATATAAAGTATACTATATGTCTGACAAAAAAATAAAAGTTATACAACCACTCAAAATATTAAGACAAGAGATCAGAACTTTTATTGAAATAAGAAACTTTTTAGGATATAAAATTGACAGACTATTAAAGCAATTTAATGAACTGAATGTCTGACTAGGACATAATGAATGATGACTGGAAAAATAATACCTCACCCAGATACAGAGATTATCAGTACTGTAATTTTTCTTCAAACATTGCACAGGTATAATTACCTGTTTATCATATGTATATACATGTAAATATTTGAAATATTGAGATTATACTGTAATTTTTCTTCAAACACTGCACAGTTATAACTACCTGTTTGAGTATACATGTAAATTATAGTGTTTATCATTTGTGAGTTGAGATTTGACTGTATTTTCATACAACAGTCAACAGTTGTTTTTATATATATTTGTTAAATTTTCATGGTTATTACTTGTACTATATATTATTCATTTTTGTTGTGGTCCACTCATATTTTGTTTTACTAGTTTAACGTTATCCAAGACATAACAATCTATAATTTGTCACTCAGAAAATGAAAATTACCTTCAACTGATGAAATAGCATCCGATTTTACTGTAGACAGTGTAGTTAGATTTTGTAAAACGAATTTGCATTTCAAACTAATATTCACAACAGAAAAAGATAACGGAATATCAATAATCCTTTCAAAACAAATATTTTCGAAACATTTCCTTGAATAAAGCACTAATTAACAGATTAATGTATATTCCATTTAAGCACTACACGTGTTATTTAACTTCTTTGTAAACAAAGAAACTAGTATAGAAAATCATTCAGGCGAAGACATGAATTATATCCAGATTATTGAAAATGTGTGTACTAACATAATTAACCATAATAGATGTTCTATACTAATATTAACGAAGCCGGGAAAAGGTACCGGTATTTGATGTATACATTAACGAATGTAATATGTTAATAAAACTTAGTTTTAATGTAAAAAAAAAAATAACACATAACTGTTTTGTCCATGTTTTGTTCATATCCTCGCATGTACAAAAAAATTACATTACTTCAATGACAAGGTATGCATTAATGAATTGTAGCAGACTTTATTTTTCTTTGTTAATCAAATTGATTATACAAATTATGAATTTGTCTATGTTGCAAATGTAACATCTGTTCTATATTATTCAACGTTCCTTAAATACTTTTTACGGAAATGTTGTTAACCGTGCCCTGAAATTTAGAAACAATCCTTGTAAACTTATCGCTCCTTTAAATAAACTTATTCTAAAAGGTTACCAATTCAACACTTTAATAAGATCATTGAATATTGTTTGTTTATTGGTATACATATTGATTTTGTAAAAGCAAACTAAATATTACTAGTATATTATATACATATACACATTCATGGATCCACAATATGTCGATACCTGTATCTTGGCATTGCACAAGGTCATGTTTTTCTCTGACTGTTTATGACGTCTTTACACTAAATCCATTGGATGTCGGATGTGCACGTATTGATAATTTAGTCTTAGATGCATGTTTTTTTTATTAGTTGTTAGTGGCTTTGAACTAGCTGTCAGTTAACTGCGTTAAACACGTTTACACCCGCCACATTTTGTATGTATGTGCCTGTACCAAGTCAGGAGCCTGTAATTCAGTGGTTTTCGTTTGTTTATGTGTTACATATTTGTTTTTCGTTCATTTTTTGAAAATAAATTAGGCCGTTAGTTTTCTCGTTTGAATTGTTTAACATTGTCATTTCGGGGTCTTTTATAGCTTACTATGCGGGATAAGCTTTGCTCATTGTTGAAGGCTGTACGGTGACCTATAGTTGTTAATTTGTGTGTCATTCCATATTTCTGTAAAAGAGCACAGACAAAAAAATTATTTAGTGCAATGTTGTGGCCCATAGTGGAATGTGAAAATCTTTAATTATAGGTGAAATGGTATATTTCTCAACTCTACATTATAGACAACAACTTGACCAAAGAACAGTAAACAGCCGAAGCCCACCAATGGGTCTTCACCACAGCGAGATAACTTCACTTTATGAGATATCTAAATATCTCATATAATTTATAAGATATCTTATAAATTATATAATTTAAATTATGTAAGATATCTCATATAATTTATATGATATCTTATAAGCTCTATAAGATATCGTATAAATCATATATTTTTAAGACATTTTATAAGCTATATAAGATATCCTATAAACTGTTTAAGATATCTCATTTACTTTATAATATAACTTACAAAGTTTATTTAATATCTTGAACATATAGCACTAGTAATGTTGTTGTTTAATCATGGAACCCTGCAAATGCTTATCATAGTATTCTTGGTTTGTTGGTATAGTTGTTTAAGTGTTAGAAATGTGTTTTGTAATATATGAGTAAATCGTGATTTTATGATATTGCGTATAGACAAAAAAATTCAGAAGCAGTGCTCTTTTATCTTATTCGTTTATAGTATACGTTGTCCTTCATAGGGATATGATTTATAGAAGTTGTGATAATGCTGTTATCTTGTTAAAAGAAGAAGAGGAAAAAGAAGAAGAAGAAGAAGAAGAAGAAGAAGAAGAAGAAGAAGAAGAAGAAGAAGAAGAAGAAGAGAAAGAAGAAGAAGAAGAAGAAGAAGAAGAAGAAGAAGAAGAAGAAGAAGAAGAAGAAGAAGAAGAAGAAGAAGAAGAATTGTTTATTATAGTGCAACCTGAATATAAAGTATATTGTTAAATTAAATACATAATATAAAACTTCAGCCAGCCAAATAGGCTTATGATGCACTGTTTGAATCGCTATTTAACATACATATACTGTTGTCTTGCATATATATATGAATACTTAGTAGTTTTTAGAAACTTTGATCTCTCTATAATTTCAATAAAAAAAATTGAAAACAAAACGTTTAATAATTCCATGCGTCCGACGCGCTTTTCTAGATTTACCTTCATCAGGAACGCTCGAAGCCAAACATTTAAAATCCGAGGATGTATAAGTACCTAAACCATTGAAGAGCAAAAATAAATAGCCAAATTTATCTAAAGTCAACTTTGCATGAGGGAGTGGAAACCTTGGTTTCTAAATAATTTCAAAATTTATAAACGACAGTTTTAGAAGTTTATCAGTTTTTCCTGAAATTTTTATTAAGTTTTTTGTTATATTTGCTAATTAAGGCTAGTTAAAGTACTCAATAATATTAAATAGATATGCAACATTGATTTGTAACAGATTTTGTTTTTCTTCGTTAATCAAATTGATTATGCAGATTATGTACATCTTGATGTTGCATTTGTAATATCTGGAATATCTTATAACATAATCATTATGATTTTATCAGCAAAATTTTACATCATGTTTCTTTAAAAGAAGGGTTTGAGATCTCACAAAACATTTTACCTCCTCCGCCCCCCCCCCCTCCCTCTCGCGTTTTCCCGACTGTTTCAAGCAAGGAGCCTCTGGCATTGTGAGTCTTGAATGTTTTTGGTTTTTTTTTAATGTCAGTTCATTTATATGTTTTGGAGTTAAGTATGACGTCCATTTTCACTTAACTATTACACATTTTTGTTTTGTTTAGGGGCCAGATGAGACCCGCCGCCGAGTGCGGGATTTTCTCGCTGTGTTGAAGACCTATGTGGCCTTTGTCTGTGTTCTGCTCTTTAGTCGGGTTATTGTTCTCTTTGGCACATTCCCCATTTCCATTCTCAATTTTATATATACTGCAATTATATTTTTTCCTGTGAAGTCTAACGTGAAATATGAAAATCTAAAGTGTGTAATAAACTGGTGTTTCCCTAAATTTGACATAACAGAGAATGGACTACTGTTAATGTCGTCCTTGGGTTATTTGTATTCGTCCCATTGGTACTTTTTTTTTTACAGAAATGTGTTTGTAATCAGCTTATTTTATATACAATTATCTTTACATCACCATATTTTTTGCATGAAAAATACAGAATAAGGAATAATAATAGAATATTTGATTAAATATGTTATTTGGTCTTGATATTTTAATAACGTATTTTGTAATACTCACAAATAAAAGGTAAATTCACAAAAAATACTGAACTAAGAGGAAAATTCAAAACGGATAGTCGTTTATCAAATGGCAAAATCAAAATCATGCGCGAACAAAACAAACAAACATAATAGGTAAAAAGTGCCAAAAATACAGCAGTTAAGGTGGTACCTAACACCTGAACTAAAATTAATTTGGCTCGTTTAATTTTCTTAAAATTTTGACAAAGTATTTACTTTGACCCTTTGACAAAAATATAAAAAAATTAAAAAAATTGAACCAACCATTTAATCAGAAAAATTACACTGGTTATATAGCAGTTTGACAAACACTTATTTTGATCATTGAGAAGCTTAATATTCCCTTAAGAACACAACGTCATTAAAACGTTCTGATGATTTTACAGAGTTGTCTCCCTGTAGTGTTAGGTACCACCTTAACATTGTGCCAATCCCTATAAAAACTACAAAAATGAAATAAAGAAGCACACAAAGACATACAGACCAAGCATATTAATAAAAATCAAAGACAAGAATACAAAAAATTACCATAGTACAATAACAAAATGGCGGGATATATAAGTACAGAGCCACGTCTTTTATGTAACGAAGAAACATGAAAAGGCATATAGACAAAGAATATAGCAAAAATGAAAGACGAGCAACAAACAAGTTTTCACAGTAACACCAAATTTAAAAGGCATAAAGAGACAGCACATTAGCAAAATGAAAGACAACAATACGAGAATATCATACACAATAATTACAGAATGTACAAGTACCATAAGTATCTTTCTACCGATAAAACAAGCAAATATTTAACCAAAAAGTACAAAAAGGCATATTTCAACATGATCAAATGAACTAACCGCAGTCATTGATTTTAAAGTGCTTAAATGATACTTGCAAGGTATGCAACAATGATTTGTTACAAACTATATTTTCCTCCGTTTATCGAATTGATTGTGCAAAGTATGTACTTTTTGGTGTTGTTATATATTGATTATCTGATTCACACTTTTTTTTTGACGTCATCATCGGAATTTCACATGTCTCTTTAAAAGCACAGAAAATATATATACATATATATTTCAATTGTATATTTTTTCTCTGAAGTCTATTGCAAAATATGAAAATCTTTAGTGTGTGATAAATTAGTATTTCTCTTAACTTTACATTACAGGGATACAATAACTGTTGTCCCTTCCGTTTTCTTACGTCCCATTACAGCAAAGAACAGCCAAGGCCACCATCAACACAGCGAGAAGATCCCGACCTCGGAAGTGGGCTTCAGCTGGCCTCTTAGGACAGTTGAGTACTAGTTCAAATAAAATGGACGTCACACTAAACTCCGAAACATATAAATGAACTTAATTACTATCAATGTTATTGAACAACACGATCGATAATGTACCAGAGTTCCTCATAACAGTTTTAAGTATAAATAAAGTAGAGAAAGTTTACTGTTTATTTTTTTTATACTGTTATCGGAAACTCTCGTACCTTATGATGTTGTTCAATGACATTCGAAACATCAGATGAAGGAACTGGATTTAGAATTGTCGCCCATACAATACTTCCGTCAGTTAAGAATCAAAAGACGACGATACGACGAGCAAAACTGATCTGTTCTGTCGATAGACGTCAAATATATTTAAAGTGATGACACTTTAAAGATCACCCCTTGTTTTTGGTGGGGTTCGTGTTGTTTATTCTTAAGTTTTCTATGTTGTGTCATGTGTACTATTGTTTTTCTGTTTGTCTTTTTCATTTTTAGCCATGGCGTTGTCAGTTTGTTTAGATTTATGAGTTTGAATGTCCCTTTGGTATCTTTCGTCCCTCTTTTAAACAGAGGAATATTTGCGGAAACGATTAATGCCAAATGACCCAAAGGGAATGAGTTGTTTACAAAACATGCAAAATGTAATAAATTAGAAAAGTGATTCCTCCCTAGATTTCGCGTAAGAAAATAGGTGATAAGGTACAAAGCGAAATACCTTCTCTCTATGAGATGTATCAGTGATCACTGTGGATAGCAAACTTTGAATTGATAGTAAATAGCGATTACAAATTATTTTGTAGTATATTTTATGTTAAAAAAAAAAAAAAAAAAAAAGGATTTTGTTAAAAAGGGTGAAGGCGCGAAAAATTGGCCTGTCCCCAAGAACCATATTGAAAGTATTGGGTATGGATTTCACAGACAAGCGTCATTTGTGATAAAATTTGGCTACAATTTCTGAAACTGACTAATAAAGTGCTAGAATAACACTGTTTTGTCCAGGTTTTTATTATAAAACGTCATTGTGGTAGATTTAGAAAATGTAAGTCACCTATGAAGGAATAGATACTCCAGCTTTTCATATACTCGCATGTAAAAAGAAATTAAATTACTTCAATGATGTTGACAAGGTATACATTAATGATTTGTAGCAGACTTTATTTTTCTTTGTTAGTCAAATTGATTATGCAAATTATGAATTTGTTGATGTTGCAATTGTAACATCTGATATATATTATTCAACGTTCCTTAATCACTTCGATTCGTCACAACTCGGCCAATTCCGTGCCTTCATTCGTCACAACTCGGCCGATTACGTACCTTCGGATAGAAGGATAGTAGCGGATTCACCCGATGACTGGCGATTGTTATCACTTCTTGATCGATATATTTATTATGGTTACAGCAGCAAATATTCTTATATTTCTTCAAAAGAGCACAAGAAAGGAATACATTTATATTGTGCAATGTTGTAGCCTATAGCATGAATAGTGGATTGTGAAAATCTGATACAATAGGAGTGCGTTTCTTTCTAACACTAACGATGCAAACGACAAAGCGCACACATATTTTGATCATTGTTTTCTAACATACGTTTGCAAAGTTAACATTAACTATGCACTTGCTAAAAATGCGTCTACGATTTGTCGTTCAGCGTTTGTTAGTACAACGCTACATTCGTTTCTAACTTCAACCTTGAATTTTAGTAAAATTGTAATAAAACATTTGAAAAATATGCAAAAAAAAACATACAATGCAATGAAATCTTCGCCCTGGTGCCAAAAAACATATAAAAGAATAACTCGCAAAATCAAGGCAATAGTTGGGAGACTTTTAAAAAGGGACCCATGCTTAATTACCAGTATGAGCAAAAAATCCCGAAACACTGTTAGTAATAATCCTAATTATAGGCATCACACTTCCATACATATGAAATAGAGAAAACGGTGAAAAGTCTAGTGATTTATTACTATGTTGGTTGAAGGAACCCGACGGCATTTTATAACCCCGTAATAAGTCTGTTTACCAACAACATTTGCATGCATTATTGAAAGTTCAAACAGGGTCAGTACACACTAATTGAACGATGTATTTGTTTATACTTTTGCAGCGTGTTTTACAAACTATATATTTTAAACTACATAAGATATCTTATAATCTATAGTATATATCTTAAAAACTACATAAGATATCTTATAAAATTGAGAATGGAAATGGGGAATGTGCCAAAGAGACAACAACCCGACCATAGAAAAAAACAACAGCAGACTGTCACCAACAGGTCTTCAATGTAGCGAGAAATTCCCGCACCCGGAGGCGTCCTTCAACTGGCCCCTAAACAAATATATACTAGTTCAGTGATAATGAACGCCATACTAATTTCCAAATTGTACACAAGAAACTAAAATTAAAATAATACAAGACTAACAAAGGCTAGAGGCTCCAGACTTGGGACAGGCGCAAAAATGCAGCGGGGTTAAACATGTTTGTGAGATCTCAACCCTCCCCCTATACCTCTAGCCAATGTAGAAAAGTAAACGCATAACAATACGCACATTAAAATTCAGTTCAAGAGAAGTCCGAGTCTGATGTCAGAAGATGTAACCAAAGAAAATAAACAAAATGACAATAATACATAAATAACAACAGACTACTAGCAGTTAACTGACATGCCAGCTCCAGACTTCAATTAAACTGACTGAAAGATTATGATTTCATCATATGAACATCAGGCACAATCCTTCCCGTTAGGGGTTTAGTATCATACCATCATAACATATATGAGAAGAACATAACCCGTGTCATGCAAACAACTGGTTTTGAATAAATGTGTTTAGTTCCGATGCAAAGACCCTATAAGTGAATCAATATTAACGCCAAAATATCTAATCTTTAATGACCTGACAACAGTATCGTAACTATATCCCTTCTTAATAAGTCTATTCAAAGGTTTTGTTAGTTTTTGAGGTGGATACTGACACCTTTGTGCTTTATAAAGAATATTTCCATAAAAAATTGGATGTGAAATACCTGAACGTATAAGAAGTCTGCATGTTGAGCTATATTTACGAATGATGTCCTTATACCGATGATAAAATTTAGTAAATGTTTTGACTAGTTTGTGATATCGAAAACCCTGGTGTAATAATTTTTCAGTAATACATACATTTCTTTCGTTAAAATCTAAAACATTGTTACATACACGAGCGAATCGTACAAGTTGAGATATATAAACACCGTAAGATGGTGACAAGGGAACGTCACCATCTAAAAATGGATAATTAACGATAGGAAATGAAAAATCATCTCTTTTATCATAAATTTTAGTATTCATCTTTCCATTAGTGATATAGATATCAAGATCGAGGAAAAGGCAGTGGTCATTGTTAGTATTAGCTTTATTTAAAGTAAGTTCAACAGGATAAATTTCTTTAATATACATACTGAAGTCGTCATTATTGAGAGCCAAAATATCATCCAAATATCTAAAAGTATTATTAAATTTGTTTAACAGATGTTGTTTCGATGGGTCTTTGCTTATTTTTGTCATAAATTGTAACTCATAGCAATACAAAAACAGGTCCACAATAAGTGGTGCACAGTTAGTCCCCATTGGAATTATATAAGATATCTTATAAATTTTATAAGATATCTCATAAACTATATAATATATCTTATAAAGTGTGTTAGATATCTTTAAGTGAGAAAAAATAGTTAAACGAATAGCCATACCGAAAAATGAACCGGAAAGTCTTGTGTGATCCAAAAGGGTCAGATCCTGCAGCACAAGTTACATTATTGTTTAATCACGTAAATGTTTATCATAATATTTTTGGTTTGTTGGTATTGATTAAAAATATGTATTGTAAATATATATAACAATTGAATACGCTAAAAGACAGTAATCCAACACTCAATAACTAATTTGTTAGTTTATTCTCCATTTACATTCATATCTCTACGTACTATTAGACAAACTTTTTGCAGCAGACTTGACCAATGCATTTCGTTCATTGGACAGTAATTGTCCAGTATGCTTGATGAGACTTGATTGATTTGGTGCATACATTGAGTCTAAAATTTACAGGAAATGTGTAAGTTTACAAATATTTTCAAGTTGCATCTGAAATCCAAAGCATACACAGATTGAGCTTTTTCAAAAGCTGTGACCTTCTTCGCTTTATCATAATTTAAGGTTATATGTGTGCATGTGGCTGTTGATTTAGTATTGAAATGTGGTATTTCTAGATATTGATTGATATAAAATAGATGTCTTAGACTTGGAATATCAACTTTGGTATATATAATTATTAGGATGAACTTTTCTGAAATTTTAAACTGGCTGTTCAGTGTTTAGTTGTCAACGTGTTTTTGTTGAGTGTGATTTTCTAGTTTCTGGTGATTGAATTGCGATTTTGATTGCTTGTTCTGTAGTATATAATGTATTTAGATATATATGAATGTTTAGGTATGTTGATTAAGAGTAACATGATTTCGAGTGATGAAGACATTAACAATCAAAACCAATAAGTATAATTACACAGCATTAACTATTTAGATTCAGAGAAAATTATGTTGTTCTACTTTAAGAGCTTGCGTTATACACCAATGCTTTTAAAATTTTGTTCACTTACTTGTTAAAAATTAAAACATTTCAAAATAGACACAACTCTGGAGTTGTGCCTCTCTTGAGGTGTGCCTAGATTGACAGAAGTTTTACAATTCAGGTAATGTGTTTTTGTATATATTGTACAGGAAAATGATTTAGCTAAGCAAATGGTGCATATTGTAGATTAACCAAGCAAGTTAACACGTATTAATGATTGATATTTCAATATTGAGTTTAAGTGTGCAATACATGCACAGTAAAATAAACATAAATTAATGACAGTTGATCGGAACTGAAATGCAACTGATACTAAACCCCTAACGGGAAGGATTGTGCCTGATGTTCATATGATGAAATCATAATCTTTCAGTCAGTTTAATAGTAGTCTGTTGTTATTTGTGTATTATTGTCATTTTGTTTATTTTCTTTGGTTACATCTTCTGACATCAGACTCGGACTTCTCTTGAACTGAATTTTAATGTGCGTATTGTTATGCGTTTACTTTTCTACATTGGTAAGAGGTATAGGGGAGGGTTGAGATCTCACAAACATGTTTAACCCCGCTGCATTTTTGCGCCTGTCCCAAGTCAGGAGCCTCTGGCCTTTGTTAGTCTTGTATTATTTTAATTTTAGTTTCTTGTGTACAATTTGGAAATTAGTATGGCGTTCATTATCACTGAACAGTATATATTTGTTTAGGGGCCAGTTGAAGGACGCCTCCGGGTGCAGGAATTTCTCGCTACATTGAAGACCTGTTGGTGACCTTCTACTGTTGTTTTTTTCTATGGTCGGGTTGTTGTCTCTTTGGCACATTCCCCATTTCCATTCTCAATTTTACATACTTAATTTTCCGGAATTTGATGTCTTATCCTGAGACTAGAAAAATCTGTTTTTCTTTTTCTCATTTAAGACTGAGGCAGTAATATTAAGACTGTTGATGTTTCTACGCTTTACACTACTATTCCCCGTGCTCAATAGAAAGATTGAATTCACAATCACATTAAACAGAGCTTTTTCTTATAAAAATGGAAATCGTAGATACACATTTCTTACTTAAGATAACTTATTATTTTGTGATGAACCACACTGAAACTACCTGAAAACATACTGAAGATGATATTATCAAAATCAGAAAGTTATAAAGAGGAAAGATTAAAAATGATTTCCCGTTCTTGCATTTATTTGTACTGTAGTCCTGTCATGTAATGCTGTCATTTTAGTGTTATATTGAACATTGCAATAAATGTGCGAGAATTGGCTAGCCACAAAAATAGGTTAAACTCACCATTTTTTCTTAAAATGCCCGGTACCAAGTCCGGAAAATTACGGTTTTTTTTTTTTTTTTGTTGCACATAAGTGTTTCTGTTGTTTCGTTGTTGTCCTCTTCTAGGTGATGTGTTTCCCTCGTTTTAGTTTGTATTCCGGATTTGTTTTCTCTCAATCGATTTATGACTTTCGAACAGCGGTATACTTCCGTTTCCTTTATTAAGCAAATAGCCGTTTGCTGTATTTCAGTCTTCATTAAACAACAAATCAGAATATTTATGTGGTACGTAATTATTTCAAGATGGCAAGTATATCGACTAAAACTGATAGCTATGTACCGTGATGCAAAGCAACAATACTAATTAGAGAGTGGTAGTGAGTTATGACTGAAAAGGTCCAGTTTGAATAATTCTAAACTAATACACACAACTTGAAAAATATCATCACTGCAAATACACGTCTGTTCAGCTTTTCAGGATTTAATGAACACAACTAGAGTAAAATGCAGTCAAACAATTACAAATGTAAGTGCATACTCGAGCGCTTCAGAAATTTACCATATATGCTAAAGGGTGGTCGCATATGCCTTGTTCACACATTCACAGATTTGACGCAGGGTAAAGGCCCAGTCAAACTGTCACATTTCGATAGGTAGGTTATAATACGTTTTGTTAGTTGTTTCGATAAATATAAACACAGGCCACGTTTCGTTCAGTTTTAATATGTTCTATTACGTATAACCTGCGTTGTACTGCGTTTCAGTAGGTATTACAAGGGGTCAGTACGTTTCTTATTCGGTTCACAACGGTTAAAGTACGTTTTCGCACGTTATCTTGCGGTTTTGTACGTTTATTTTAAGCAGTATAACGTGTCACTACGATGTGATCATTGACCTATTAAACGGCGTGATTGATTAATAAAGTTCAGAAAAAAACAGAAACACAGAAAGGGAGCAAAGTAACTCCAGAAAGTAAAGGAGAAAAACTTCGCTTTTAGGGATTTACGAACTTTCCAGTTGATTTGCAAACACAATATGCGTTATTTTCTGATATAAAAAAATGAAATTAAAACTGTTATGCAGGAAGTGTCTGTACAACAAAGAGATGACACATAAATAGTTAGACCGACATCTGTATTTCCTCGGTATTTTCCACATTGTTTGCAAGACAGAAAACGCAAATAAAGATTAACATTTCAAAACACTAGGATAAATAAAAAAGGTAACAAAGAGGCAAAACGTTTATTTGATAAAAAGACCTCTTCGCTTTTTTTATGCATACAAACTTAAAAGTTACAGTACTCTCGGCAATTAACATTTTGCACAATATAAAAACATATTCTATACTGTGTTTGGTAATTTGATAACCATACAAAAATAAAACAATAGAACAATAAATCAGGGGAAGATACAAGGCACAATGCTGAAAACGACGAGTCATTAAATGCTTATCATATATTACTCCAGCGGCGAATATTTCAATCATATATAGGAAAACCCAGGAGCGGATCCAATTCTTACCCTCTAACACTCCAACCAACCCTCCCCACAGGCCTGCATATGTCACTAAGAAATATCATCGAATATAGTCTGCAAGGTTAAAATAAACTATGCATCCACGACGTATAGTTATTATTGCTTTGTGTGAACAATAATCTACACAGACTCTTGCGTTAAACATGTTAAAGCAAACTCAATTCTCAATAATACATATCATATACTTGTTATGAGTTAATGATAAATGTAATTGCATCAAACTAATGAATCAAATAATGGCTGACGTTTGTATTTCACTCACAATAGAAAAATCTCAGCATTAGTTTTAGACACACACACACACACACAGAAATAAATAGATATAAAAATCACATATTTGACAAATGCTTTAAAAGATTGAAAATTTAAGCAATTTAAAACAGAGCAACACAATAAACTTTAATGTAACCCTTTACCTGACATGAACCTTCCATATAATCATATAAATGAGTATGGATTTTATTCTCTCATTATACTAATACCAAACATCATTTTCAGATCGAACTCAACAATGAGGGGGAGAAACCAAAGAGACATGCAAAAGCATACATGTAGGTCAGAAACAGACTGACAATGCCTTGGCAAACGACTATGACGAACAGACAATTAAATGTAAGGTGCAGTGAACAAACCACAACATAGAAAAATAAAGACTGAACAAGTTATGTAATATATGCATTTTTATATAATTCTTCTTATAAATGTTATCATGGTATTTCTTTTATAACTTTAAAAGCAGCATTTGTAAATTGTCTATCACTGTAACTGCACAATTGAAATACCGGATTCGTAATTGCCATTGTATACCATAGATGCTACATCTATAGCTTTGACAAATACAGTGTCAGAAACTTCCATCTGTGTAACTATTATGGTCGTACCAGTACTATAAAAATTCTCAAAAGAATTAAAAATCTCTGCTATATAAAGTTTGTTTTTGTAAACATTAAAACGCGAATTGTGTGTGTTTGTCGTAATAAACACTGAAATCTGATATATGCCCCGTTTTTCACACGTGAATATGCCGGAAGTTTGAAATGAGGTCACATTCTTTATTACATTGCTCGGTTCAACTGAATCGTATGTAATAATCCGCCCTGCATCATACAAGCCTGATAATGGTCTTGCAGTAATAAAAACTGAAATCAAAATATAAGATAAATGTAAATATAGGCGCATGTAGTTTGGAATTGGTAATATCTAAAGGCTGTTTAAAGATAACCTGTTATTTAGAATATAGGAATATGGAAATTTATCTTACCTCCTATATATTCTTAGGTATATGGTTGCAAACCGTATATATTGGTTATCTCAACGAGATTGATTTTTTCGCTTGAGCCGTACGTCGAAAGTAAGAAAAGGCAATCGAGGTGAGATGAGCAATGACAATCTGTTTATCGCTAATTTACCTATGACGACGTTGGAAATTGACAACGGGCACGTGTTCCCTAAGTTTCTAGCGATAAGTAATAGATATTTCATATCTTTTGAGTAGTTTTGCGTTGTTTGGTAAACTACAACATAGCTTTTGTTGAAAGCCCCGGCATCACGAGACCGAACTTTTCAAAACATGAAATATTTGTGTTAACCTATTGCAACTTTCAGTCACTGATAAAAAAAAAAGTTTACATATATTGTATTTGTTTTGCATTAAAAATATTTGAAAAGATTCAGTAAAAGTATTTCCTTGTTATTGGTATGTGCCCAATATTTAAATCCCGCCAACTGTCTAAAAGTCACAGACTTCTTAACAGGCGGGACTGTCAGTTTGAAAAGATTCATCGACAGTAATGGATCGTCAAATAACGTTTCCGACGAAATTTGATAATACAGAAGGAATTAGATGATTTTTATATGTGTGCGATGACTTTAAAGACATACCGTGACACAAATTGAATATATGAAGTTTAGATATATTGGAAAAGACCCAATTTTTGACAGTGATATTAACAGACATTCACAGATTGCAGCAAACAATGACAGTTTTAAATATGACGGTTTAAAGAATGTTAATTGTCGGACTATAACTTTGCTACATTGGAGAATTAAACATGAACTGTTTTGCTGCAAAGAGTGAGTATTACTGTTTTCAATCACCATTATTAAGTTTAAAATGTTTATACTTTTATCTTTTTGAATTTGAATAAATCTACCCTATTTAATTTACATTAATCGCTAAAACTATAATAGATATTTGATTTCTAGATCAAGAAAATACTACGTATTACTAAATTGATTGGCCTAAAATTTAAGCATCGTTTTGTGGAACTCGGCCCTACTTAAATTTGACGATTTAACATTTTTAACATGTCACCATACATGCCATAAACATACTTTTGTTAAAGGCTTAATAATAATTGTGATAAATTTAACCTTAGGAATAAAATGTTGAGGTTTTTTTTCTTCAGCTAGGAGTCTAGTTTATAGAGAGAATGAACGACAAAACGATGTCGAAAGTTGACAATTGACAAGAATTGATGTACGCAAATTTTGAACTTTGTATAACAGCAAAGACGCATGTCTGGAGAAGTTGAGAAAAATTTTAAACTTGTCAACGCAGAGTTAGAAGATTCAAGCCGAAAGTGAGTTCAAAAAGAACTTTTGCTGAAAAGGCTATTGTCAGGGACAAACGGATATGTCAAAAAGAATTTAAATTGTTGTGACATAAAACAAAAAGCTATGGTTTAACTGGGGTCAAATTTAAATAACACAGTTGCTGAAAAGAAACCATGGTATAACTAAATTATACCAAATATTGCTATTGTATCATTTTGGGTTATCGTGAATTATACTCAAGTCTGCTTTCGTATGTTTTATAACAACGGTATTGGCTTAACTTTTATATCACTTGACTCCGATAAGAAAGGAAATTATCATTCAGCAAGATCAAAGGAAAAACTCGTAAATTATCGAAAAAGCGATATATTGGTTGAGTAAATACCAGCACACTGTATAACTTTAAGTATAGGTATTTTCATTGTTCGTATCAAAACTTCACGTAATCGGTAAAAATTTACATTGACTATGACGAGAATTTATAGGTATATTGACTCAACTACCCATGGAGTATAGTGGTATATTGCTTTCTATCGAAATGCCACATTATTGAGTATAATAGTTATAATAAGGGCCTCTTAAAGGGAAAATTCACGATTTTTTACTTATGGTTTAAATATGTTCATTATGACATAATATATATATTCACAAAGTTTTATCGCTATATGTGCAGTAATAAAGGAGAAATTCAATAATTAATGAAAAAATATCAACTACTTCCTGTAGGTCGTGACGTTTTCTCCTGATTTTTGCATGCCGGGATTTAAAATACAATCATTAAAAGTCTTGGTTTTTAATCATATTTTAACGTAATCGTAAGCGCGCCGATGACGTATGCTTTATCTAATAACCATCCGATAATAAGAAGATAAAACGCACAGACGTTCAATTGTACTCATTCGTGAGATAAATTATCTATGTTAAACGTATATATTCGAATTATTTTTGTTGGCAACACAAAAAGTTATAAATTTATTTTTAATAAATGCATTTTCGGACTGATAAGGTGAACAAATTAAAGTACAATAATCTGTAAAGACAATATGTTGGTGTACTATTATTGACCTTTTACTAACTCTGCTATGGCTAGGTTTATACGATGTGTGTATTCACGGTTCTGTGGCAATACTCGTAGATGGCTTGTTGAAAGGTAAATTGTTATTTGCACTTCGGTATTTAACCACGCCTCTAGGGCACACCTTGCCAGGTGTGACTGTCTATTCGGATCAGTGGTAGCATTTAATACACACATTTAAAATACATATTCAAGTTGGTGACAAATAAAAATTGGTCGCCGTAGAATTATTTAATTATATTTGGTGCTATTATTTATTTGAATTCAGATAAGTTAATTTACTAAGAAATACACAATTTTCGGTTAAAGACGGGAAACTTAATTCATATGTCAGAATGAAATGATATACAAGTCTTGTCCTTGATTTATGTCTCATAAAAAAGGGGGACTTAGAAATTAGAAATAGCTTTACTAAATCATTTTTATTTGTCTTTATTAGGCGAAAAAATGTACGAGAACACTTACATTTAGACTTTTGAAAGCCATGTATTAATTAATATATGAAACTATCTGAAGATAACTCTACCGAAGCGGAATATAATATGTACGAATAAAGATAAAAATATTTTTGTAATGGAATCGAAAAATTACGAATAGATATTCTTTTCAAGTGTGATAAACGTCAACCAAATTTATTCATAATCGGGAACGTCCTTATTAAAATCTGAGACAACTATAATAATCGTCGTCTCCCAACGTATATATATACTTAAATAACTATTTGACCAACGATGTTTAAAATTAAAAGACAACGAATTTAATGTTATCATTCCCTATTTTTGAATGTTATTATAAGTCTGTTCAACTTGCAAGAATACCCCTAAAGCGGACAAATATCCGACAAGCAGTTTATTCTTTAAATTGCTGTCATTGAATATCAAGAAAGAAAATAAATCCCGAAATTGATACTCAATAGTTTTCCTAGAAAATATTCACATTCCTTGGGGATTATTAGTGTACGTCCAGTTGCATATATTTTACATGAATGTTGGAACAATTGTGATGATGACGAATTTCGTCCTTTATTCGAGAACAATTTTTAAATTGATATATAAATCTGTGAGTTTACTATGTTCTTAACTTCGATGAACCAAAGCAAGTTATAAATTGACCTGTATTTAAATCAAATTGTTTCTTTTTTTTCTTCTTCTTCTTTTGGTATACAATAGTCTATCGAATTCGTTGATTACATACTGTTGGCATACGTGGACTAGTCTATTTACAAAACTTTTACCACAATTTACACAAAATGTATGTTTCTTTCTTATGTTCAATGTATACATGTATACATATTTTAAATAGCGCTACTGACTATAGTTCCGTAACTTTCTACCAGGCGTATGTATACACGAATCGTCGACAAGTGCGCACATTTTTTTAGATCAATAATTCTGGTATGTTCCAATCTGTCCTAAACTATTGACAACGAGTATATATTACATTTTCCCAAATTAACCCTTGGAAAAATATGTAAATAGATTTGTATTTCTTCAATTATTTTTTTTTGTATTATTTTTTTTTATAAATAATATTCTTTACACCAGAAATGTTATTTATAAACAAGCGTATGAGTTCAGTAATGACTAGTATATTATATCACTTTCGGACACGCAAGACAAAAATGTATATTATACATGCACCTGATAGTTCAAAATGGAAAGTTATAAGTAACGGTCGTGTACACTGATCAATACCTACAGAAGTGAAACGATGCATGAACTTGCAAGCCCGCCGGACAGGAAATCGATTGAATACCTGGACGTGTCACCTTACACCCCTTCCAATACCTTTGGGAGTAATACCTTTAGCCATGCTGGTGATCAGATGAGGGAAGATCCGAATTTATTTAAATAAAGTTTATTACTTGAAAGAATTATGAACGAATTAGATTTTCGAAAACAATTTCCACGGAACACTTATTTATCATTTTATGATTTGAACTTTGACTTTTTAACTAATTACAATATTATCAGTTTAAAAATAACAGACTATATGGTTATTTAAAAATATAAGACCATTTTCCGTATCAAGTTAGTCAGTCAGATAAAACAACCGTACGATTGACAAGATATCGACACGCAATTACGACTACATCGTTTACTGTAGTTTTGTTCCTTTGTGGTTTATTGACATATCGTGATTTTTCATCGGAGAAGGTGACAAGATGGCGGAGAGTAGAGAACTGATACTCAAAATTTAAAATCGATGGTGATCTCTTATTTAGCGGAATAAAACTTTAATATCTATAAATTTGAGCATTTTTATACAGAATGGACATAATATCAATTTTTGATTTTTTTGCGAAGTTTCCCTTTAAGAGTCTGTGTCGCTCACCGTGGTATATGTGCATATTAAATAAAGGACACAGATGGATTCATGACAAAATTGTGTTTTGGTGATGGTAATGTGTTTGTAGATTTAACTTTAATAAACATTCCTGCTGCATACAATTATCTTTATCCATAATGAACTTGTCCCAGGAGTTACACATGTTACAGTGGAAAATATTTTGTAAATATTTACAAAAATTTATTAAATTTATGAAATTGTTAAACATTGTCTATAAAGGGCAATAACTCCTTAAGAGGTCAATTCAGCATCTTGGGCATGTTGACTTGTTTTTAGGTCTTACTTTACTGTTCATAATTGCTGTTTACAGTTTATCTCTATCTATAATGATATTCAAGATAATAACCAAAAGCTGCAAAATGTCCTTAAAATTACAAATTCAGGGGCAGCAACCCAAAACGGGTTGTCTGCTTCATCTGAAAAATCGAGGGCAGATATATCTTAACCTGATAAATAATTCAACTAACGTAAATTTGCTCTTAATGCTTTGGTTTCAGAAATATAAGCCAAAAACTGTATTTTACCCTATGTACTATTTTTAGCCATGTCGGCCATCTTGGTTGGCGGGAGGAGTCATCGGACACATTTTGAAAACAAGATACCTAAGTAAAGATTGTGGACAAGTTTGGTTAAGTTTGTCTCAGTAGTTTCAGAGGAAAAGATGTGCGTAAAAGATAACAAAAATTTACGAAAAATTGTTAAAAATTGACTTCAAAGGGCAATAACTCTTTAAGGGGTCAGCTGACCATTTTGGTTATGCTGACTTATTTGTAGTTCATACTTTGATAACATTATTATAATGTGTTTGTAGATCTAACTTTAATAAACATTCCTGCTGCATACAATTATCTTTATCCATAATGAACTTGTCCCAGGAGTTACACATGTTACAGTGGAAAATATTTTGTAAATATTTACAAAAATTTATTAAATTTATGAAATTGTTAAACATTGACTTCAAAGGGCAATAACTCCTTAAGGGGTCAGCTGACCATTTTGGTTATGCTGACTTATTTGTAGTTCATTTTTTGATAACATTATTATTGTTCACAGTTTATATCTATCTATAATAATATTCAAGATAATAACCAAAAACAGCAAAAACTTCCTTAGAACTACCAATTCAAGGGCAGCAACCTAACAACGGGTTGTCCGTTTCGTCTATAAATTTCAGGTTAGATATAACTTGATCTGATTAACAATTTTACCCCATTGTCAGATTTGCTCTATATGCTTTGGTTTAAGAGATATAAGCCAAAATCTACAGTTTACCCCCCAATGTTCTATTTTTAGCCATTGGTTGGTTGGCCGGATCACCGGACACATTTTTTAAACTAGATACCATAATGATGATTGCGTTGGTTAAGTTTGGCCCAGTAGTTTCAGAGGAGAAGATTTATGTTAAAGTTAAAGGCGACGGACGACGGACGCCAAGTGATGAGAATGAAGATAAAAGAAATAGGCGAAACAAGAAGCGTTACATGCTTGTAAGATCATTAAAGAAAAATATAACAAAAAATTGATAATCATAAGTTAATGGAATAGTTAGCTAGCATAATTTTGAAGGGAACAATAACCAGTTTTCTCTATTGAAAACAATATTACACATTTTCGGACAATTTTAACAGGACGAGAACATAATTCAGGTTAACATGTCAATTCCTTGTATGACCACCTCTCGCATTTATGACCGTCTGACACCTCCGTCGCACGGAATCAATAATACATCGAAGAAAGTCTTGAGGGATGTTGTTCCATTTCCTGAAAAGTGCTGTTCGGAGCAGGGCGAGCGTTTCCGTTGGATGTTGGCCATTTCTGATACTTCGTCGTAGTTCGTCCCAAAGATGTTCAATTGGCGATAAATCTGGAGACGTTGCTGGCCAAGGCAACACACGAATATGGTTATTCTCCAAAAAGGTCATCGAAATGTGTGCCACGTGACAACGGGCGTTGTCCTGCTGAAAAACGTGGTAAGAACGATGTCTTTGGAGAAACGGAAGAACAGTTTGAGCAAGAATGTAGTCACTATACCTTGTTACATTTAGGTTACCAACGATGAGCTCGGTGCGTTCCTGCTAGGTTATTCCACCCCATACCATGATTCCGCCGTCACTACCAAACCGATCTGTTTCCTGCATGCACGCATCAGAAAATCGTTCATTGGGCCTCCAGTAGACCCTGGCTCTGCCGTCCCTCAATTTCAAATTGAATTTAGATTCATCGGTCATTTGTATTTGCCTATTCCATCGAATCCGTACCCGAGTCCATTGAAGTCGCGCCATCCTGTGACGCTGCGTAAGGATAGGTCCCTTCAATGGACGACGAGCTCTTAAACCGACTTGACGCAATCGGTTGCGAACTGTTTGAACAGATATTCTGTTGTTATGTCTTCCGTGGGTTTGTCGTGCAGTTTGTGACGGGTTTACAAATCGATTTCGGAGATGAATGATGCGGATGAGCCTGTACCTTAGCTGTATTTGGCACAAATTTTTGGAATTTTGGATCCTCAATGCTCTTCAACTTTGTACTTGTTTAGCTTTATATTTTTTTTTATTTGAGCGTCACTGATGAGTCTTATGTATACGAAACGCGCGTTTGGCGTACTAAATTATAATCCTGGTACCTTTTGATAACAATTTACACTACTGGGTCGATGCAACTGCTGGTGGACGTTCCGTACCCGAGGTTACCACCTGGCTAGTAGTCAACACTTCGGTGTTGACATGAATATCAATAATGTGGTCATTTTTATAAATTTCCTGTTTACAAAACTATGATTTTTTTTCGAAAAACTAATGATTTTCTTATCCCAGGCATAGATTACCTTAGCTGTATTTGGCACAACTTTTTGGAATGTTGGATTTTCAATGCTTTTCAACTTTGTACTTGTTTGGCTTTATCAAAATTTTGATTTGAGCGTCACTGATGAGTCTTATGTAGACGAAACTCGCGTCTGGCGTACTAAATTATAATCCTGGTACCTTTGATAACAATTGACGTAACGTCGTTTCACTTGGCCTGCCACTACGGGGGCGATCATTTGTTGTGCCAGTATCACTAAGATGCGTCTTAAGCCTCACAATAGTCATTCTAAAGACATTAAAATGATAGGCAACCTGCACTTGAGTAATTCCTGCTGCTAACATCTCAATAGCTGGTTCTTTATCATTTTGACGTAGACATGGTAGACGTGGCATTGAATTACGTGTAACCTTTTTAATTTTTTAATGCAACCTTTTGTTAACAATCGTGTTCGACACAATTATTGACCAAAAGGACAACTCAATTCCATCCCTATACAGGTAAATTTTTGAAATCAGAAAATGACGTCACGTCATTTCCCAATTTTTTTATAAATGAGTAAATTTGATAGATAAATCATTCGGGTTAATAGTTCTAATCATGAAAATATTTGAAATTAATAAATGTAAAATAATAAAAAAATTCAAATCAAAAACGAATGCAACTTTTCTTTCTTTTTTTTTTTTTTTGCCTAGTATATAATTATTTTACGTTTGTTCTAAATTTAAATATGTTACTTTTTGTAAAGCCGAACTTTGGTAAAATAAACCGCAAAATCATATAGAGACTAATACCATGATTAAATCCCTCATTTAAACAGCCTTTGAATCAAAATCTGTTCACACTCTCATACAAATACTTCAATTATTTTTAAAGTGGTTTCACTATCATATAAATGAATATAGTCATGTGATGTTTACACTGTTACTAGCATGAAATATGCGATAGTAGAATTAACTATTTAAGGTGTTAGTGCGATCTGTTTATGGTTAGAATGTTTGTCCTTTCTCCGACCATCATATTTTCCAGTGGCAGTCCATATTCCATGCCATTCATTCCGGATTGTTTTGAATACTGAACTTATTGTAATTTTTCTCGATCTTAATTTGCATGCAAAATTATTTACGAATGGACATTTATGAGAAAAAAAGTAGCAACCAATTTCTTTTAAGAAAATTAAATTTGTGCTGCATTATCAAACTTTTCAAAGTCATGGGTTGTACATTGACTGTCCAATTACAAATTTTAAAAGAGCTAATATTTTACATGTTTTAAGAATTTTAAAAGTCTATTTTATTGCAGCCTAATTGATGGACACGCATAGCTACAAGCTCATATTAAACAGAATGCATGTATCATGCACTAAATCATTAGAAGAGGCAAATCATGATTTAAATTTTTAAAAATCATCTTATACTATCACTGAGGTGTTACGTAGTTAACTATATCAAATTGGTAACATGCTTTACAGCATGATAAAGATCAAGAAAATGACTACATAAACATACCCCTGTCAGCCAACTCCTTCAAATGTTTATCCAAATAGTGTTCTGTTAAATCTGCTTTGTTATAAAGAGCTATAACATCTTGCTTTCTTGCATTAGCGTCGTTGATCACTTCGTTCATTCTATGGTTTGTCATTTGAATTTCAAGTCCATTTCAGTCTTCTTTATCAAAAATGTCGGAAATATTACGTAAATCTGAAACAGACTTCAGATGTTTTAACATTCCAATTTCTTTGTCTAATTTGTTTGATTTTATGTCGATGATAGTTAAGTTTTGTACAACCAGCATAGATTCGACCTTCATGATTTCAAAGTTTCTTCTAAGCTCTGAACACTCCATTTGTAGTGTGGTATAGTTTCCTGTCAACTTATTTAGTTCGCGTTGAAATTTTTCAGTTTTGTTTGCACATTCTAGTAGTCGATTATTGGCCGATCCGCTTTGATTTTGTTTTTGGTAACTCGATACTTTGTGTTGCAGTTTTAACAAAGCTTGACTCATTTGTGATATCACCTCATCTTGCTTTCTTTTGGTACGTCTTTGTTCCATCAACAAGTCCATCAGAATATCAAAATGCTTATCGGTAAGGGCTTGATCTTTTGTTGGCGATATTTGAGTGACAGTATCCAACAAAAAACCTTGGCAATTAATTGAAAATAGCAAGAGAAATACGAATACGAAATCCATCTCGGGCTCTTTCAACACGGGTAATGCAGATTTGAACTTCCTTTTTATACGATTTAATAGATTGTGTTTTAGTAAGTTACTGATAAGAATACCTTGTCTAGTGTTAAACTTAGTGACAGATATATGTAGTGAATAAAAGAGATACATTAGATGTTATAATTCAGATATATATAATTCAGTTCAGAACTGACCTTGATGTTAATATTTTTAGCCTTACACCTGGACAGATAGACAATTTTATTGAATTGCAAAAAATAAGGAAACCAGCTCTTTGCTTTATTGATTTATTTGGTTACTTCATATAAACTAGAGGCTCTAAAGAGCCTGTGTCGCTCACCTGGGTATATATGCATTTAAAACAAAGGACACAGATGAATTGATGACAAAATTGTGTTTTGGTGATGGTGATGTGTTTATAGATCTTACTTTACTGAATATTTCTGCTGCTTACAATTTTCTCTATCTATAATAGACTTGGCCCAGAAGTTACAGTGTAAAATATTTTGTAATAGTTACAATAAAAATTAAAAAAATTGTTTAAAATTGACTTTAAAGGGCAATAACTCCTTACGGGGTCGATTGACCATTTTCGTTATGTTGACTTATTTTTATGTTTGACTTTGCTGTACATTATTGCTGTTTACAGTTTATCTCTATCTATAATAGTATTCAAGATAATAACCAAAAGCTGCAAAATTTTCTTAAAATTACCAATTCAGGGGCAGCAACCCGATAATTGGTTGCCTGAATTTCAGGTCAGATAAATCTTGACCTAATGATAAAATACATTCCTGTCAAATTTGCTCTAATCGCTTTGGTTTCAAAGATATGAGCCAAAACTGCATTTTACCCTATGTACTATGTTTAGCCATGTCAGTCATCTTGATTCACGAGCAAGGTCATCAGACAATATTTTAACATAGATACCCTAATGATGATTGTGGACAAGTTTGGTTATATTTGTCCCAGTAGTTTCAGGGGAGAGGATTTTTGTAAACGATTACCAAAATGTATGAAAAAATTGTTAAAAATCGACTATATAGGGCAATAACTCCTTAAGGGATCAACTGCCCATGTTGATCATGCAGACTTATTTGTAGATCTGCCTTTGCTGAACTTTATTGCAGTGTGTACTTTATCTCTATCTTTAATAATATTCAAGATAGTAACCAAAAACGGCAAAATTTTCTTACAATTACCAATTCAGGTGCAGCAACCCAACAACTGGTTGTCCAATTCATCTGAAAATTTCAGGGCAGACAAATGTATATCTTGACCTAATAAACAATTTTATTCCTCTCAGATTTGTTCTTACATGTAATGCTTTAGTTTCAGAGATATAAGCAAATGCTTCAGTCACACCTTACTGGATAGCTCGAACGGACGTCTAACGGATAACTTTTTTTCAATCCGTTCATGTCCGTTAGACGTCCCTCCATATCGGTTGCATGTCCGTTAAGCGTACGTTTTATCCGTCGACGTCCGTTCTGTCCGGTGGAAACTTTTGAGCATGTTCAAAACTTTGAACGGACGTCCAACGGATAAAATGTCCGTTGAACGTCCGTTAGGCGTCCGTTTTGAACGATACTCGTCAGTTTCGTTTCCGTTTTGTATCTGTTACGTATTCGTTATACATCCGTTGAAGGTCTGGAAAATAAATAAACCAACGGACTTCTACCGGACGTTTAATGGATAAAACCGATGTTGAAAGAATGAGAAACGGACTTCTACCGGACGTATAACATATAAAACGGATGATAAACGGATTTGAAACGGATAAATGCTAATTGAAAATTTTGCGTCAGAAATGCCAATTATTGGTATGTCAGATTTCTTAAGGTTCATGAATTCTTATTATTCATAATCAATCTTATAGAGTAAGGGTACGTCTTCACAATCAAGCAGCTCTTATTCAGACCAGACACTGCCCTTTGGTGGCATTTTGAAGAACAAACCAAAACCAGTTTCACAGAAACATTTGAATATTTATGCGATTTACATGTAATATTATTGAAACCTTTAATTTTCCGTATATCTTGTTCATCCGTTTTATCCGGTACGCTTCCGTTAGGTATCCGTTTTATGCGGTACTCGTCCGTTGGATGTGGTAGCACTCCACAGTTAGAAAATAAAATTAAAAATGAGCCCCAAAATGTTTTATCATCTCCTATTCCTGGATTTCTAATACATTAATTTAACTGTTTGTGTTGTACATGTGCATATGTATGTAATCAGTATCTTCCATAGATTCAATTTTCAAAAGTTAAAAGGATGAAAATTAATTCCTTTTATGTGTATCCATGGCAACATTCTGCATTTATTTACCATAAAATATTGTAAAAAGGGGGGTGAACATGTCATATATCCCCCCAAAATTTGGATCAAACTAGAATTTCAATGCCTTTGAGTGATACCTTTTTAGAAACTGTTTTCTTAAATCTTCCTAATGATCAAATAAAATATGGGTGTCTTTCGCCTCATTTTTTCGTAAAATCCAATCACAAAGTTCGTGCGATAAAAAGTTGGAAAAAAACATTGCAATAATTGCCGGACCAATGTATGGTATGGACATGCAAATACGGACTGTCATACAGAAAACAGCCTATATTACCTACATTACATAACCTTGATGTTCATATAAACCCAATACAAAGGCTATTTTAATACTCAGCTATCCAAAAATGAATTTTATTGCACACTAGCTCTCATATTTGAAAAATCCACAGGGGCCAAAATGCGAAACTACACACCTAACTGTGGAGTGCTACCTTAAGGTGAAATTTTTCCCCTTCTGCCTCAACATTTTTTATATTTTCTGTGTTCTACTAGCTGTTACGAAGAAAATGATACCTTAGTTTTTAAAATTGGTTCAGTAATAAAGATTTTATGAAGGTTAGCAGTTGATGTTGAAACGCGACAAAAAGTGATTTAAAAATAAATGCTGGATCATAGTGAAAATCTTCAAGTCTGTCTCATTTTTGGGTAAATTTCTAAAACTTGCCCCTTTTTTTTATTTGAAATTATAAAATTACCTTATAAGAGGACAAATTGTACAAGTTTTAGGTGTTTAAAAGCACTTATAGGTAATTTTTGATGTAAATAGCATACCTAACCTTAGTTTAGAAGCTCTCAAGCAGGGTATAAATTTCTAACAGTACTGGCATCATTAAATTTAATTAATGCCAAATTATAATATAAAATCCTGCTAAAAATGTTTATTTGACTTATTCGCATTCAAAAATATAAAGCGATACATTCTGAGATTATCATATAAAGCGCAATCTTTGGTTAAAAGGGCAAAGCTTACGGAGTACAAATTTGAGACCGCAACATGTCTAAGTGTCAAAATGTGTATATTTGGTTGCTAAGGACAGTAAACAATAAAATTAACATAAATTGCATTCCTAGCAGTTTTTTTACCTTCAGAACTAATACAAGAACATAAAAGACTAAAGATTTGTGGTCAATTTTATCTTAAAAAGTGCATTTTTGTGCTTTCTGATGTGCCATAAGGTAGCACTCCACAGTTAGAAAATAAAATTAAAAATGAGCCCCAAAATGTTTTATCATCTCCTATTCCTGGATTTCTAATACATTAATTTAACTGTTTGTGTTGTACATGTGCATATGTATGTAATCAGTATCTTCCATAGATTCAATTTTCAAAAGTTAAAAGGATGAAAATTAATTCCTTTTATGTGTATCCATGGCAACATTCTGCATTTATTTACCATAAAATATTGTAAAAAGGGGGGTGAACATGTCATATATCCCCCCAAAATTTGGATCAAACTAGAATTTCAATGCCTTTGAGTGATACCTTTTTAGAAACTGTTTTCTTAAATCTTCCTAATGATCAAATAAAATATGGGTGTCTTTCGCCTCATTTTTTCGTAAAATCCAATCACAAAGTTCGTGCGATAAAAAGTTGGAAAAAAACATTGCAATAATTGCCGGACCAATGTATGGTATGGACATGCAAATACGGACTGTCATACAGAAAACAGCCTATATTACCTACATTACATAACCTTGATGTTCATATAAACCCAATACAAAGGCTATTTTAATACTCAGCTATCCAAAAATGAATTTTATTGCACACTAGCTCTCATATTTGAAAAATCCACAGGGGCCAAAATGCGAAACTACACACCTAACTGTGGAGTGCTACCTGTACGTTCGACATCCGTTTTGTCCGGTACGTTTCCGTTTCTCGTACGTTGCATATCCGGTGTGTGTCCGTTATGCATTCGTTACACGTCCGTTTTATCCGGTCAGTACATCAACAATTTTGACAATGGACAACTTTTATTTTCATCCGTTAGGCGTCCGTTCGTGCTTTCCGGTAAGGTGTGACCAGAGCTTTAAATCTACAGTTTACCCCAATGTTCTATTTTTAGCCATGTCGACCATCTTGGTTGGTTGGCGGGGTCACCGGACACATTTTTTAAATTAGATACCCCAATGATGATTGTGTAAGATTTGGTTGCATTTTGTCTAGTAGTTTCAGAGAGAAGATTTTTGACAGACGGCAGACGATGGACGACAAACGACGGACGACGGAAGACGGACGACAGACGACGAACGACGAACGAAGGACGACGGACGACAAGTGATGAACAAAACTCACTTAATTAGCCCTTCGGGCCAGGTGAGCTAAAAAGGGGTATCTATTTATCCATATTTGGGATACCACACCAACAAAAAGTAATAAAACGAATATTAAACCCTTTGCATGGCTTATTGGTGTAGAAGTCTATCGAATCGGGGTCAAATGAGATCAACGACTACTACTCTAAAAAAAGAGTAGACCACACTCCTATGTTGTTACCTTTGCCGCTTTATCAACAGCCTATCACGGTGATAGCAATAGACTGAAAAAGTAATTCAAATTTGTAAAAACGTTTACGGACAAGTTTTAGGAAGCCATTGAGTGTGTCGTTTAACTCATTTTGTTATAATTTGATTAAAAACACTGAGTCAGATTTCTTTTGACACATTCAATCAAATGATGTTTTTTTTCAAAATTAAACATTATAAGGTATAAGGTGTGGGGGAAATCTGGATAAAGATTATTGTTTTGAGTCATCTGCTCGACAACAATATTCTTTTTCATCACATTCATTACATTGGGGGTCAGAATATTTGTGTAAGAACCCCCTCCCCCAGCCTTTGAAGTTAAATGGTTGATCCATAATCCATTTAATGTTAATCTAACCGTTCGGTCCAAGTACTCAAAATAGATAGATTTAACATACATAAATAAAAATAAGTAAGCAACGAATAAGGTTGTTCAAATTGATATATTCCTTTTTGTGCTACTATAACAGGGGTTTTCGTCGTTCCTGTTATATTAAGAATTCGGGGGAAAGTCACTGGATAAAGTTAACAAAACTTAGTTAAGCTTTACGATCGTTTATATATAACTTCTTCAATAGTGCAAAACATTAACTACAAAAAAAGTTCAACGGTAAATATTCCGGAAAGATACAACAAATGGTAATTCCAATAAATGTTCTATACTAAACACAATGAATGTCACTGTAAATGCACGGCGTCCGTACAGCTTGACCGCTGGTATCCAACTGACCATTTACATAGAAACAATATAAAAATGAATCACGTAATCTTACTTAATCATAACTACATGTACTAATGAAATTTGTCACGTAATGCTATAAACGAATAATACAATTAAAAACATATATACGATAACAAGAAATAGACAATGCTAGGATTAAAATGGATTAACTTCTTAAAATTGAGAATGGAAATGGGGCATGTGTCAAAGAGACAACAACCCGCCCAAATAAAAAACAACAGCAGAGGGTCACCAACAGGTCTTCAATGTAGCGAGAAATTCCCGCACCCGGAGGCGTCCTTCAGCTGGCCCCTAAACAAATATATACTAGTCCAGTGATAATGAACGCCATACTAATTTCCAAATTGTACACAAGAAACTAAAATTAAAATAATACAAGACTAACAAAGGCCAGAGGCTCCTGACTTGGGACAGGCGCAAAAATGCGGCGGGGTTAAACATGTTTGTGAGATCTCAACCCTCCCCCTATACCTCTAACCAATGTAGTAAAGTAAACGCATAACAATACGCACATTAAAATTCAGTTCAAGAGAAATCCGAGTCTGATGTCAGAAGATGTAACCAAAGAAAATAAACAAAATGACAATAATACATAAATAACAACAGACTACTAGCAGTTAACTGACATGCCAGCTCCAGACTTCAACTAAACTGACTGAAAGATTATGATTTCATCATATGAACATCAGGCACAATCCTTCCCGTTAGGGGTTTAGTATCATACCATCATAACATATATGAGAAGAACATAACCCGTGTCATGCCAACAACTGTTTTTAGAATAAATGTGTTTAGTTCCGATGCAAAGACCTTATCAGTGACTCAATATTAACGCCAAAATATGCAATTCTTAACATGTAAGCTGACAATTTTGAGAACAATAGTATCTTGCTTTTAGATAAAGTTTGAATGTCCACGAAATAAACAAAGCGGAAAATATCGCTGTCACACTACTTTGATAAATATCCGTGGTTGCAGGGTGATTGGCTCCGGTAGTCTGTCAACCACATCGCCTCGGCATATTTTCAACGATATCGAAGGGATCTGATAATTCTAATGCCGATTGGTACATCACATTCCAAACTGATGAACTGTACACTGTAAAATGTGCTCCTAAACTACATATCTTAGACTGAGTATTACAAATTCAAAAGTAAAAATCTTGTAAAAGATACAAGTAACCTTCCGATTTTGTCATAATCTCCAAAAAAAATTATTTTTAAACCAAATGTCGTTATTTAATGATATTTCATCAATTAAAAAAAGTGACAACATAGGTATTTCCTTTAACATTCAATTTATAAATTTTTATTTTGCTATTTCTTTTTTTGCATGCCCAATCAATGTGCACGCAACTTCGGAGCTACGATCTTTTTCTGATTGAACAGCTTCATCAACACTTGTAACTAGGTTGTCAAACTAATATCCGGTATAGACGGAAAAGACACCAACAGTCTCCGATTCCGATTGACCAACTCATCTCTCTCTCTTCTGCTTTTTTTTTCTTTTTTTTTTTCTTTTCTGAAAACGACGTGGATGCACGTGCTGTCGTCCCTCCGGGTAGCTACGCCCCTGATATTTGTTTAAGAAATAATTGATGTAAGCTATGCTTTATTGTAGTTTTAACATGGGTACATGTAAGCATTATATTCGTGATTATTTTTGAATAACACAAAATAAAAATAACAAAATATAATGCCTAGCCATGTTTAAACTACAATAAAGTATTATAGCTTGCATCAATTATTTCTATTCTGATTAGGACAATTAAGGTAATTTCTATGTCCGAAGTGTATAAGGGTAAAGCGATTGTGTAGGCTCTTCCATGAACCTCCCTTTTTTTGTTTGTAAAGAAGCAAACAGCTGGCACTGTGATTTTTCAGAGGGAGGAGTTTTTGAACAGCCAGCCTGAACGGTTGTCGTATGTAGGTCAAATATGTCAATTTCGGACTGCAACACATTACAGTCATAATAAATGAATTAGTAACAACATGTGCATCATTTAGGAGTTTTGAAGTGTTTTAAGTTGATAAAATATATTAAATGCATGCCAATTTGATAACATTCATTATTTTGCAGTAGTCAATATACGCATGTGCAAAAAAATATTGGATTTAGAGCATGGGTTTATTCATAAAGCGAAAGAAGCACGTCATATTAGAATTGTTTTTATTGTGATTAAGATTATAACAGAATGTTGACTGCTGTGCCCCTAATTTTGACTTTTTTACCCAGTATATCTGTTTGTTTTGTTCACGAACGTTGTCACTTTATTTGGAATTTGATGCGACTCTCGTAAAAGTGAGACCCGGTTTAGCGCTATAAAAGCAGGTTCGATCCACAATTTTCTACATAAAAAAATGTCTGTACCAGGTCAGGAATATGACAGTTGATATCCATTCGTTTGATGTGTTTCAGCTTTTGATTTTGCCATTTGATAAGGGAATTTCTGTTTTAAATTTTCCTCGGTGTTTAGTATGTTGTGATTTTACTTTTTTAGGCAGTGTCCTATTATTTAATCATGAATTATCCCACTTATGTTTATGATTGTGATGCTCAACCTTATGTGTTTTGTTACTTATTTGCCCGTCCCTTGTTAAATGTTACATGTATTACTGTACAGTGCCTTATAATCGTTTACTTTCATGTGCGTTGGTCATTAGGGCATAGTTGTTTCAATGGCAATTTTACCACATCGTCTTATTTTATATGATTTATACTTTGTAAAAAAAAACCGTTTTTGGTCAAACGTGTGTATATTCCGTTATGGTTTAGGATTACAGGATTTACTCGTATCGGTACTTTGGTAATATTATTACGGTAAGCCGAGATACCTTTTTAGTTTAGCATTCAAAGTGGCGTCGTTAGTCTAGTGGTCTAAGTTGTTGAACTAGTTTATCACTAGCCATCCAACTCTTAGGTTGTTAGTTCGAATGGCGAACGTGGTGCATATGTATGTGTGTCCTGGTCTCTGGTCAGCTTTTCTACCGTCAGCGGTTCTCTCCGATCACTCTGACACTCTCCTTTAATAAAAACTGACCGCTACGAAAAAGCACAAAAGTTTAAAAGTTGCGCTTAACACCAATCCATTAACCAATTCATGTGTAGTTTAATTAACAGGTCGAAAATTGTAACTACCAACTTTTCTTCAATGTATTTGTTCCGGACCATATGAGTATTTGGACCATACGCGTATGGTCATGACCATATGGGTATATACTTATATGGTCGGGGTAATTAAATGTAACAGGTACATTGTACATTTATAATGCTTAACTCTTCATATAACCCTTCTAGTTGTCACGTCATTAAAAAGACACTACCAAAGGTCACTTTATTATTGAAAATTAATAACAAGATTAACAAAATAAAATAAGCAGTTTCACACAGTAAATTTCATCACTAGTCAAAACTATAGTAAACACTTTTTTTTTACATTACCGATATGTTATTACGAGTGAATGGCAAAATGTCGACCTGGGAAGATAGCTTCCAAAATATCTTAATGAACTGTTACACAAGAAGTCAACTGTTTTACTATAACCTGACGTAAAAGTCGACAGGATAAAGAGTCTTATAATTTGCTTACATTTGAAACTTAATATAATTAGCATTAGCAGAGCAATATTCATAATTTTTATACTTAAGCGTGTTTTGTTTAAAAAAAAAATGAATGACGTCACCTGCAAGGATACTAGTTTATTTTTTAAAGTTGTCTGGTGATATGATGTACTTCAGTCATGTTACGATATAGGGAAAACGGTACTATTTATTCTGCCAATGGCGACAATATTAACATTTTCTAAAATTTCCACTTTTTAAGATAAAAACCTGGATAAAACAGTTATGTGTTGTGTTAGTACTTTATTATTGTGTTTTTAAAAATTAAAGCCAAATAGTATCATGACCAACTGCCAACGGAGCTTGTTTATGTTATCCATGCCCACCGTCATTTTGCACCAAATTTATAAAATGTTGCAAGTCTTTTCGAATAATTCTCTAGAAAATATTTCAATAGGTTTCAAAATTTATATTGTAAATATACACACTGCAGTTATTCATAGATAAATAAAAAATATATTGTACCCTTACATCCAATCACAGCGCTCCTAATTTGACTTCCTTCACCTGCCTTGGGTACACAAAAGGCCAACCTAATGCTGGGAAAATTAAATACTACCGTTTCCCTATAGAGATCTCGAGCTTTTAAAATCACCGTAGACACATCGGAATGACCCAGGACCCAATAAAAGCTATGGTACCGTGTGGAAGTGAATGTCACCCTACGCATTCATGCAAGAATGCAATTAGCGATTGCGGACAGAATGTTATCTTTTAAAAAAAAACAATGATTCTGTCAAATTACTGTGTTATTGTGTTCATTATCAATGTATTTTTAAAGATGAAATATCACCGAAATATGTACGTTTATCGTTGCTATAAAAAAAAATCAGAAAGTCAGAAACCATTTTGAATGAATTCGATAATACTAGAGAATTCCGAATATCTATGGTACAGAAACTCTAATGAATATCATCGGTCTTTTATTTTAGAGGTAAAAAACACATTGAGATTTATTAGAATTAGGCGAGAGAAATTCAGTCGATGGAAACAAAATTAGTTAACTGCGATGTCAACCAGTAGTTGATACATTGAAAAGTTGGTAGTTCATATTTTCGCCATGGTTTAGTGAATTATAGTTAGATTACCGGGAAGAGGAACACTGTGGGGGATATACAATTTGTTTTGTGTTCAATGAAAATACTTAATGATTCGATTCATATAATGTTATTGTAGGGATTTTTTGCATTGATTTAAACTGTTAAAGGGAACAAAAAGCGTCCGAAGCGGAGACTTTCGTGACCTAAAAAAAATCCCATGGATAGAAACAATTCTCTTTGTTCCAGATGTTCGAAAATAAAATATGAATTTGCCATTATATTGTCAAAAGCATATCATTAGCAAAACTCTGCATTCAAACTAAACTGTATTTCAAAATTTCTCTTTTGCAGATTCAAAATTTTGAAACTGCTTACTTAGTTAATGAAAAATGTTTAATGGTAATACAGCAATGGAATTATTTTAAATTTGTCAAAGGTGCAGAATTATCCAAAAAGTAAAAGTCATAAAAACATCAAAATGTCGATACTTTGATGACTAATGCTATACAGTAAGAACCTCGTTCAAAAATATGTTCTGAGGGACAGAAAATACTTTTCATTATTTATATTGTGTGGTAAATCAACCCAAACAATTCGGAAGTTCCATCATATCAGGTTTTTCGAATCACACCTTCATGTATAATATTGTTCTAATATCATTACATCATAAAAAGTGAATTTAAAGAGCAAAATATACCATCATGTGTACTGCCTTATTTAGTACAGGTACAGGGGCGTAGCTAGAAGAAAAAAATTTGGGACCCTTTAATGCAGATTTTTTTTTTTTTTTTTCGGTTTTCAGTCATAGGACGGTTTAAAAACTTTCAATACTTGAATCTTCTGAATAGAGTAAATCATGGTTAATTTAATACATAAACAACACATTTTTGAATTACAGAATTTACTGAAAATTGACCAAAATCTGCTCTTCGGGTCTAAGCAGAAACGAACTTCTCTATTACTTTGTCAACATTCACACTGAAATCCCGATCAATATGCAGTAATGCTAGCGATGATAACCTGTCGTTGTTCGTTGTTGATCGTACATTTGTTTTCAACAGACTTAATACACTGATAGATCTGCACGGTAGCACTCGCGAGATGTTATAAACCAGCGTACGTGTTCTCCATCGAGCGACCTCCCGATTGAAATTGTCCGCCAATGTTGAGAATTATTCGTTGGTTATATTTCCTACAACACGAGGAAGCAGATATGACACAAAGAAGCTATTTTCTGATAATACCAGACACCCTCTACTCTCCAATTCCATTATCATATGGTCTACGTGTGTGAACGCAAAATATAATGAGACTTTCCAATGCTGTTTTGGCGTGTTTTCAGGGATTATTGGCTCTTCGAATACATCGCCTCGGCATATTTTCAATAATATCAAAGGGTTTCGATAAATCTAATGATCGATTGGTACATCGCATCGCAAACAGATAAGCCGTACTCTGTAAAATGTGCTCCGAAACTACACGTCTTACACCGAGTATAATAAATTCAAATCATTCTGGTAAAAGATACAAGTTACTGTCCGATTTGTAAATGATCTCCAATAAAACGTTTATTTTGAAATGCCGTTTTTAATGACAGTTCATCAATTAAAAAAGTGACAACATATGTGTTTCCTTTAACCATAATTAATTTTAAATTATAAATTTTTTTTTGGCATTTTTTTTTTGCTTGCCGAATCGATGTGCACGCAACTGCGTGTTAGCGTATAGGGAGCTACGCGCCTGGACTATACATCATACATTTTAATAAACTTATCATTTTTGTCAAGGTATGAGTATAGGTTTACATATAATAAACTTAATAAAGTATAAACACTTATATATATTTTATTGAACAGTCAAAATATGTCTACAGTCAAAAAAATATTGCAATGGTTCTACATATTGCATATAAATATAAATATAACAAGTCACACAAAGCAGCATCATTGTCTATGACGTCATTTCCGTAAGTGTCACGATTATTTCTTTCCGTAACTACCAGTCCCTTTGTATTGGCCGGTATATCCTGTATTTTCACTTTTGTCTTCTCGTCCTGCTGCGCCCTTTCCTTTTCCAGATTCGTCAAATCGTTCTTTATGGGCACCAGTATAACCGGAAGTGTCTGTCATCCTGCCAACGCCCCTGTAGAAGATTGTGCCTGAAATAAACACAAGACAAAATTTAAATGAGGTGTTAATCATCAAAATATCAATCTATTCACCTTATGCTCATTTGTTATACCACAGTCAGAAGTGTAAGAGTGTATTTAACGTTTGGAAAAAAGGCACAAAAAGATCATGTACGCTTAAAAATGTGCAAACTTAGTCTACAAATATTCAAGAACCAGGCTACCAAAATATTATCATTTTGTTACGTCGCGAAAATTCACAGTTTATCATAAGGTATGTGTTTTGCTCTTTGTTGAGGGTCGTTCGGTGCATGCCGTATATCTCTTGGTGGATACCTGTCTTATTAATCATCATACCACATATCTTTTTTTTATATTTTGAAACCTTTTGGTACAGTTGTTCAAAAGTAGTGGCATATTTTTTTTTGAAATTTTACAAAATTTTAAGACACTCCAGTTAATTTGATGCACTTTATGTCAGTGCATCATTTCGACATTTATTTTTCAAATGTTGTATTGTGGAAGCGACCGTGCCTCGTGTGCGGGGCTTGGTAAATGTAAATCCTGACGGTTTGTTGAAACCAAAGATTTTAAGCTGGTATTTGCCGTTGGTCATAAAATATAGCAACACATGAGAATAATGAGTCCAACAAATAAAAAATAAAGAAAAATATCCTGAACTTGAAAAATATTGAAAAAAATTGCTGCAAGTTTTGTTCATTTGACATCGATTTTATATATTTCATATTGAACAATAAATTTTTCCCAAATTGAGTTGAGAAGGGGGTAAGTGAAAAAACTATGTGAATTATTTTATTTTTTATCCTACATTGAACTTTTGATGGCGATCCTAATGATAACCCTGAACAGAACCCCCCTAAAATAAAAATATAAAAAAAACAAGAATGTGTCCATAGTACACGGATGCCCCACTCACACTATCATTTTACATGTTCACTGGACCGTGAAATTGGGGTCAATGCTTTAATTTGGCATTAAAATTAGAAAGATCATATCATAGTTAACATGTGTACTAAGTTTCAAGTTGATTGGACTTCAACTTCATCAAAAACTACCTTGACCAAAAACTTTAACCTGAGCTTCACACTATCTTCTTCTTTGTTCAGTGGACCACAAAATTGGGGTCAATACTTTAATTTGACATTAAAATTAGAAAGATCATATCATAGGGAACATGTCTACTAAGTTTCAAGTTGATTGGACTTCAACTTCATCAAAAACTACCTTGACCAAAAACTTTAACCTGAGCTTCACACTATCTTCTTCTTTGTTCAGTGGACCATGAAATTAGGGTCAATACTTTAATTTGACATTAAAATTAGAAAGATCATATAGGGAACATGTGTACTAAGTTTCAAGTTGATTGGACTTCAACTTCATCAAAAACTACCTTGACTAAAAACTTTAACCTGAGCTTCATACTATCTATTTCTTTGTTCAGTGGACCATGAAATTGGGGTCAATACTTTAATTTGGCATTAAAATTAGAAAGATCATATCATAGGGAACATGTGTACTAAGTTTCAAGTTGATTGGACTTCAACTTCATCAAAAACTACCTCAACCAAAAACTTTAACCTGAAGCAGGACGAACGAACGGACGAAGGGACGAACGGATGAACGAACGGAGGCACATACCAGAAAACATAATGCCCCTCTACTATCGTAGGTGGGGCATAATAATAAATACGCCAAAACTTGCTTTGTCAAAAGAAAAAACTCCTAAAAGTCGAGTTTGTAATCTTAAAATTTAACAAATTGTAAAAACATTTTAATCAAAGTATCTGAATTGCATAATGATATGTACATACCACTTTTTTAATATCTGGATTACTACTACAAATTTTCGCTGCAAGTTGTTTTCGGATATCGTCCTCGCTATCTTTGCTCTTTTTGATTTCTTTATAAACTTTAGCAGCCCTGTCCAAAGCTTCATTACATTTGGCTGCATTGGTTAGATCAAGTGTTCTGTAAAAAATACATAATTAATAAGTAGTTGAATATACTTGGCCTGGGGGAAAACATAGCCCCCCTCTCCCTTGAAGATAAATGGTCGTTCGCTTATACATGAACATATATCCCATTGTCTTTTTCAGTTTAATACCAGTTTTGAACAGAGTGGGTTTTTGTATTCCCCTGGTGCAAGCCATGATAGATAGCATAAGCAATTCTAAGACTGAAATTGAGGCAGTTATATAAACGTATTTACACATTTGGTATTTAGCTGTATCTTGCCTCCGAATGACCTTACATCACCTCCGAATAACATTTTGACGTCAAGCAATAATCACTTTTTAGTTGTGATGTCATATGTTTTGAATTATGAAGTCAAAGTTTACGGGAACCTGTGTGATGTTATGTAATGGCGGACAAATTTGCATACAAGTGTAAATACGAATTATGTTTGACGAGGTATTAGAGACAATGTTATCAAACACCATGTATTTTAAATCGATGACATGTTCAATGTAATAACAGTGGCGGATCCAAGGGGACTTGAATTGGAACCACCCTTTTTATGATCAATGCATTTGAATGGGTACATATGGTTATCACCACCTCTTGCGTTGAAAACCCCTACTCCCCCCTTTTTTTTAATTGCTCCGTGGATCCGCCCCTGAATATCATTGATAAACTGTCTTATTTCCCATTGACACTTTAACATACTTAGTTGCCTTATCACTGACGTATGGCCATACACTGGAATCCATTCTCTGTTTAGTTGTAGTATCTTTTCCAATACAATCCTGGACCATTTTACCCCATGCTTGGTTGGTCATTTTGTTTGGGTCTTTGCCTTTAGCCAATCCAACTAAGTTGAATTTTTTAAAAGAGGCGATGACATCGTTAATATCTCCACCTTCTGCCATTTTGTCTGAAAAGGAAGAAAATATATGTTGGTTTTTTTTTCTTCACACAATTTCAAACAGCGCATGCGCATTAGCTAAGGTGCAATTAGGTTGTGACATGGAAACTCTATGACGGTTTTTCTGCTCGAAATAAGCGGCAAATTATAACATCTCTTTTCGCGGTTTTCAGAGATTCATGTATGATGCATTGCATATTGTCATGTATTTCAGGAATTGTTTTATTCATTTAAGACTCGTGAAAGAGTAATATTCATATAAGGCCATATCATAGCACATCTCACATTGAATAATGCAATATTCAATTTGCTTAGTTTTTAAATATTCATAAACAATTAGTTCCACAAACCCCGATGGAATAGTTTGAATATGCCTGTCTTAGAATGTAGTCTTTAGTATTATGGAATAATAAATTCGGAGGTTTTCTGTCTCCGCCAATCTTGTCAAACAGGAGTCCATTGTATTGATGGGGAATAACAGGTATGAGCGGATTGAGGAACAGTACTGCTTTTGCGTTGGTTGAAAACAGGCTTTCGTTTGTAGATATTTTTCTACCAAAAATAAAATTACTGCCCCCCCCCCCCTTTTCCACTAAATGTAACATCAGTGCATCTAGCTGTTCGCGATTTTGTTTTACTACTCACAAAGAGTATACATACTATTAAAGTGAATCTTATTCATATAATTAACCGTTGGTATTTTTAAACGCAGTGTGTCAACTCTTGCATGTCAAAATTGTTTTTAAAGATATATGGTTACATGAAAACGGTATGTTTATAAACTTAGAACAATTATCGATTTGTCACGGCCTTGATCCCAAAGCTTATAGTTCGTGGGTAAAGTCATTCAAATTCATTAATGATTTTGTTCGGGCGTTTACTATCTTTTTCAATGTTTAAACCACATAAATTAACAATATTTAATCATATCGATCGGGCGTTTACTATCTTTTTCAATGTGTTTAATCATATAAATTGTCAATATTTAACTTCACTGCATTTGTTCAATAAAACTTCCACCCTATATAAAATTTACAATAAATTGATAATATAAATCCAGTCTTGTTATTGTCTATCAAATATCTATGTAACATTAAATAACACAAAGACGTATTATAAATATTAAATTCATTTAAATTTGACAGACAACCATATGCGGATAATAAATTGTATTTTAAATCAATAAACATACTGTGAACTTTCTAAACCAAATCTTTTCTTTAAATCCAATGTTTGAAACGATCATTATACTAAATTTATTGTAAAACAGAATACTGACTTTGTGTTTTTTAGAAAGTGATTGTTAATGTATATATTAAAGAATGCAACGAGGATTGTGAATAGGTAATAACATGTTTAACTTTTTTCGTTGTGGACGGGGGCAAACTTTTTCTATTCCCTTCACGGTTGTTTCCAAGTAACAAATTGTCCTTACTTTTAGCAGAATAAATAGAAGGTTTACACCAGGATTAAAATGAGATTGAAAGACTACATGTTTATGATGTAAAGCAAGACCAACTGTAGTTTCGATTTCCTCCCCTTACACTTAAGCTTTCATCCTTTTTTTTTGTTTTGTGTGTGTAGGGGGGGGGGGGGGGTCAGGTGTCGTATTCATAAATTTTAACTTTGTTGTTTAAATTTATGTAAAAAAAATAAGTTAAGTCTGTTTTACTCTATCCTTAGGTGTTTTCCATTGACACCTTGGTATGGTGTCCTCCAGTTTTTGTTAAATAAAAATTAGATGTCTCCTAAATATTCCTACTTCTTTAGTATTCCATATTTCTGCTTTATATCTGTGTCTCGGATAACATATTGGTAGATTCAGGGGTGTTCTTAGGGCTTGACCCCCCTTTTTTTTTCTTATTTTGTTGTTGATAATTAGGTGAACGTTTATTGTGTTCTAGGTAGGGACCGATACCCTATTTCAAAATAGTTGGATCAGAGTCCGTAACTATACCACACAATAAGGAAACTTCTCCATACCAACAAGAAGACAGATGCTGTTAAGAGGGAATATCCTTTTGTAAAAGATATGTACAGATCTAGGACACAATTCAGTCTGATCATAACACCCTTGCATTGCATTGCACAACACCCTTGCATTGCATTGCATAACACCCTTGCATTGCATTGCATAACACCCTTGCATTGCATTGCATAACACCCTTGCATTGCATTAAAAATGTAGCTAGATGCAATGCAATGTATTTTTTAAAACTATTGTAGCGGTCATTTGAGGTGACCTGTTGTATGACAATATATTTGATTCTAACCAAGCATCAACTATTTCAATAGGAGTTATTATTTTCTGTTCCCCATCTATATCAGAGGCGGATCTAGGATTTTTTAAAAAGGGGGAGGGACAAGGACTGAAAATGAGGATCCCGGTTCCGTCATGCTTCATTGATTTCTTATTAAAGCATTCAAAATGTTACCCACAAGAGTAGCCGGGTCACCCACCCCTTAATCCGTATCTGATTCCTAACTTGTTATTGTTAATCCTATCTGTCTATTTAATATGTTTTCACGAATATGCATGACCAATTTAACTCTGAACGTTTTGATCGATCGATGGTTTCTATAGATGATGTTTACGACTTCCCATGTAACTTTATGCATATATGCATACAAAATGCGTCAAACTAATAGATGTGACCTATAAAAACTCGCCAATAGGTCAATTCGAGGGATTTCTGCGACTGAATCAATCATAATATCGTTACATAAACCTGTTTTTTTCAATAAATGTTCTTTATTCATTGATGAAATTCAGTCCGCTAGATGTTTTTCGTATCCATAGTAAACACATAATAAACGTACGCGATGGCAAAAGGGATGCAACCACTACTTTAAAAAGGACACGTACAGTTTCAAATATAACATTTTCCTCTGAATTTTAGATAATGGAAAAAGGAGATGTTATCATCTCTGGGCGGGGCTTCTCTGTCCTTTAATAGCCGCATTTGAACCTATTAATTCCTTCCGGCATTATTGTACCTTTTTGTATGCATGTATCATGAATAAAATAGCATGTGAAATTGAATTTTGCTAAGTAATGCCTTATTTAGAAATAAGCGGTTATTGTTTTGTTTTTATCGGATTTCAGTGATGACAGGAAAACAATTTATGTCAATAAAATTATACAAGCAACTATTAGCAATCAATAATAAAATGTATCAGTAAAAAATGTAATGCCTTACCGTTACTGCTTTGTCTATTGGTAAATTCAAGAGTGTAAACAATTCTCGTTACCGTTTACTTTAACAGACACGTGACACAACAAAGACTTCAGGAAACCGTTATATAGATTAAAAATTTCTAAATATATTATGTTAAATATCTAACCACCCGTAGAAGCGCATGAGTAAACGTGTTCAAGAATTTGTTTTAACTGTAGAAAATATATGCGGATCTGTACGTAAAAGGTGAAGATTTAAATCTTATTGGTTAAAAGTTAGTTGCACTTAATATCATGCAAGAAAAAACAAAAATAAATCAAGTTCATACTGGATATATACGTAAATGGAAATTGATAAGAGAGTTAGCCGACCATCCATAATGATAAACAAAAAAATTACTATAGCAACGTGTAAACAAGATTCACCTGATATTTACAATAGTGGATCAATAATTCCATTTATTGCTAGTAACGTTTGGTGATGTATATACCTTAAACATAGACTCAGTCTACAATTCTAAAAGTTTATAAATACTGCAATTTCAAATGCAATATCTCAAGTTGAATAAATATATAAGTACTTTTAAAAAGAGAAACACGCTACGGATTATTTAAATTGAATACCATTTCATTTTGACAGGTATTTAAATGTTTACAAGTTCATGGAGCATAGCGTAATGAATAACAATAATCGATTTCATTCAATCTTTTGAATGATTAAATAGGTCGTTAATTAAAATCCCATTACTTATACCAATGACTGTAAATATTAATTTGAATAGCCTGGTGCTTACAAGAAGACTGGTAAAATATTTATACTTACCATTAATTAGCCGTACAACAATATCGTACCTAGAGAGCTATAAATATTTCATATCATGATATCGAACATGATTTAAGACTTCTCTTCAGAGTAAAAGTCTTCAGTCTAGAAGAATAATCTATTTATTAGATGAACTTTCGATTTTGACCGTATATCGTACGGTTACCTATAATTGTTTTCCTCCACTTCATTTGAACTTTGTCGGTTGGTAGTTGTCTAATTCATATTTTTGCACAGGCATTGCGGAGTGGATCCCCCCCCCCCTTTTCCCTCTTTTTTATCCTTATAACATTATATTGAACATCTTAAATAAGTTAAACTAAGTTAATATAAGTTGATATATGAAAAAATATTTTCACATAAAATTTAAAAAAACAAAACTAAAAAAAAGAGGGGGGTATTGATATTAATTATACTCAGCAACCAAAGAAACTCATACTCAGCAACCAAAGAAACTCATACTCAGCAACCAAAGAAACTTATACAAAAAATAAGAATCGACAGGAAGAAATAGAAAATGACCAAATAGAGTGAAAAATAAAAATGCAGGTCAGAAATTACAACTAAAAAAAATGCAGGACAACATTTCCATCCTAGTTCCCCCACCCCCACCCCTTTTCTTGAGTTTACCTTGGAGTGTGGTGTTAACATTATTACATTATTTCGCATTTTATATTCTATTAACGAGACATTCTATATTCAGGATAATCCTGTAGAATTTAGGCTATTTCAAGGTTGTTTAAAAATACGTCATAAAAGGTGGTTATTTAATTTTATTGGTATTTCTATTTCATGTGAAAGATGAAGTGTCACAATTGAATTTAAAATTTTAATTGCCATCTATCCAATGTTTGTAAAAAGGCTAAAAGGTAATTGAATGTTCTTATATGTAAGTGGATACATAAACATTTTTTTTTAAGTCTTTCATTCCTTGTCCGCTATATTGACACTTATCTGGCAAGCAAAAGGCTATGCACATGGAAAAATTGAAGAAATTCAGGAACTGGTACAACTCGAATAATTCATGTCCTTACCGTCTCCGATTCTCTCCATCTTTCGTAAATGTAGTGATCAATACTATAGTGAGCATAATATAACGATTGGATTATTCGGGTTAGAACTGGTACTGATATTTAACTTTTTTATTTCAAGATCTTGAAATATGTATTTCGTATGTCAAAAAATAATATCCATTTTATAAATGTGATAAAATTGTTTCCAATATCTTTTAGATTGACAAAAAGTAATACAAATGTAACAATATTTTGACAATATCTTATCAATATTGTTATTGAAAAATATTTATAATCTTTAAGTGACTGTGTAAAAACTTCAGATATATATGTTTTTACGAAGAATAATTTTAATACGATTAGAATTATTTTAGATATTTTAGAGAGTAGGTAGAAGTGCTCACCATCTTTGCCTATACCTATTCGATTGCATTTGTTATGATCACGTATACAATAAACGAAAGGTGGCATCAGTGGCGGATCCGGGGTTGGAATCCCCCTTTTTTTACGATCAATGCATTTGAATGGGGACATGTAGCCGGAACCCCCTTTTTTGTTCTCAGTTATTAATGCCCCCCCTTTTTTTTTTTTTGAATAGGTGGATCCGCCCCTGGACATTCAAACTCGTCAGTCGTAAACAATCTGACAACGTCATGGCTAAAAAAAGACAAACAACAGTAGACAAAACACAACATAGAAAACTTAAGATTAATCAACACGAAACCCAATTAAACACTGGGGGTGATCTCAGGTGCTCCAGAAATATAAGAAGATACTGATCCTCATGGGTCACCCAACGTTTTACACGCAATATAAAATATGCTTACAATATGTTTTATATTATTTATAAAAGTATTGTATTGATCAACCTAAATAAAATAGTATTCACAGTGTAGTTATTACTTATTTAGTCACGTACAAATGTATGTACTCTCAATTTTAATTTTTAGATTGAATAAAATGGGTTGCAATTATTTCATGCCTTTGTCTCATGGTAATAGTTCAGGATTTTGTAAATATAATATTTACAAAACAAATATTGATTCATTACCATGTGAAAAACACAACATACAAATGAATCAATCAAACTAATCCCTGCGTATACATGGTAAGTATGACGTCCATTATCACTGTACTTGTATACATATTGTTTAAGGGGCCACCTGCAGAACGCCTCCGGGTGCGGGAGTTTTTCGCTACATTGAAGATCCATTGGTGGCCTTCGGTTGTTGTCTACTCTATGATCGGGTTGTTGTCGCTTTGACACATTCGCCATTTCCTTTCTCTATTTTATGTATTAACTTTCAAACAAAAAAACATTAAACACGACGAGAAAACAAACATATATATCAACACAGTATATTTTATGAATTAGAGCTAATTCCCTAATGCTTGTAGACTAAAACTTTGGTTGCCTTGGTTGCTTTGTTTGTATAAAGGTTTACTTATAATTATAAAGATTGACATGATCTTCAAACAACATACATGAATATATATTTATACATATAATATAAGATATTTCAGCTGTTCTGTAAGAATTCCATCTTCATGCCTTATATATCATGTACTGTATCACGACGCTAGATTAAAACTGATGAGGGAAGGTAACACACAACCACCGAAACCTTTATTTTTGTTAAGCCCAGTTGGTCGCGTGGTCTAGCGCGTATAATAACAGGATGCTTATCTATTTAAATATATATATAGGCATATTCAAACCTGTATATATTATATTTGATTGGAAGTTTTCCCAATTACAATATATAATTATTGTACAATATACAAACAAAGCAAGCAAGCTAACCAAAGTCTAACTCTCGCTCTACATGCATAAGAAATTAGCAGTTACTGTAATACACACGCACATGCACTCATACAAAAATGCAAAATAATTTTTAGATATTCAGTTTTTATTGAAATGAAGTTGGCATTCGTGATTCATCTACGTTAACTATCTGAACACACATTTTCATTTGTTAATTTGCTATTATAGAAATATGCCAATGTATGTTTTTTATGATATTACGTCTCCTAATGTATGGTATGAGTGTCTGGATAAGGGTCCTTCTATTATTTTCTTTATATTTAAGCACCCTTTGATTCTCTATTCTTTATTTGTTTTGCCTTTTTCTATATTCATTATTGTTTTGCCATTTATTATGCATGTTGTGTTAATCTTTATCCTGCTAACCACATCTAGAAGTTGTACACCAAAAATCCCTATCCTAAAACTTGTATTGTTGTAACGACGCTGATGTTTCGAAAAACGTTTAAACCCGCCGCATTTTTGCGCCTGTCACAAGTCAGGAGCCTCTGGCCTTTGTTAGTCTTGTATGATTTTTAATTTTAGTTTCTTTTGTATAATTCGGAGTTTACTATGACATCCATTATCACTGAACTAGTATACATATTTGTATAAGGGTCAGCTAAAGGACTCCTCCGGGTGTGGGAGTTTCTCGCTGCATTAAAGACCGACCCATTGGTGGCTTTCGGTTGTTGTCTGCTCTATGGTCGGGTTTTTGTATCTTTGACCCATTCCCCATTTCCATTCTCAATGTTAAATGCAACAATATGTTGTGGAAACTGGCGAATTTGCCGAAATACAGGTAGCGACAGACGACCTGTTACCTTCATTTAGCAACACCCTTACAGAACACATAAACACTAGTGGAGCTAAGTCACAGACTGGAAGAGGTTTTTTTTTACTTTCAAATAACGGAAGGTATCAGTCCAAGGCAATGGCTGAATTTAACTAACTAAATCTTCAGTCAACAAATTATAAAGAACGATGATGATTACAGGTTGCCAAAGAATTAAGATTACGTAAGAAATAATAAAACTGAGAATGTTTACAAACATAAAATTAGCACTTTAAGAGTAACAATAAACGATAATTAAAAGACAGTTAAATTTCACTGTTATAATTCATATCCTGAAACGTAAATTGAAAAGATTGTCACTACAAACCGTGATACGATTAACAAATTTGCAATGCAAATTAATGCATGAAATGAACTGGCACGCGTAAATTTATATAATCTCATTTTTTGAAACAGAAAGCGGCTAAATTATTATCAAATGAAATTTAAGAAGTTATTGGTCAGAAATATAACTTATAAAAAATATTGGAAAGAAATAATCTCATATTCTGCATGTCCGAATAATGAAAACTACACATATTAGAATGATTTTTTCCTTTGTGCCATTGCTACTTTAGATAGTTTAAGCTTGACAAAAATTGTAGGTATTTAACAATAAACTCAAGGTAAGAAAATGGGGGGGGAGGGGACGACCACCTAATATATCTTTCCTCTTTAGCAAGTTATTTTGGTTAAATTACGTATCACAAAATTAGTTCTCAACCTACTTTTGTTTTTTTAAATGAGGAAACCCTAACCTCCCTTGTTTCTGCCTTATACATTTTTAATTCGTTTAGATACAATTAATGATAATCATTTGAATAGTTAGTTTTTAGAACTACAAAAAAATCCTAACAACTAAAAGTTCAGTTATTCATTACTCGATAACGCTGCATTTTTAAATTAGCGTTGATCATGAATAATATATTGAAACTAAAACCTAAAGTTTAGTGCCATTAATGTGAAATAAGTTATTACAATATGATAAAACATGAGATCTTTGATTTGAATGAGATATTTCATTGAATAATTTTGATCATCGGTACGGGATGCCTTGAAAACAAATAGTCTAAAGGTATTGGAAAAAAAATCTTTCGTTTAAGATTGTACCGTTACATTCTTTTATTAACTAATAATTACATTAGATGTAAGTTTCATTATAATACGTTATTCTGATTGGCTAACATGTTATTCCGTAAACAATTGCATCAGACAATAACATTTATCATGCATGATGACACGAGGTCTCACAAAAAAGTGCACAGGTGAATTAAATAAAACTGGATAAAAATCGTGTTTTCATGATTTTAGCTAAAAAAAAATGTAATTATAAGTATTGAATACTTCTTTTTGAAACTTTATAGGGTTGTAAAAGCGTTGACCGTGCGTACATTTTTAGAATGAAGCGCTTCCGCGCTTCATACAAAATGTACTTCGGTCAACGCTTTTACCACCCAATAAATTTACAAAAAGAAGCATTCAATTCTTAAATAGATACATAGATTATTTTCTAACAGGAATATTTAACAGCTTAATCCTTTGTTATTGATTTTTAAGTTGGGTCAATAATGTCGTTGGTATTTATCTAAGAGAGATAATTCGATCTACATGTTTAACTTTTTTCGAAACCGGGGCGGGACTGAGTAAAAACTTGCATACAGTGTTAGTATTTAAAATATCTATGATTTACCCAAATTTATCTGACAACTTATTCGCATTGACATATACAAACGCCTCGTAGGTCTCGTGTCAACATGATCGGCTCGAGTGCTGGAGGTCGTTGGTTCAAACTTTTGCCGAGTCAAACCAAAAATGCAAAGAATGTATTCAGGTCAGGTTTTGGGGTATCGTCAGATGTTCGGACTCATTGGGGTTGTTCTTAATTACATTACAGGGTAATATAATTTGCTTCATGTCAACCCCTTTGTTCATAGAAGACTTTAATAGCTCATAAAATGGTTTAAAAAGCAAAGTATTAGCAGATTCTAGATTATCTTTCTTACGATTTGAGACTAAAATGATGACAATGCTAATTATACGGTAAGAATCCGAGACAGCTTTTTTCCGCCATTTTTTTTCTCAATCAACAAAAAATACTACGTATTCTTATGAAGTTTTTTTGCAGTATATTGAAAGCACCAGCCATTTTTTTGTATTTATCGAATGTAAAGGAATGCGATTTATATAATTTAATATTAAAACATATTTTGATTTTAAATTTTTTGAGAAAAAAAATTGTTTCAGGGAGTGAACAAAGGATGATTACGGTGAATATTTTTGGAGAATAAACACTAGTCTCCAAAAATATACATTGTTTGATAATTTATTACCTATTAACTTCCTTAAAGCTTACCCTTATCCAATTATGATCTGTCTCTCTCTCTCTCTCTCTCACCTGCGCTCACTCTCTTACACGTGCGCTCTCTTTCACACCTATGCGCTCTCTCTCCTGTGCCTCACTCTCACACCTGTGCGCTCTCTCTCTCGTGTGCCTCACTCTCATACCTGCGCGCTTTATCTCTCACCTACGCTCTACTGCGCTCTCTCTCTCACCTGCGCTCTCACTATCTCACACCTACGTTCTCTCTCTATCACACCTGTGCTGGTCTCTCACTTCTTTCTCACAACTGCGCTTCTCTCACAGCTGCACTCTCTCTCTCTCACAGCTCCACTTTTTTTCTCTCTTTCAGCTCCGCTCTCTCTTTCACACCTACACACTCTCTCAGCTACACTCTCTCTCGCGTCTCACACCTACACTCTCTCTCTCACATCTACGGTCGCTGTCTCACACACCTACACCTCTCTCACCTACATTCTCTCACCTACAGTCTCACACTTTCTCTCACTCAGTGTCGCACTGTTTCACTGCCGCACTGTCTCATTCTTTCACTCTCTCACACTGTCACATGAGTAGTCATACTCTCTCTCTCACACTGTCATTCTCTCACACTGTCATTCTCTCACATTATCATTTTGTCATTCTGTCAATCTATCACTCTCTCTATTTCTCTCTCTCACTCTCTCTCACTCTCTCTCACTCACTCTGTCTTACTCTCTCTCACTCTGTCTTACTCTCTCTCACTCTCTCTCACTCTCTCACTGTCACTCACTGTCACTCACTGTCACTCACTGTCACTCACTGTCTCTCACTCGCTTTGTCTCTCACTCTCTTACTCTCTCGCTCTCTAACAGCTACGTTCGCTGTCTAACAGATATTCTCACACATGCACACTACCACATTTACTATCGCTCACACTTGCTCTCCTGTAATACTCTACCAGAAAATTGTCTGTATAACATAAGTTTTAACTGCATGTCATACCAACAATTACTTATGGCTATAGCAGTAAATAGGTTCTACTCCTTCAGGATTTGACACAATCCATCGGGGACAACACTACAATCTACCGTACGCCGTTTAATCTGGCAAGTATGTACTCTCCCCTTCAGTTGTACCTTCATTAAGTTGGAGTACAAATAATGTAAAAGTTTTAATAAAGTTACTATATTAGACAATTATTTACATAATTTGTGGTATTTTAACATCTTATATTTTGCAATTATAATTTTAAAAATGAATCCGCTATGTTTTTCTTTTCATTTTAATTCTATTTATCTATTGTTCTACAGCTTTTCCGTTTATTTCAATTCAATTCAATTCAATATTTTATTGGAAAGAGCACAATAGAGGCGTGATCCTTTAGACTTTTAATTAATTTTATTTGTGTATTCTTGAAAAATATTCAACGCGATGAAATCAGGGGTGCTAACTGTGATATTCTTTAAGTTTTATACTTTATAGTAAATTAAAGCAATTGATAATAAATTATATGGCTTTTAACTCCTATAAATTTAGTTCACTTACAATCAGTGAAGTGTAAAACAATCAACATTGTTTGACATTGTACATGAGATTGTGCAGGATTAAAGGATATAATTTCAAGAATAACAATAATAATCTATTTTGTTATTGTGTCACATATTGATTGACATACATATCATACAACAATTTTAAATCATACATAAAACAATCAATACCCAGCCATATCATTTGGCTTATGAGACAGATAATTGCACAAAATATATATATACATGTTCTTAAAAATCCAACGATACCTTGAAATACAGTATTTTAAAAACTAATAACTATGATTTTAGAGTATTTTCAACATGATGAATAAAACTTAAGTAAAAATATTTAAAATAATAGCATTCTTGCATAGAAATGACGTGATAAATATATTTATTAAAAAATAATGAAATAACTGCTTTTATTGATGATTTTTTTTCATCAACCTACTTCTCCAAAAGAAAGCAACCATAATTGCAACAGGGGATTGTAAGCAACAGCAAAATAAAAAAAAAAGAACATAACTGTCTCCGTGTCGTATTGTTAAACATTTTCAGTTTTTTTTTTTGAATAAAATATTGCATTTCTTCTATGTTTAATCATTGGCGGATCCAGTGGGGGGTCCCTAGATTGGAACCCCCCCTTTTTTGGCCGATAAATGCATTTGAATTGGGAGATATAGTTGGAACACCCCCCCCCCCCCCCCCCACCCTTTTTGTCCTAGGTTTGGAACACACACACCCTTTTTAAAATGGCTGAATCCGTCCGTGTTAATGTTAGACATTCTTAAATTGCTTGGTCTAATTACTTATACTGTAACACACCCGACCATATGTCAAAGATAAGTTGATCACTACTACTGAATGTAGAAGATCTGTTTTATATCCTGTTATTTTCCTGAATACTAACAGAGAGGGCGACGTCAATGTAGAATCTATAACAAACATGATAATTTCAACTTTCCAATTGTCAGCTTCCTATTTCTAAGTAGTAACATATCATTTGCATCTTGCTTTGAAAGTTTTAAAAAATGTTTTCTTATTAATGATTAATAAAGCAGAAAGATATTTTTGTCTATTTAAATTGGAAGTTTCACAAATGCCATTAGTTTTTATCTTTGAATTAATTTAAATATGCCTATACCGTAATAAAGACAAATAGAACGTTTAACAACGACAACATTCCACATACTCTCATTACAAAGTATAACCCAATGGTGAAAAACCTGAGTAAAATCATAAGAAAACATTGGAACAATCTGCAAAAAGACAAACAATGCAGTTAAATTTTCACCCAAGTATCTATCATAGCATATACATATAAACGAAACAACAAAATTAAAGAATACCTTGATAAATCAAGGGAGTAGTTGGGAGACTTTTAAAAAGGGACCCATGTATAAACAAGTTAAAGCAAAAAATCCTTAAACCCTGTTATATTCTGAAACACGGTGTAAAGTCTTAATATGTATTACGTATGTTGGTTGAAGGAACTGCATTTCATAATAATCGAATTATCCTGCGACTGATATGATTATATAATATTTTGTATGCTTGCCAATGAGACAACTTTTTATCAAAGACCAAATGTCATATATTTAAGCAATCTTGGTCACAGTATGGCGTTGAATGTGGAGTCTTAGCAACGTAAGCTAAATGACCTCAAATTGACAGGTGTTATACAATTGGGACAAGGTATAAATCAATGGTCATATTTATATACAAAACAACGAAAAACAGACACGATTGCAAAGTGTTTCTCGTTTTTTATATAGATTAGACTGTTGGTTTTCCCGTTTGAATGGTTTTACACCAGTCATTTTTGGGGCCCTTTATAGCTTGCTGTTCGGTGTGAGCCAAGGCTCCGTGTTGAAGACCGTACTTTGACCTATAATGGTTTACTTTTATGAATTGAAGCAGCAAATTGAATGTATCAGCTGGATCCAAACCCATTTCTAATGTGGAACAGGATGTTAAGGCACAAAAAATGATTAGCAAGTAGCTTTTCTTCGAGGTTTCATTTTCAGCAATAGGTAGCATTCTATATATTTGGCTAATTTGAATCTGACTCGTTTCATTTTGTCTTATTTGGTAGGTGTAAACCTTCCACATTCATTAAAACAAAATATTGTACTTGCTCAGAAATATTGTTTTTTAAAGATAAGAAAAGAAGATAACTGAGGGACTCTAAGTGAAACACTACCTGTACCAATAAAAACACCAGAAGTGTCATCCATTGGTAGTAGTTAGACCTTTCACACTGGAAAAAAATGAAAGCTAACACCAGCCGTAAATTAATATTGAAATCAAAATAGTCTTTATCTCATCACTTGATATTTAACAGCACTCTGAACATGCCCAAATTGTCATGATATACAATAAAAAGAAATATTATCCTCCACACACATGGCCATGAATCACTGAGATATAATTTCTAATTCAGTTGAATTAATTATTAGCACAAAAAAGTACTAAGGTTCACGTATTTACTTTTTTTTCAAAGCACCTTATTGAATAAATATATTGGCTAAAAAAGGATCACGTGGTGTGAATTAGTTCAGATTTTTCCGACTAAATCGGCAGAGCCAGTGAATAACCTCAACAAATTGTACCGTCCGCTAAATAACCCTATCATTCACCGCCCAATATTTGTTTGGTATAATAAAACAGTTACGGTGCTATCGGTCGGGAGATATTAAAAATTGTCAACCCTGCTAAGAGTTCTACCCCTCGGGGAAACAACCCTTACCAGGGTTGAACACATATGGATATTCCTCTCCCCAGAAGGCCGTACATGTATTTTATTCATGAAGGTGTGTTTGAAGATCGTATCAAATATAAAGATAGTGTTATAACTTCCAATTTTAAAAGAATTTTAACTATTAAGGGACAGCACGAATAACAAATTTAGAATGAAAATAAAAAGAAACGGTATAAATCAAAGCAACAAGGAACAAAACACGAGATATAAGTCTTTCTTCATAGTTACAGTTACAATTCACATGTTTTTAGTAATTTGGGCTGCTATATTCTTCCGAAAGTAATTATCGTGGAATTTGCCAAGACATTAGATATTTTTTTCCCTCATGCATGGTATATTCATTTCCGTGAGTAATCTGTTAACGTAGGGAAATTTCAGATGAATTCCCGATAGAGGACCTTTTTTTTCTCGGCGCCTTCTAGATGCTCAAATTCTTTTAATAACTTTTAACTGTTACTAATATTTATCAATTGTTTCCAACATTCGCCGAAATGTTAAATTAAGTGCAACTTCAAAAAAGTTAGAATATTCTTGATTAATGTGCAACATTTGCGATCTTTCATTCTGTCGATACTTACATTTTGGCATTGCACAAGATCATACTATTCTCTGACTATTTACGATGTCTTTACAATAAATCTATTGATTGTGTACAAAATCGAGATTTTTTTCAATTTCACCTTACTACATCCTTAACATTGGTATATGTTAACTCTCTGCTAAGCACGCGGCATTAGGAAGTAAGACCAAAGAGCCAGAATAAAGTGTCCGGGTAAGGTGACATGTCTTCCTGTGGACTGCTACATGTACCTTGTGAACTAGTAATTTAAAAATCCTGCTAAGCAGGCAGGGTTATTATTCAACCTACGTTTGCATGTTCTCGTCCTGAATATGCATATGAATTTGACGATGGACGTTAAGCAGCCATCCATAATCATCATCATTTACATGTACCATAATTGAAGAGTTAGCGATGACAAAAAATTGCAAACACTAGAGTTTCGACCTTTTAAAAACACCATGTTTGAAGTTAATGCCTATCTTCAAAAATTGAAACTTCCAAACTCAGGCATTGGACTACGATCGAGCTTCTTGTACCAACATAGTACCTAGTTTAAGATCAGGAACTATGAATACGGTGTATTTTTGAAAATGCCATTTTATTTTAAATTATATATAATTGTATGTCGTTTCTTATGTTGAACAAATCTAAAATTCAGCATTGAAATCGATTTTTTCTATTAAATTTCAGTTCTTGTAGTATTCTAAGGGAGAAAAGGGAGGGGGTGTTAAAGGTTTAACTGACAAGTCCCTTCAACCTAATAACTTTCCAGTAGCAGGAATACTTACTTGGTGACATGTCATGCATCTATCGTTTGTGATAAATACAATGTCTTCGTCTTGACTTACTTATTTGAAAACAGTATTATTGATAGACCGAAAAATAAAGATACAGGTTGGCGGACAATTATTTGATTTTCAGTAGAGAGGGGACAGCAAGAGGATTTCGGGAAGTAATAAGCTTGCTTTGTATGAGGTGAAAAACATGTCTTTTCGCTAGACAGGATGACAATGAATAATTATAATCTACGCCATAAAATGCCGGAAATATTTGTGTACACAAGTGAAAACAAATTTTACACAGATTATCAGAAAAAAACGTTTACTTAGCGTTGTCCCATGTAACAAAGTTTGAAACTCGAAACATAAACGCATGTGCATATACCGCAAAAATCGCAAATTGAATATACCGGCCTTCAAGTGCAAATGTATATTCCGTTCGCAAAATAAAAACTCCTCCCCCCAGAGCACTCAACCTTCTGATATAAAACCATGTCGTGCTAAACTTTACTCCATTAAATATCTAATACAGCAACTTGCGTTAACCTATACGATGACACCGAGCAATGTCCAAAATAATCTTGGTCACAATTACAAAGCAGAAAAATAAAAGACACATTTAAAAATAATTAACCTATTGCTGTATAAATGGAGCCTATGGGAAGACAACCCGAGTATAAATCTCGGTAACTGAAAAGTATAACCATAGCTATTTATGATATTATTTTCATAATCATACCATAACTATTAATGGTATTATTTTCACAATTACATGTATACCATGGTTTTGTTGAAACCCGTCCGAGAGACCCACAGTAGCTTGCCTGGGTCTTACGTGCGGCTTCCCGATGAAAAAATCCCACTTGTAATTTTTGTTTACAGAGAGTAAAGTTGGCCGGCTCGGCAACCCCACTCAACTTCGTCTTGTGAGGTTTTTACCAGGGGGTTTCAACAAAAGCTATGGTATAATTTACGAAACACCGCAAAAATATCCAAAAGATATGAATGATCTATTATTACACAAATGCATCATGAACACTGCCGGACAATTGACTTATTAGTGGATCATTTAAGGAAAAAACAGCCCATCCGCATTAGGAAGGATCTGAATGGGGTTAACATAGAGAATAGAGAATAATTGGCAAATACGGAAAAAAACGGGAAAAAAATAGAATAATAGGCCAAAATAATAAAGAATAGAGAATAATGGGCTGCTAGAAAATAAATGATAGATAATGTAAGGGACACAAAAATATCAAGATAGAAAAAGATGACCTGAAAAACTAACGAAGAGCCAGACCCTCGTTATTAAAGACCACGAAAGGGCATAAGCACATTCGGAAAGCCACTGGGACACATGTTACATTATTCTGTTCATAACCATACGCTCGAGCTCAATAAGTGTGAATTTCTATTGTATTTGTTTTATTTAAATAATAAATTTCTTCGAACAATCAATTTGCATATATTCATCTGCTATTCTTTTCGTCTCATTGTTCAGACTATATCGCGAAAATTATACGCAGGAAATGTGGTTCCTATATGAAAATGCAGAAATCCATATTGTAATGTTTGAACAGTTAAGTACTTCAATAATCCGATTTCCCATTGTTTTTTTTTCCCTTTTTAATTATTGTACGGTACAGTTTTATAATTCAAATTCTGTCTTCAATCAAAGAGGGTGTGTTTGGTCATCCACAAAGATAAGGAAAGATTATCAAGGCATATCAATTGAAAGTGGTGCGTATTTGCTGAAGCTGGTTAAGCGGTCGAAAACAACTAATTTAAAGGTAGACAATCTATATCAAATATATATATTTTTTCTTATTTAAGCGTATATTTGTGTCTTTGTCTTATAAGCCTCATCAAGGGGTTTTTGAGTATGTTATTTCATGATTATTTGATATTTGATAATTTTGGACTTCATTTTATATCATTTGATTAACTTGTTTAAAAAATAATTAAATAATGATTAAAAGATTTATTTACATTGGCAAAACAATGTGATTATGTGATTACCTGTACACCTCCATGAGGGGCCTATCTTTCTTTATTTCAACACTGAATATTTATTAAATAAATATGAGAGATTCAGATTTTTTTTAAATATTGAACACGTTTGTTTACTTTGATAGAAAAATGCTTGTAATGGTGTGAAAATGTATTATAGACGATTCAGGCATTTCCGTTAATATATAAACAATCGCTATAAAGATTGCTTATTTTAGTAATATGTAATAAGCTCTGTATTCTTCAAACACTGAAGATTCATTTAATTTCACGGATTCCAATATTCGTAGATTTTGGAAAATTTGTATTTTCGTGGATATTTGATTTCGTGGTGTTGTAGAAGTTACCAACCAAACCTAAAGGAATATATTATTCGTTGACCATTAAAATTCGCGGATAACACATCAAATCCACTATTAGAATGTGATACTAGTACTGTGGATTCATCATTATGCGTTGGATACTAATTTTCGCTAATTTTGTAAGTATAGGTAAACCATGAAATTAAATGTTCAACGAATAACAAATTTTCTATAGACTTCGGCAAAACCACGAAATTAAATATCCACGAACATGTAAGTTTGCCTTAATCAACGAAAATTGGTACACACGACAATACATTAATCCACAGAATATAACTTTTTATTTCAAATACTTGTAATATTTGGTAAATTTTGATTTACATAGGAATTATATAAAAAGCAAGTGTATTAATTGAACATTTGGTTACTGTTCGACTTACAGTTGGTAGTCGTTAAGAAAAATAGTATATTTTACATCCTGCCAGTAACTTACACATCTATGATAGAGGTAAATGCCTTAAGGTGTGAATGCTCCTGTCCTCGCCTAATTTCAGGTATAATGACAAAGAACCCAGGCTGGCTCAAATACAAAGGATGAACTGAGATCCAATAAAAAAGGTCGTGTGGACAAATATCAAAAACACATACCCAATCATCGTATTATAGTATCAAACCATTTCATCTTATTTACACAATTTCAAATTATTATTGGAAGGTTTTGATGAAATTTGATTAAAAAGCTTGTAAAAACGTTTTAATCAATTTAAAGAGAAATATTGTGTTAGTTCACCATTTGGAGTTTTTTGTCCGTTAACTTTTCACATTTTTTTTTATTTATGGGAACAATTTATTATTTCAAATTCTTGGAGCCAGATTGGGGTTTACAAACCGAAAGTCCAGCTATTTTTATCTTATTTTTAAATCACATACTATCAATATTGAATATTGATGCTCAATGTTAAGTGAACTCTTTTGAATTGGCACTTGAAGTGACAATCAGTACTTCCAGAGTTTTTCCTTTTACTATATTATGGTAAAAACAAAATAGCAACCATGCATTTTTAAAGCACCGGAAGTGATTTACTATGTATAGGGATAGCTATTTTAACTTTTAACAGGTTTAACATGCTGATGAACCATCCATGCCGAGTAGAATGAAAGCATTTATATTGAACCAAAAATTTTAGAATGATAAAAGCCATTTTAGATTACTAACATCTAGCGTACTTGTCAAATATTTATTTTTTCTAAATATTCAGATCAGTATGTTCAAATTATTTAGTATTTTATTTGCATTCACATTATATTTCACGGATATATTGCACAACATAATTTCATATGCAAAGGAGATACCGATTTCAATTGATGCATCATGTCCAAGCAAAGTACAAGTGAGAAAACATGTGTTCTGTGGGGTAAAAGTGGCAGGACCACCCAGAATGCGTGTCCAATGGTCATGAAAAGGAACATACCAAAATATGAATGATGCTTGATAAACGATATAGGAAGGATACATGTATATAGGATCTTCGACAAGGACCAATATCTATAAGGTTGGAGGCATCGCCACCGTCTAGCATTTCTTGACGGGGCATTTGTGAACTGCAGATTCCAGTTATGACTTAAGAGTTCATCTTCCTTTGAAAATTGTTCACCAAGAATATACGAATCACAAAATCAAAACATCTATTGGTCAACACAACATCTGGGACAATAGACAGATTTTCATGGGTCAACATAACATCTTCAACAATAGAAAGATGTCTATGGATCAACACAAGATCTTCAACAATAGACAGATGTCTATGGATCAACACAACAACTTCAACAATAGACAGATGTATATGGATGAACCAAAGATCTTCAACAATAGACAGATGTATATGGATGAACACAAGATCTTCAACAATAGACAGATGTCTATGGATCAACACAAGATCTTCAACAATAGACAGATGTCTATGGATCAACACAAGATCTTCAACAATAGACAGATGTCTATGGATCAACACAACAACTTCAACAATAGACAGATGTATATGGATGAACCCAAGATCTTCAACAATAGACAGATGTATATGGATGAACCCAAGATCTTCAACAATAGACAGATGTATATGGATGAACACAAGATCTTCAACAATAGACAGATGTCTATGGATCAACACAAGATCTTCAACAATAGACATATGTCTATGGATCAACACAAGATCTTCAACAATAGACAGATGTCTATGGATCAACACAAGATCTTCAACAATAGACAGATGTCTATGGATGAACACAAGATCTTCAACAATAGACAGATGTCTATGGATCAACAAAAGATCTTCAACAATAGACAGATGTCTATGGATCAACACAAGATCTTCAATATGATATTTGTACATCATATTTGCACAGTCAAGAACTCTATGACAGGCTTCATGATGAATGTCATTTCAGTCTAATATGAGTCATTTTATAAGCTTAAATGATCGATTATTTTTTTATTTTTTCTCTGCTCGCCGCGATATAGCCTTTTTGTGATAATGCGGTGTAAAGCAATCACCAATCAATCAATCTGTTTACGCTTCTATTGTTATTGTTGTTTATAAAATATGTTCCTGTACAAAAATATTTGCCCGATAAATGCAGTAGCGCAAAGACCTATAGATAAATAAATAAATTGGATTTATGTTTGTTTTATATCTAAATCAGAAGATGTGGTATAAGTGCCAATGAGACAACTCTCCCTCCAAGTCACAATGTGTAAAAAGTAAACCATTATAGGTCAAAGTACGACCTTCAACACGGAGCCTAGGCTCACACCAAGCAGCTAGCAAAAAAGGGCCCCAAAATGACTAGTGTGAAACAATTCAAACAGGAAAACCAACGGTCTAATCTATATAAAAAACGAGAAACGAGAAACACTTATGAACCACACCAACAAACGACAACCAGTGAACAACAGGCTCCTGACTTAGAACAGCACTGGGTTTACACGTTTGAACATGCTTTTATTGACAGATACTTCAATTCTATTTAAATCTGTAGGAGTAACAGAATAATTTTATTTAATTTGCTGAACCTTTAAAACTACTGTTAGATAGTTCTATTATAACAATGTTTGCTTTTTTCCTTTCGTTTATTAATATTTTTGAGTGTTCATTATATTTTTGATGTATTTATGCTCTGTATTGGTAAAAGTAAAATGTATCTAATATTATAACATTTTATTTTAGATAATGAAAGTGCTTACTGCAGTTATAAGGATTGGAATTGTTCTTGTAGTTTGCGTATCCAGAAACCAAGGTAGGTTTTAAGTTCGAGGGTATTCCACGAGTCACGTCATCTTTCTTGGAACAATTAAATAAACATATGTATAAAAAAAAATGCCTTATCGAAAGATCTTGGATCCGTTTCTGCAAATTGAATTTTATCTAACCAGTATGTACAAGGTCGATTTGAATTTGAATGTCCACGTTTGCGCGATAAAACGCATTACGATTGCGCAAAATTTACCTGCTACGTTTACACAGATCTTTAAGATTTCTACAAAAAACTGTTATGTTTTCTGGAATTGAACAAAATAGATTAAAATAAATTAGAACAGATAAACAAATTTGTCGACAGTCACTTCTTAGTTGTGATTACGTCAGCAATGAGTTTTAATTTCCGCAACCAATGTGGACAGCTGTTCCAAATAGAGGTCGGTCATTTACAAACGTATCAACCGTATCGTATACGTTGACGTATCCGAATCTGCAGATATATCAAAAAATATTATGTGATCCCGAGCTTATTAATAAGACCATACTTCATTTAAAATAAAAACTAATTGGAATTTCTTCGAAACAATCAAACATACACTTTCAATATTTGTGATAGTGGTGTTTTGTAAAAAAAACAATAAGGGGTTCCATCAACTACTTATACATGCCCTTAAAAAGGAGCCAATGTAGGACAGGTACACGAATTTCGTACGCAATCCTTTAATAATCTAGTGAAAACATATTTCAAGATCTTATATCAATAAACACAGAAAAAAAATCAAATGTACTACTTATATACATGTAAGGAACTTTGAATATTGTTCATTTGCGATTTTATCATAAAAGGTAACAGAAAGTACTGAGTATCACTCTATTTTTCAATTAGCAATTTGGTTCTACGTGAGCACAAGTTCATACACAAACAAACGATGTTACCGTAGTCACTCCTATCACGCCTGTAAACTGTTCCAACTATCCGGAATATCTTTAAAAGTAGGTTTACATATTCCACAAAAACTCGATATTTCCTTATTGTTTTGTAAATTTCTGCATTCGAAATTATCGGTCGCCCATTTGAATTATTGAAAGTACATAAAATCAAAGCTCGGGATCATTTACTGTTTTTTTGGTATATCTGCAGATGCGGATACGTCAACGTATATGATACGGTTGGTACGTCTTTAAATGACCGACCTCTAATAAAACCACATAACGTTTCAACAATGACGTTTTTATCCATTTTATCCAAAAATTATATAAATTTGGGGTTATACTCAGATTTTAAACTCGGGTAAAAACACAGGTAAATTACAGATAATTCGCACAGAGGTAAAGCCATTTGTTCGCGCGAGCGATATACCTGTCAAAATTCAAATTTGCGAAAATGTGGGCCGTCGGTCGACTTCTGTTTACTATATATTAGTGTTCTGATATTATTATTATCATGTTTATTTACTTGGCCTAATTTGTTTTGTGTAACCTTATAACATGTATAATATGTTTACATCATATTTATAGTTGTTTACAAAATAATGTTATAAATGTGCAGTTTAGAAATCACTGGAACAATCAGAGATACTGATGGAATGATTAGAACTTTCAATTTGACTTACATAATAATTCTGGGATGATCATAATATACGATGTGTAATTTAAACTTCTACCGTATTCTAGAAGTTCCCATTCTACAGTTTTCTAGGAGTTTCCGTTCTACAGTGTTCTAGAAGTTTCGGTGACAACTATATATACAGATACCGAAATCAGACTTGATCAGACATTAACATACTTGTATTATCAGACTGAAGTTCTCTGCAGTTGTTGGATTGACACTTTTATTCACTTTAACTACATCATATTAGATTGTGACTTATTGGGCATAATATGTTGTTTGGATTTCCGCAACAGTGAAGAGAAAAATTCCGGATAAAGAAAAGACAAATGGATCGGACATATATATTCTAACAGTTAAGGTTCATCATAACAAATGGACAAATATGGCTGTAATTTAAACTAAAAAATTACTCTGTGTGCAGACTTACCTGTGCAGTTTGGACAGTTTAATGCCTAGCATCTACTAAGATATCCAAAAGTTAAATGTATTTTGCATATTAGAAAGATGAAATCTTATTTGGATTTTACTGGGCATTTTGTTTCCTTCCTGTAGATGGTGTAAAAATAAACTAAGTTGGGATATAAATTTGAGATGCTCCCTCTCAGGTAAGAACTGGATTGTCTAGTATTGATTGTCCTTGATTGACATGGACAATAGATATCTACACATATATAGGTGAGTTAAAGAGTTTATCTGTGTGGACAGTATCAAAGTAATTCAGGTGGGTTTTTTTTACATCTTCTACAGGAAGGAAAACAAATGCCCATCAAAATGCAAAAACCATTTTATCTTTATGAAGCACAAAATGCATTTAACTTTTATATATCTAGTGCATCTCAGGCATTAAAACTTTCCAAACCTCACAGGTAAGTCTGTACACTGAGTAGTTTTAGAGGTGAAAATACGGCCATACTTGTCCGTTTGTTATGATGAACCTTAAGTTGACATTTCAATTTGTGTAATACATCTTCTAAAATTTTATTATTGATTTGTGTATTTTGTTTGGCTACAATTTAAAGGTGATTTCTGGCCGTAACAATTAGTCACAATTGATATATGGGATATTGATGATTTCTTTGGCCTTCAATACAGATTTTTGAATACATATTGTTTTTTTATTTTTATTTTTTTATTTTTCTCATTTGATTTTAATTACTGTAAATTCAGAAATTATTGCGAGGTTTTTATTATTGCGAATAATGCGACAGAGTCGTAAACGCAATAATTAAAACTCGCATTTTGTAATTTTTTAACTGAATAAAGCATGACTTTATCCAAAATCGTAAAAATTAAAATCGCATCTAAGTTGAAACTGACAAAATCGCAAAATAAATGCACGCAATAATTTCTGAATTTACAGTAAGCAGTAGTGATTCTTTTTTTATTTGTAAATATACCTCTTCCACATGTTGGGAGACTTGTAATATGTGTCAAGTATGATGACACAAATATTTCTGTCATAGATTAGAAAAGAATGAAAAATAATTTGACAAATTCACTACACATAATGTTAAGCTGAGCAACTTATAAACCAAACCAGAAACAACTCACCACTCTACTATAGCACTTTCGAAGAATAAGACTAAATATGTAAGATAAAAGAACGATTATACAAGAATTTCGATTTTGACTTTACCTTCCATCTGCTTCGAGTGCCGTTGATGAGTCTTATATTGAGACAACTTTTTGACTTTTTGGTTTAAAAAGTTCTTCAACTTCGTTTATGACTTAACCTTCCATCTTCTTTGATTCGAATGCCGTTGATGGATCTGATATTGGGACAACTTTTTGACTTTTTGATTTAAAAAGCTCTTCAACTTTGTTTATGACTTCACCTTCCATCTGCTTTGATTTGAGCGCCGTTGATGAGTCTAAAAATGGATAATTAACAATAAGAAATGAAAAATCATTTCTTTTATCCTAAATTGTGGCTTCCCGTTAAAGATATAGATATCAAGATCCAGGAAAGGGTAGTGTTTATTGTAAGTACTAGCTTTAAACGTCAGTTCAGCAGGATAAATCTCTTTAGTGTACATACTGAAGTCGTCAGTATTGAGAGCCAATATATCATCCAAATATCTAACTGTGTAATTAAATTGTTGTTTCAGATGTTGTGTCGATGGATCAATTGGGTCAATTGCTAATTTTAATCATAAATTGTAACCCATAACAATACAGAAACTGGTCTGCAATAAGTGATGCACAGTTAGTTCCCATTGGAATTCCGATAACTTGACGATATCTACGGAATCTCCATAGCAAACAAAAATGTTATCTAGTAAAAATTCTAGTGTTTTAGAAACTATATCCAAAATGTTAACAGAATCGGTTCTTGATATATTACCAATTCCCATGATAGTATCATTAAGACCGAGAGGATAGACTGTCTGTAATTTTTAAATTCAATTTAATTCAATTATTTTCGGTGAACGTACAAACTTTGAATGAGATTCACCAGGCTGCTTATTTACTACTTCTAAAGGTTGAACTGTTAAAGATTAAATACTAGCATGATGATTATGCTTCTTAAGGTGTTAATAAACGATACTTTTGAATTTATAGGGTCTTTTAAAACGATAAAGGTGTTCTTGCGTGCGTTTAGATAAATAGCGTCCAGTTTCACCTACGTACTGAATACCGCATCCCGTTTTGTTTCATGTGAGTAAATAGATAATGCTGTTAGTTTTTCAATTGATATCAGTTTCAAAATTTAAGGAAAATGTGCGACCATTAAACGTGGGCCTACCGTATTGTAGGTGAAAAGACGGGGACATGTAAGTCATTGTTTGGCATGACACTTATCGATAGAGGGGTAACCACGATTTTATTAATAAAAATGTTAGCGGTTGTAGTATTTTAAGATAACCGATTTTGAAGATTGAGTCGTGTAGATACCCTTTGAACAAGTCTAGTATAAGGTATTTTTCTATTCCTCAGTTTTATTATTTGTTTTTTGTTATCCTTATTTTCAATTGAAGGAGCAAAGACTGGTGTCCAGAATATGAACCAGCACACAGTGATAAAATAAAGTGAAAAAGATAAAAAAAAAAAAAAATGTTTGGCTTAAGACGTCAAACGCTATCCGTCTGACCGCACTTTCCCTCTGCTTTGATTCGAGTGCCCATGAAGAGTCTTATATTGGAACAACTTTTTGGTTTAAATCTTCGGGTTAGACTTTAGTTTTACATCCATCTGCTTTGATTCGGGCGGCGTTAATGATTCTTATGTTGGGACATCCTTTAAGTTTCAAACGCTCTTTAAATTCGTGAATGACTTTTTACCTCCCATCTGCTTTTATTCTAGCGCCGTTGGTGAGTCTTATATTTGGACAACTTTTTGACTTTTGGTTTAGAATTGCTCTTCAACTTCGGTTTTGACTTTTACCTTCCATCTGCTTTGATTCGATCGCCGTTGATGGGTCTTATATTGGGACAACGTATTTACTTTTTGATTAAAATGCTCTTCAACACATTTTTGATTGTACCGTCCATCTAATTTGAATCGAGCGCCGTTGATTTGTCTTATTGTCCGGTAACACAGTTATCGTTCCTTGATTTTCGTTGTCTACAATTATAGTCCCTAGTGTGGACAATGTGTTACTTGCCATTTTTTTAATACATTTTCCAAATTTATTTCTTTATGTTTTATGCCTCAAATAGCAAGTAGGAGTATGAAACTACAGTAAAAAAAAATGGGTCATGAATTTAAAAGTAAAGTAGTGTTTTGGAACAGCTAAAAAAAGTTATAAATTAGTGTTTAGGAAGCTGTCAAAAAAATTCAAGACCCCCTTAACATAAAATTATCCATATTTTGAGTTGGAGCTGATGACGATCTCTATAATTTTGATATAATTTGTCCAAAAAGCAGTACACTACATTGTAAAAATATTATTGAGAAGCGCAGTTGGGATTTTTTAAATTTCCATTTATTGTCTATAAAAAGAAATACTCTACGAAATAACTGTGTTCTCTGGCCTTATATTAGGACAACTTTTTTACCTTTTGGTTTAAAATGCTTTTCAACTTCGTTTTTGACTTTTACCTTCCATCACCTTTTATTCGAGCGCCGTTGATGAGTCTTATATTGGGACAACTTTAGGTTTAAAATGCTCTTCTTCTTCGTTTTGTGACCCCACTTTCCATCATCTTTGATTCGAGGACCGTTGATGAGTCTTATATTGGGACAACTTTTTGACTTTTTGATTTAAAATGCTCTTCAACTTCGTTTTTTACTTTTAACTTTGATCTGCTATGATTCGAGCGCCGTTGGTGGGTCTTATATTGGGACATCTTTCGGTTTAAAATGCTCTTCAACTTTGTTTTTTTTGGCTATTACCTTCCTTCTGCTTTGATTCAAGTGCCGTTGATGAGTCTTATATTGAGACAATGATTAACTTTTTGTTTTAAAATGCTCTTCAGCTTTGTTTCTGACTTTTACCTTCTATCTGCTATGATTCGAGTGCCGTTGATGAGTCTTATATTGGGACACCAGTTTGATTTTTTGGTTTAAAATGCTCTTCAACTTTGTTTTTGACTTTGCCTTCCATCTGCTTTGATTCGAGCGCCGTTGATGAGTCTTATATATTGGCACAACTTTTTGACTTTTTGGATTAAACTGTTCTTCAACATATTTTTAACTTCACCTTCCATCTGCTATGATTCGAGCGCCGTTGATGAGTATGGTATTGAGACAACATTCGGTTTTAAATGCTGTTCAACTTCGTTTTTTAACTTTTACCTTCCATCTACCTTGATTCTAGCGCCGTTGATGAGTCTTATATTTGGACACATTTTTGACTTATGTGTTTAAATTGCTTTTCAACTTCGTTTTTTTTTTTACTTTATCTTCCATCTGCTTTGATTTGAGCGCCGTTGATGAGTCTTATATTGTGACAACTTTTTGATTTTTGGTTTAAATTACTCTTCAACTTTGTTTTTAGCTCACCTTTCCTAAGATTATAGATAAAGATAAACTGTAAATAGCAAAAATGTTCAGCAAAGTAAGATCTACAAATCAGACAAGAAGTTAAAGTTTGCATTAGGTCAAGGCCTACCTGCCCTGAAATTATCAGCCCAATCGGGTATCTGATTTTTAGGTTATTGTCGTAAATTGATGATTTTAAGGAAATTTTGCAGTTTTCGGATATTATCTTGAATATTAGAATAGATAAAGATAAACTGTATACAGCAAAAATGTTCAGCAAAATTAGATCTAGAAATAAGTTTTTTATGACCAAAATTGTCAATTGGCCCCTTAAGGATTTATTGCCCTTTAAAGACAATTTTCACAATTTGTTCATTTAGTTTGCTTACTTTAAAAAATTGCTCAATCAATTTCGGCCAAACTTGGGCTGAATGAGTTTCACAGTATCTAGTATAATTTTGTATTTTAATTTTCTGTACGTAATAAACATAGCCACTTTGGCTAAAATGGAACATAGGGGTAAAATGCAATTTTTGCTTTTGAAGAAAATATGACAGATACAAAGAGTATTTAAAAGGCATTTTTAAGCCACTCATTAATATATATTGAAAAACAAAAATAATCATTCATGAACAATTTCAGCAAAAAAACTACAGGTGAGCGATTCAGGCTCTTGAGAGCCTCTTGTTTACTTTACCTTCCGTCTGCTTTGATTCGAATTCCATTTATGAGTCTTTTATTCATACAAATTTTTGAGTTTTTTGTTTAAATTGCTCTTCAACTTCGTTTTTATTCCCCCACCGTAGCGGAGGAGGCATTAAGTTTAACCCTTGTCCGTGGGTACGTCCGTCCGTACGTCCCAAAGTTGGTTTCCGTTCTTTCATTTGCCTCAACCAGATGTTATGAAACTTATACACAATGCTTATCACCACAACACACAGATCAAGATTGAATTTTGGTATCATCACTTTAACCGTTCTAGAATTATCTCCCTTTACAAATGGAAAAAAATGCTGATTTTTTTGTTTCCGTACTTTAACTTTAGTTTGCCTCAACCAAATGTTATGCAACTTATACACTATGCTTTTTACCACAAAATACGGATCAAGTTTGAAATTTGGTGGTGTCACTTTTATTGTTCTAGAGTTATGCCCCTTTACAAATAGGAAAAAATGCTGATTTTTTTTGTTTCTGTTCTATAACTTACGTTTGCCTCAACCAAATGTTATGAAACAAGTACAAATTTGGGTAGCGTAACTTTTACCGTTGCTCAGTTATGTCCCTTTATAACTTTATCTAATATGCAAACGGGGCATCATCTGTGTCCCATGGACGCATTCCCTGTTTATTTACTTTAACGTCCATCTGCTTTGATTCGAACGCCTTTGATGAGTCTTATGTTGACAAAACATGCGTCTTATGTATTAAATTATAATCCTGATATCTTTGATGCATTTTACACGGTATCTTTTTATATCGATATGTTTTAGATAAATATAATGACTTAACGGATGTTTCAAATAATATAATTCCTTTATATCTCATTGAGTTAGGGTATATGCGGATTAATCTCACGTGATCTCGTTAGAATATCGATGCTGATTAATCTCACATGATCTCGTTAAAATATCGATACTGATTAATTTTACGTGATCTCGTTAGAATATCGACTGTGATTGTCAAACATCATTAAAAACGTTTGCTGTTACTTTCTCCGGCTGTTTTTCATGTTTTTAGCATTTGCAAACACCTTTTGTAACAGTCGTAACAGTCTAAATCCTGTGCTGCCCACATTTCTAGTTTTTACTTCTAATGAAAAACTGAACTTTTTTAATAAGTATGCTCCAAAGATATAAATCCATCATACGATGTTTGTAATTATTACAAACCTAATAACTAAGCATCCTTTCATTTAAATATTTAAGAAATAATAGTCCTTTTTTTAAGTGTTGCCAGTGTCGAAGTCAAATCCCCAATTAACGGTTTATAACAAAATTGCGAAGATGTGATAAATTAGCGAGAGAAAAATGAAAGAAAGGGAGCAGAGTGGTTGTTGATGTTGTTGGTGGTAGTATTGATGGTATTGTTGGTCATGTTGTTGGAGTTGGATGTGGTGATGGTATCGTTGGTGTTGTTGATGGTATTGTTGGTGTTGGTGATGGTGTTTGATGTGGTGATGGTACTGTTAATGGTATAGGATGTGATGATGGTATTTGATGTGGTGATAGTGCTGTTGTTGGTAAAGGATGTGGTGATGGTACTGTTGTTGGCATCGGATGTGGTGATGGTACTGTTGTTGGCATCGGATGTGTTGATGATATTTGATGTGGTGATGGTACTGTTGTTAGTATAGGATGTGGTGATGATACTGTTGTTGGTATTTGATGTGGTGATGGTACTGTTGTTGGTATAGGATGTGGTGAGGGTACTGTTGTTGGTATATGATGTGGTGATGATACTGTTGTTGGTATTTGATGTGGTGATGGTACTGTTGTTGGTATAGGATGTGGTGAGGGTACTGTTGTTAGTATAGGATGTGGTGATGATACTGTTGTTGGTATTTGATGTGGTGATGGTACTGTTGTTTGTATAGGATGTGGTGAGGGTACGATTGTTGGTATAGGATGTGGTGATGATACTGTTGTTGGTATAGGAAGTGGTGATGATACTGTTGTTGGTATAAAATGTGGTGATGGTATTTGATGTGGTGATCGTACTTATGTTGGTATACAATGGAGTGATGGTATTTGATGTGGTGATGGTACTGTTGGTGGTATAGGATGTTGTGATGGTATTTGATGTGTGATGGTACTGTTGTTGGTATAGGATGTGGTGATGATATTTGATGTGGGGATGGTACTGTTGTTGGTATAGGATGTGGTGATGATACTGTTGTTGGTATTTGATGTGGTGATGATACTGTTGTTGGTATAGGATGTGGTGATGATACTGTTGGTGGTATAGAATGTGGTAATGGTATTTGATGTGGTGATCGTACTTATGTTGGTATACAATGGGGTGATGGTATTTGATGTGTGATGGTACTGTTGTTCGTATAGGTTGTGGTGATGATATTTGATGTGGGGATGGTACTGTTGTTGGTAAAGGATGTGGTGATGGTATTTGATGTGGTGATAGTACTGTTGGTGGTATAGGATGTTGTGATGATATTTGATGTGGTGATTGTACTGTTGTTGGTAAAGGATGTGGTGATGGTATTTGATGGGGTGATAGTACTGTTGGTGGTATAGGATGTGGTGATGGTATTTGAAGTGCTGATAGTATTGTTGGTGGTATAGGATGTGGGGATGGTATTTGATGTTGTGATGGTATTTGATGTCGGGATGGTATTGTTGTTGGTAAAGTATGTGGTGATGGTATTTGATGTGGTGATGATACTGTTGTTGGTAAATGATGTGGTGATGGTATTTGATGTGGTGATAGTACTGTTGGTGGTATAGGATGTGGTGATGGTATTTGAAGTGCTGATAGTATTGTTGGTGGTATAGGATGTTGGGATGGTATTTGATGTGGTGATAGTACTGTTGGTGGTATAGGATGTTGTGATGGTATTTGATTTGGTGATTGTACTGTTGTTGGTAAAGGATGGGGTGATGGTATTTGAAGTGGTGATAGTACTGTTGGTGGTATAGGATGTGGTGATGGTATTTGAAGTGCTGATAGTATTGTTGGTGGTATAGAATGTGGGGATGGTATTTGATGTTGTGATGGTAATTGATGTGGGAATGGTACTGTTGATGGTAAGGGATGTGGTGATGGTATATGATGTGGTGATGATACTGTTGTTGTTATTTGATGTGGTGATGGTACTGTTGTTGGTATAGGATGTGGTGAGGGTACTGTTGTTAGTATAGGATGTGGTGATGATACTGTTGTTGGTATTTGATGTGTTGATGGTACTGTTGTTTGTATAGGATGTGGTGAGGGTACTGTTGTTGGTATAGGATGTGGTGATGATACTGTTGTTGGTATAGGATGTGGTGATGATACTGTTGTTGGTATAAAATGTGGTGATGGTATTTGATGTGGTGATCGCACTTATGTTGGTATACAATGGAGTGATGGTATTTGATGTGGTGATGGTACTGTTGGTGGTATAGGATGTTGTGATGGTATTTGATGTGTGATGGTACTGTTGTTGGTATAGGATGTGGTGATGATATTTGATGGGGGGATGGTACTGTTGTTGGTATAGGATGTGGTGATGATACTGTTGTTGGTATTTGATGTGGTGATGATACTGTTGTTGGTATAGGATGTGGTGATGATACTGTTGGTGGTATAGAATGTGGTAATGGTATTTGATGTGGTGATCGTATTTATGTTGGTATACAATGGGGTGATGGTATTTGATGTGTGATGGTACTGTTTGTTCGTATAGGTTGTGGTGATGATATTTGATGTGGGGATGGTACTGTTGTTGGTAAAGGATGTGGTGATGGTATTTGATGTGGTGATAGTACTGTTGGTGGTATAGGATGTTGTGATGGTATTTGAAGTGCTGATAGTATTGTTGGTGGTATAGGATGTCGGGATGGTATTTGATGTTGTGATGGTATTTGATGTCGGGATGGTATTGTTGTTGGTAAAGAATGTGGTGATGGTATTTGATGTGGTGATGATATTGTTGTTGGTAAAGGATGTGGTGATGGTATTTGATGTGGTGATAGTACTGTTGGTGGTATAGGATTGGTGATGGTATTTGAAGTGCTGATAGTATTGTTGGTGGTATAGGATTGGGGATGGTATTTGATGTGGTGATAGTACTGTTGTGGTTATAGGATGTTGTGATGGTATTTGGTTTGGTGATTGTACTGTTGTTGGTAAAGGATGGGGTGATGGTATTTGATGTGGTGATAGTACTGTTGGTGGTATAGGATGTGGTGATGGTATTTGAAGTGCTGATAGTATTGTTGGTGGTATAGAATGTGGGGATGGTATTTGATGTTGTGATGGTAATTGATGTGGGAATGGTACTGTTGATGGTAAGGGATGTGGTGATGGTATATGATGTGGTGATGATACTGTTGTTGGTATTTGATGTGTTGATGGTACTGTTGTTGGTATAGGATGTGGTGAGGGTACTGTTGTTAGTATAGGATGTGGTGATGATACTGTTGTTGGTATTTGATGTGGTGATGGTACTGTTGTTTGTATAGGATGTGGTGAGGGTACTGTTGTTGGTATAGGATGTGGTGATGATACTGTTGTTGGTATAGGATGTGGTGATGATACTGTTGTTGGTATAAAATGTGGTGATGGTATTTGATGTGGTGATCGTACTTATGTTGGTATACAATGGAGTGATGGTATTTGATGTAGTGATGGTACTGTTGTGGTATAGGATGTTGTGATGGTATTTGATGTGTGATGGTACTTTGTTGGTATAGGATGTGGTGATGATATTTGATGTGGGATGGTATTGTTGTTGGTATAGGATGTGGTGATGATACTGTTGTTGGTATTTGATGTGGTGATGATACTGTTGTTGGTATAGGATGTGGTGATGATACTGTTGGTGGTATAGAATGTGGTAATGGTATTTGATGTGGTGATCGTACTTATGTTGGTATACAATGGGGTGATGGTATTTGATGTGTGATGGTACTGTTGTTCGTATAGGTTGTGGTGATGATATTTGATGTGGGGATGGTACTGTTGTTGGTAAAGGATGTGGTGATGGTATTTGATGTGGTGATAGTACTGTTGGTGGTATAGGATGTTTGTGATGATATTTGATGTGGTGATTGTACTGTTGTTGGTAAAGGATGTGGTGATGGTATTTGATGGGTGGATAGTACTGTTGGTGGTATAGGATGTGGTGATGGTATTTGAAGTGCTGATAGTATTGTTGGTGGTATAGGATGTGGGGATGGTATTTGATGTTGTGATGGTATTTGATGTCGGGATGGTATTGTTGTTGGTAAAGTATGTGGTGATGGTATTTGATGTGGTGATGATACTGTTGTTGGTAAAGGATGTGGTGATGGTATTTGATGTGGTGATAGTACTGTTGGTGGTATAGGATGTGGTGATGGTATTTGAAGTGCTGATAGTATTGTTGGTGGTATAGGATGTGGGATGGTATTTGATGTGGTGATAGTACTGTTGGTGGTATAGGATGTTGTGATGGTATTTGATTTGGTGATTGTACTGTTGTTGGTAAAGGATGGGGTGATGGTATTTGATGTGGTGATAGTACTGTTGACGGTATAGGATGTGGTGATGGTATTTGAAGTGCTGATAGTATTGTTGGTGGTATAGAATGTGGGGATGGTATTTGATGTTGTGATGGTAATTGATGTGGGAATGGTACTGTTGATGGTAAGGGATGTGGTGATGGTATTTGATGTGGTGATGCTACTGTTGTTGGTAAAGGATGTGGTGATGGTATTTGATGTGGTAATGGTACTGTTGGTGGTAAAGGATGTTGTGATGGTATTTGATGTGGTGATAGTATTGTTGGTGGTATAGGATGTGGGGATGGTATTTGATGTGGTGATGGTATTGTTGTTGGTAAAGGATGTGTGGATGGTATTTGATGTGGTGATGGTACTGTTGTTGGTAAAGGATGTGGGGATGGTATTTGATGTGGTGATGATACTTTTGTTGGTAAAGGATGTGGTGATGGTATTTTATGTGGTGATGGTACTGTTGGTGGTATAGGATGTTGTGATGGTATTTGATGTGGTGATAGTATTGTTGGTGGTAAAGGATGTGGGGATGGTATTTGATGCGGTGATGGTACTGTTGTTGGTAAAGGATGTGGTGATGGTACTGTTGTTGGTATAGGATGTGGTGATGGTACTGTTGTTGGTATAGGATGTGGTGATGATATTTGATGTGGTGATGATACTGTTGTTAGTATAGAATTTGGTAATGGTATTTGATGTGGTGATGTTACTTATGTTGGTATAGGATTAGGTGATGGTACTGTTGTTTGTATAGGAATTGTTGATGGTACTGTTGGTGGTATATGATGTGGTGATGCTATTTGTTGCGAATAATACGCAATTATAAAAACAATTGATCTTTATTTGACATTGTTTATGTACTTTACATTGTTATTTGAATCATAGTGAATGAATCATGCTTGAATATTTCATATAGATAGTGAAAGTTATTGTGTAAATTTATGTTTCGGAAAGTGTTAGCCAATCCCGGAATTGACATAGTTACTTAGAATATATTTACAATATAAATTTTGAAACCCATTGAAATATTTTCTAGAGAACTATTAGAAAGGACTTCCAAAATTTCATAAATTTGGTGTAAAATGACGGTGGGCATGGATAACATAAACAAGCTCCGTTGAAAGTTGGTCGGGATACTATTTGACTTCAATTTTTAAAACAGAATAATAAAGTACTATTACCAGTCATAACTGTTTTGTACAGGTATTTATTATAAAAAGTGGTAAATTTAGAAAATGTTAGTTTTGTCGCCTATGGCAGAATAAATTCTACCGTTTTTTCAATAGATGGTTCTAGATTTAGAATGGGGTTTTTTTAAGTAAAAATCATTGCAGGATTCCGTGTTAGTCTGATTTCGCAACAGTATTGTTGTTGTTGTAGTTAAGGGGACATCACAAACTGGTGTTCATCAAAGATAATAATATTTCAAAAGTGAGTTTACAAACATAAAGTTTAACGTTATTGTTATCCTTAGTTCAGAAGTTTAAATTTTTCTAAAGTTATTGAAGTACAATGTATTTCTAGAAGCATTTTACAAATTAGTTTATCCCTCATTAGTTTCAGCAACAAATATTGCATTTGGAAAACCTACAATGCAGTCGACAACAAGATATTCATATAATTCTGATCTTGCCGTCGATGGAAACTTTATGACATGGTCACCAGATGGGTATGAATGTACACATACATATACACTACCAACCAATGACCTTAGCTGGTGGGTAGTTGATCTTGGAAGCCAGTACGTCGTCACAAATGTTGTGATTTACGGGAGGGACGATCCATGTTGTTGTAAGTACAAACCTTTAGGAGGGTATGCATTGGGTTTACCGTATAGAAAATAGCGGGCAAAACACAGAATAAAGGGCAAAAAAAATAAGGAATAGAGGAAAATAACATAAAAAAAACGAATACATAAATAAAGGACCCCTATAGATCGAATGAAATCTACCTAAGGTAAAACAAAAACATTAAAAAGGAAGTTGGGTCTCTAATGAAATCTACCTAAGGTAAAACAAAAACATTAAAAAGGAAGTTAGGTCTCTAATGAAATCTACCTAAGGTAAAACAAAAACATTAAAGAGGAAGTTAGGTCTCTAATGAAATCTACCTAAGGTAAAACAAAAACATTAAAAAGGAAGTTAGGTCTCTAATGAAATCTACCTAAGGTAAAACAAAAACCTTAAAAAGGAAGTTAGGTCTCTAATGAAATCTACCTAAGGTAAAACAAAAACATTTTTTAAAAAGGAAGTTAGGTCTCTAATGAAATCTACCTAAGGTAAAACAAAAACATTAAAAAGGAAGTTAGGTCTCTAATGAAATCTACCTAAGGTAAAACAAAAACATTAAAAAGGAAGTTAGGTCTCTAATGAAATCTACCTAAGGTAAAACAAAAACATTAAAAAGGAAGTTAGGTCTCTAATGAAATCTACCTAAGGTAAAACAAAAACATTAAAAAGGAAGTTAGGTCTCTAATGAAATCTACCTAAGGTAAAACAAAAACATTAAAAAGGAAGTTAGGTCTCTAATGAAATCTACCAAAGGTAAAACAAAAACATTAAAAAGGAAGTTAGGTCTCTAATGAAATCTACCTAAGGTAAAACAAAAACATTAAAAAGGAAGTTAGGTCTCTAATGAAATCTACCTAAGGTAAAACAAAAACATTAAAAAGGAAGTTAGGTCTCTAATGAAATCTACCTAAGGTAAAACAAAAACATTAAAAAGGAAGTTAGGTCTCTAATGAAATCTACCTAAGGTAAAACAAAAACATTAAAAAGGAAGTTAGGTCTCTAATGAAATCTACCTAAGGTAAAACAAAAACATTAAAAAGGAAGTTAGGTCTCTAATGAAATCTACCTAAGGTAAAACAAAAACATTAAAAAGGAAGTTAGGTCTCTAATGAAATCTACCTAAGGTAAAACAAAAACATTAAAAAGGAAGTTAGGTCTCTATTGAAATCTATCTAAGGTAAAACAAAAACATTAAAAAGGAAGTTAGGTCTCTAATGAATCAACCTAAGGTAAAACAAAAACATAAAATAAAAAGGAATTAGTCTCTAATGAAATCTACCTAAGGTTAAAAAACAAAAACATTAAAAAGGAAGTTAGGTCTCTAATGAAATCTACCTAATGTAAAACAAAAACATTAAAAAGGAAGTTAGGTCTCTAATGAAATCTACCAAAGGTAAAACAAAAACATTAAAACGGAAGTTAGGCCTCTTGAATCTGCATAAAAGATAAAAATATCTTTAGGAATCTTTTCTTCAAATAACTTGAGCATTACAATCAAGTGCAAGGTTATTGGAAAATTCTTCTTCTTTTTAACAAAGTACTACAAATGATTCGAAATGTAAATATTGTATCGCTACGGCTGTCCACACTACGATCGAGTTTGAATTTCGCTGTAATCACAGTCTTAGCAATAATTAATATAAATGAGAGTGTGTTTTCTATCTTGACATGTGATTTTATACACTAAAAATACATTATTAAAACTTGAAAGACAAACCCTATCGTACGCTTCTATAGCGCCACATGAAATTCATACGTATCTAATCAAAATACTGCCTTTTGTATGTCTTCAGTAAGTTTAAGCTAAGCAGTAAATAAAAGTATGTTATTGGCTGGGAGTTTCTTCTTGTCATAGTACATGTATTACTCACGCATGAATTGCTATTTAAATGATTACGATACTCTTCGTGTTCTTAATGATAAATCAAGCAGCAGCCATACTTTTAACACACTTTATGACATAAATGTTCATTTGACTTTTATTTTGAAGTTAAATATGAATATGTTCTAGTTGTAATTGATTTGTTACCAGCCCCTTTTTACAATATTTTAATTTAACAGATTGTTCAAATAAAATATACGCTGAATTCAAACCCTTCAATGCATTAACATTTATTTAGAAGAAGAAAAAAAAGACAAAAATCAACTGAGCGATTTTTTAACAGACAGTGTTCAATTAACAGCTGCATTCGTGTGAAGTTGGTTGTTACGGCAAAACACGTTTCAGATAGCAGTTGTGAAGCTTAAAAAGCCATTGGAATTGGTAAAAAACACAAAGAAAGCCTACTGAAAGAAATTCTTTTCTTGTAAAGAAAGGGTTTAACTAACAATACTATGCTTTTGGTGTGAATATATTTGTCAATTCAGCATTCTCCAAATGAAATGTGAGGAAGTCTTTAAAAAGGTTCGAGCAGAAACTAAAAGAAAGGCAAAGTCAACAATGAGACAGCAACCAAACCACATGACATAGAAGGAGATATATTTTAACAAAAGGTAACAAAAAGGACACAAAAGGAATCAAAAGATGTCCATAACGTTTTGTTTATGTCGTTGAAGTTACCATATCAACATCATTGTATTTCATTTCAGCCAACTGGTTACAAAACTATGACATTGATATAATAGACCAACCAATGTGTTCTTGTGATAAATGGTCATCCTTTCAAAGAGGGAGGACTTTCCACTGCCATTATCAACCATCGAGTGCGAAAGTTGTAAATGCAACATGTCCTTCAGATATAAAAGGTAGATTTGTAAGGATACGAAGACGAAAGAACGATTTCCAACTCACTCTCTGCGAGGTAGAAGTATATGGTGAACTAGTTACAAATACAACAGGTAAATAGTCGATGCTTATCAATTTTATGAATCAGTTTTAACGAGTATAATAACAATCATGTTGAATCACATGCTTAGATGAAATTATTATTATTATTTCAGAAGAATATCAGCCTCATATAGTTTTATTTATCACCAAATGATCATAATCATATTTGTCAAATGAAATGTAAAAGGGGGAGGCACTTACGGGGGGTAGGGATTAGCTGTTGGTATAGGTCTCTTGATTTAGCTTTATTATATAAGATAAGGTCAAGAAATTAAATTGACAAGGTTGCTGATCACTTTATACGTATCTGAAACTATTCAGATGTTGATTTTTATTTCAAATGCGATCAAAACTACAGTCGGAAATGGATCAGATATTGGCAAATCTATGTATTTTTGTTACTTGTATTCAAATATATGAAAAGGGTGGGATACTCAAACTCTCAACTGTTCATCACTACCACATAAAGGTCGAAGTCTTGTTGTTTTTCAGTTCCCAAGAAACAAAACAATAACAATCTCACAAACAAAATAAAAACGACAAGAACCTAGCTAGTTTGAACATAGGTGTTGCATTTTTACATTGTTCATTAGATTCATTACTTTGTGATTATCAATAAACGATAATTACATATTATTTTTTATCATTATTTCAGAAAAATATCAGCATCATATAACTAAAGCTTGTGGATTTTACGGAAAGGTTTATAGTGGTGTATCCTTACAAGCGGAAGTCACAAGGAGTAACATTGAATGTACACAACAAAGCATTAAACAAACGGGTTGTTGTGCTGCAATATATAATCAGGTCACAAAGGAATGCGTTTTGCAGCGCAAATCTGACAAAAACGAAGAAACAACCCATTCATTACATGCTGGTAGCAACTATTCATCATTTCTTGTCTAACAGTACTTCCACAGTAGTTACTAAAAACTTTCCTTTGGTTTGTAACTTATTTCTAATTTCATTATTTGTTACTTTTCATTCAATAATCCTTACACGTAAAATGTAATGGCCTTTATATACGTGTTCTTTTTGGGTTGTTACTAATTTTTTGAACGTTAATAAGTTCAGTTTAATCAATGTGCATGTATATATTAATGTTCACGAAGCTTTAAAACATTTTACTAGTGAGCGTACCTGTTAAATATTCCAGGAACACGTTTCACATTGAAATGATTTCAGAAGTAATTCAGCCCTATATAACTAAAGCTTATGGAATTGCTGGGAAAGTTTTATGTCTACAGAACAAGATCTCCAGGTACAAATCAGTGCAATACAGAAACGAGCTGTTGTACTGGAATACACAAATAAGTGATACTCGATTTAATGTCTCTTGCAGCTCAAATCTGACAATAACAAAGAAACGAACCATTCATTACAAATGTATTTCAACTGATCGTCATTTCTTGTTTGAAATTATTTCCACAGCAGTTACAGTTAACCTGTCTTTTGTATATATATTATTTATAATTTTCATATTTGTTATTTGTTTCTTTTGAGTCAATATCCCTTAAATGTAAAATAATATTGACTTTAAATATGTGTTCTTTTGGGTTGTTACTAACTTTTAAAACATTAATCAAGTCAGTAAAAATCCATAGATATGTATAAACTTAAGTTCATAAAGCTTTCAAAACTTTGTATCTGTAGCGTACCTGATTAAAGAGAGGCAAAAGTTACCAATAGATATTCAAACGCAATCGAAAACAAACTGTCTTAGGGAGCTACCATTTGATTTTTAAGGGGGGGGGGGGGGGGGGGCTAGGATGAAATTTGAAAAAAATAGACAGGACAGGAGTTTTGAGTAAAAAAAAAAGGCAGGATGAGATACTTGCAAAACTTGTCTTTTCGCAATCACGATGGATTTTTTGTCAACAGGATGAGATACTTGCAAAAAAAAAAGTCAGGATGACAATTTATGTAAAAAATGTCAGGATAAACTAAAAAAAAAAAGCAGGACCGGATAGAGTGAAAAATAAAAAGGCAGGACAGGTTACAACTAAAAAAAATGCAGGACAACATTTTTCATCCTAGCCCCCCCCCCCCCCCCCCCCCCCTAAAAATCAAATGGAAGCTCCCTTAGATGCATGATTTTTTGTATTAGTTGTTCTTAAATGATACGAGCAAATCAGTCTTATACGGATAAATCAGCATGTGCAATATTGATGACGTTGCCCTGTCGATATAAATCAAGAGTTAATATTGATTTTCGGACCGGTCAATACAAAAAAAGCCGTTTTGGCCCATGGCCTTATACGGGACGTTCACTTTCGGTTCAATTTTCTTACGTCTTAGCTTACTTCACTGTTGACGTATCGTTATGCATACAATACATTTGTATCATATTTTTTAACTTAAACGTGAAAAAGTTTAAATGATGTTCCGTGTTTTGTAACGTCTTGAAACGGATATATTTCACAGCCTTTTTGATTAAAACTTTTGATTATTATCACAGTTTCATTTCCGTTGACCAATCATCATCGGACCTTAACTATTGAAGAGTAAGAACGATTAAACTGTCTGATTTATTCCTCTCAGATATTTTATATTTGCTAGATAGAATGAATTGTAATAGCATAAGATTAAATACTTGGACGAGAAATCATGAATTACATCAATGTTGACAAAAAATCCATCGTGATTGCGAAAAGACAAGTTCAAATATAAATGTCTGTATCTTTTTCACGGTAAGTATAGCTGACCCTGAGGTATTTTGCTCTTTGATGAAGGCCGTACTGTGACAAATAGTTATTAATTTCTGTGTAGTTTGGTCTCTTGTGGAAAGTAGTCTCATTGTCAATTATACCACATCTTCTTATTTTTATATAGACAATGTCATGGCAAAAAACTAAAACCGACGAAAAGACAAACAATAGAATACAAAACACAAAATAGAAAATAAAGCTGAGCAACAAAATCTCCACCAAAAAGATCTCAAGTGCTATAGAATGGTAGGCATAACCTTACTCCACAAATGGCTCTCGTCATGGTATGTGTTATTCCAGGAATACGTGTCACATTATAATGATTTCAGAAAAATTCTTTGGAGTTAAGGTCGGTCATTAAAGTAACCCTTCAATACCGAAGATATCCACAATTCGACAAACAATCTCAATGAATAAACATGAGTTTCTATATTAAGGCTCACAATCGCTCTTAATCTTAGAGTTCATAATCTAAAGACAACAGACCTATCAAATCAAGCAAACTATAATTTATCTCTGTTCTTCTTTGGTATTGTTTTACTTTGACGATTCGTTCTCCTGGTCAGGAGACCTAGTTTGATTTATTGTTTTATAAGATGTCTTTTTCTCCAAATGTTATTTCCTAATTTCTCTCATTGCTGATGAGTTAGTACCTAGTTTTTCCCTCTGATACATTGTTTTTTTTTTAATTTTCCTTCGATAAGTTGGATTCTTTCTTGATTGATTCATAGTTTTGTGTATTTTGATTTGTGCATGTGGTCATCATCAACAGGAGGAAAATACAGAACAGAAGAAAAAGTTAAACTCATAGCTTATGAGTTATCTTGAAGTACCTATCAATTTGTTGTTGCACCGTTGTGTCTTCTTCGATTGAAACCTATTTTATCAGAAACGTGTATCCCGGGACCAAAAGAAATAAAATGTTTGGCATTTGTATAAGTAAGCCAAACTTGTATTTATACAATACTAATTTGATGTATCAAATTTATTAGATTACAATTTTTCTAAATTCAAATTCATATGAGCCTGTACCTGAAGGAGTTGAAACCTTAAGGGGGAACATAACACCTAAGGGAGTTAACTCTTTTAAAATCAGCTGAACGTTTTAATAACATACTATTGGTAAAGAGAAATCAAACTTCTAAAACTATCAAAATAAGTGTTGTCAGACTGCTTTATATCCAATGAATTATTCATGAAAATTGTGTGGTTCAAATTTCAAGAATTTTTTATACTTTTGTCAACAGGCCAAAATAAAAAAAAAAGGGAAAAAAAAGGGAAATTAAACGAGCAAAATCTATTTTAGTCAAAATGTTGGGTACCCCCTTAGATTGTTTGGTACACTTACAATATCTAAAAATTGATATAGCATAGAGAAAAAGACATTTCTGTACAGAAAAAAAGTTAAATCACAAAAATACTGAACTCCGAGGAAAATTCAAAACGGAAAGTCCCTAATCAAATGGCAAAATCAAAAGCACAAACACATCAAACGAGTAGACAACAAATGTCATATGTCTGACTTGGTACAGGCATTTCCTTATGTAGAAGCACTACCATTTGTCAATGTTTACCCCCGGTAGTCCACATGCATCAGTACAAACCTAACGTTAAAAAACTCATTCGTAAAATGTTAGTTGATATGTACACGTGCAACCTTACGTGTTTCTTAAACAATAATCACCAACTACACTATACCAGAGGCCAATATAGCAGGAAAATTGGGATCTTTTTATCAAGCAACCTTATTTGTAAGTTGTGTTACACAGCAATATTAAACCACTCGACAAATTCACGCTCAGTAAAACATATTTGTGAAGTGGCCCATTGTTTATCAAAATGTATACTTTTAAACAGTTATTTTGCAGAGCTTATAAACAAAGTTTGCTGAAAATATATCAGTTTATTTGAATCGTGAATTGTTACCGCAGAACTGTCAAAAAAGTAAAAAAGCAAAAGTACCGAACTCAAAAATAATTCAAACCGGGAAAATCCTTTATGAAATAGCAAAATCAAAAGCTCAAACACATCAAATGGATGGAAAACAACTGCCATATTCTTGACCTGGTACAGTCGTTTCTTCAAGTAGAAAATTGAGTTTTATAGCTAGCTAAACCTCTCAATGTATGACAGTCGCATATAATTCAATATACTGCCAACAATGTGTGAGCAAAACCAAAAAAGACATAAAGGTAAAATTGTCAAAAATTGGTGCACAGCAGTCAACATTGTGTTATAATAGTTATCAAAGATACCAAGCTTATAATTTGTTATAATCTTAATCACTATAAAACAAATAACTATTTCAAAAAGGACAAAATGTGTTTTTAGTTGAATATGTTTGCCGAATGTCCTGTAGTACTTTTTCATGGCTTATATATATGCATATTAAATTCGACAAATGTTTATAATACATCAGGTAAGGAGGTTCTACTAGGAACGAGGAAAGAAAACGTAAATACCAACTACAAAAAGAATGAATGCTGGAAATTTCTAAACACATTATCGTATGCATCGTGTAACCAACGTACATATCAAGGAGTTGTTACATGTGTCATGTGCTAGTCTTGGCATACAGAGAACACCATAGTTTGTAATAATTGCACATATGTAACAACGTCCACATTTCGAGCGGGTCTCTGCGTATTATTCAATAATTTAAGCCAAAATTACTGGCATTTTGCAAGTGTCAAACTTTAGAGATTTGCCAGCAGGATGTTTGGAATTTATTATCAAACGGAAATAATGAAAGTACGCGGATTTTTTTCTGATTTAGTATTCATAAACAGTTCAATATTACATATATTTGTTTTAAAAAACAGAAAGAAAGAAAACAGTAAGCTGTTTCAGTTTTACGTCATGAGATATTATTCGCCACTCTTTTCATTCAGATTAAGAAATAATATTGTAATAATCGACCTTACATAAAATAAAACTGTGTGCACAGTATATCAATGGAGTCAGGATCTGGACTATCTATATATATGTAACTTATCATCAAACCCAAAAGTTTGTTAGAAAACTTATTGTAAACAAAATAACATTATCTAGCAAATTGTTATCTATGCAACATTTATTTTTGTGGAACGTTGAATTGTTTGTCACGTGTAGACCTTCGCAATGTATAAGTATACTTTTGCAGATAAATTTGTACTTTTGCACATTATAAGTATACTTTTGCATCGTATAAGTATAATGCAATTTTGCTCATAATAATTATACTTAATATGCATATAATAAACCTTTCTTTGCTTATGCATATCAGACGGGGTTTTTTCTGAGCGAAGTTGGAAATGTAGGTAAGCATATCGGATGACATAACATTTTATATTTTAAATAACTTATTTTAAAACGTTCACAGAGAAATTCGAAATGATATTGAAAAAGAACCGCATACCTATAGCATAGCTATTTGTTTAAATTTGTATACTAGTAAGTTGACTATTTAGAACATTCGAAAAGAAGCGCACGAGTTCGGCAAACAAATTGACAAAAAACTTCCTTCTTCAAATAATCTGTAAATACTACATACAACAAACACACAGTTTACTCTATGTTATTTTAATATACGTTCTTCTTTAAAAACAAACTTATGTATCTCAAGTAGGCATATTTATGTCTAGATAAAGTTATATACTAAACTATTTGATTTTCACGGAATAATTGGATACAAGCTCGGCAAATGAAAATTTTCATAAACGTCATCAGAAGTTCGGCAGCGTCATTGAAAGCACCGTTCAAAGGTAAACAAATAAGCTACAGTCGCTATAATTGGTCAATATAATGTGTACAGTGTTTTATTTTACCAGGACACCATTCAATGCATTTTTTTAAACAAAATGTTGTTTTTTTTTCTGAATGAAGTCAAAGTAGTTTTTGTTATGAAATACAATATACATGAATAATCACACTAAGGGACATTGAACACGTAGTTGCCATTCATCAATGTTTGCAAACAGATCAATTTATTGAAAATCATTCAAATGTCGTTGATGATGAATTGCTCTAATTAAAACTCATAAACAAAGCTCGTTACTGATTAATAATGATACAAAGAAATTCTATAGAATGAATGTTACAGTTTCCGTCTGAATTTAGCTGTTTTATGAGCATTCACAACATTTTATTTGTAGGGAATGAAATTTGGTCATTGAACACTGGTTACAGACAAATGCAGCAATTACAATTGTTTTGTTTTTGCTGGGTTTGTTTTTTGTTTTTTTTTTAAACTGCATTAAATAATGACAACAGCAGTATACCGCTGTCTAGTAGTCATACATCGATTAAGCGAAAACAAATCTGGGTCACAAACTACAACCGAAGAAAACACATCAACTATAAGAGGAAAACAACGGAACAACAGAAACACTGAACTGCAACAAAAATAAACGCCAACATTCATAAAATGACTATTTGATAACAACTGCTATATTCCTGACTTAGTATTGGACATTTTAAGAAAAAAAAAACATATATCCTCTTTTTTCCAGTTTTTTTTTATCTTCAATATAATCCTAATCAGGTAGCAATTTTTGTAAAATCTTCAAATTCAATTTGAATTAATAGGAGCTAAGTCAGTAGAAACTATCGAGATATAATTTTCATCAGGGAGTTGTAAGGTTTCCGAAGCCAATTTTGCTAGTGTAGTAACTACAGTTTATTGGGGTTTTTTATTGTCTTTTCTGCGTTTTATACATATTTTATTTTCCAAACTTTTGTATTTGAGTTTATTTTGAGTACTATTAATATCATAATGGTATTTTGTTCTCAGTCGCCTATAGGTGAAACATTATTCGAACAATTTCAAATTGCTAAACTGATAGAGATATGGTGTTCAATCAATTTTTTTCCCGTCCCTGATTAATCCATTGTTTCAAGCATAATTTCTTAGTAGTACTCACTTACTAGGTCGTACAGTAGTAATAATTATAGCTGTCTGAGCATAATCTAAATTTTCGAAGTATTTCTGTTGTTTTATGATAATAATCAAAACATTGTATTACTGCGGATTCTTATATTTTCTTTGGAACATATTTTGGTGGAAAAATAGTATTTTCGTATATACTTGATTTCGTGGTTTTCATAAGACTTTAATAAAAGCTTGTATGTTTCCTGAATTTAGTTTGACCTCTATCCAGTACCTGTGAATAAAGGATAATCTACCTGACTACTTTCTTCGAACCAAAAGTGTTAATTAATTTTTCCGACTTTTAAAGCTGATCCGAAACTATCTTTTGTAATGTATTTAGAGACGGGGTGTGGATATTCTTCAGAGAAAAGCGGTAATTCGACTTACATGAGTTCAATGCGTAAATCACATCAATAATTGAGTTTTGTTATTTTTACATCATCAACACAAACACATTACAATTGCACAGACATGCTTCTAACGATCTACATATTTTTGTTTGTTCAAAGACGTTTCAAAAGTCAACTTAATGGAATATATACGCGTGTGTCTTAATATCTGTTGATATAATTTGAGTATACGTCTGTTGGTTCCTTTTGGGGTTGTATATGTTGTTCCTGTTACTGTCTTCATTTTCCCCCGCATAATTATTTAACCTACACCTGTAAAATATTCAATATTTTCTGATATTAAGGGTTTTTACTAAATTCATAAATCTTATGGATGTTGATTGTTTTGAATCTTCAAAATTATTAAGTTGCAGATGATGCGCTTGGAACGAAACAAAGTATAAATTAAGGGGTAGACATTGTTTCAGGGTGATAACTCTTTAAATCAGTTATGCGTTTGTAAAAGCCAAGTTTTGTCAATAAATTTTAAGCATTTACCTGATACAGATTGTAAATAATCTATGTATCCTAGAAGCTTAGAACATAGTTATGAAAATGGCTGACACAAACGTACTAAAGATTTTGAGAGTTATTTCCCTTAACCAAGGTCTTCCTCCTTAAATGACGCAATTCTGCAATTTACCAATAACAACTTATAAATTGACTGTCACTTTATGGTGAAATGAAATGCAACTGTATTCTATCATTATGCAAAATTAAAACAAACGATATGTATGTTTAGTACATAGTTTCCACTTAACACATGAATGAAAGGCAAAGTTGTTATTTAAATCGTATTTGACAGGATGCAAATTCGAAATGGTAACCAAAACGTAAACAAAATAATTGTCGTCATTTGTATAACATTGTTGTTGGTTTTTTTTGTTTTTTTTTTGGGGGGGGACTAAAAAATATATCTTTTAAAATATCATAAGAGAATTGAATTAGAAGATCTGAACAATAAAACACTGCACAACAAAACGCTATACCCAAATGTTCTTAACCACTTTAACTTCCCTTAAAGTAACACCAGTGTATGAATTAAGATATTTAAGTGTACGGATCAAAATTTAATATACATTCCAACTTGACAAATATTATAGCTGAAGAAAATCGTAAGAAATCATGTATCGTTATGAGTGATATGCATTCATTTATAGATTTATTTTGCGTACCACATTTCAATAATGGCCCAACAATTTATGAAACAATAACTTACAGACTAGAACAAAAAAATAAAGTTAAAAACAACAGTTTAGAAAATGAATCAGAGATACGTGAAGTGCGGTCATCATTTTAGTATCAATATTTATATCAATAAGAACAGTAATTAAAGATCTAATTACAGTGTTGAATTGGTAACCTTTTAAAATAAGTTTATTTAAAGGATTAATAAGTTAACTCTGATCGTATATAAATTTCCTGGCTCGGTAAACAACATCACCGTAAAAGTTACGATGTGCTATACCGTCTGAAGTACCTAGAAGCTTAGAACATAGTTATGAAAATGGCTGACACAAACGTACTAATGATTTTGAGAGTTATTTCCCTTAACCAAGGTCTTCCTCCTTAAATGACGCAATTCTGCAATTTACCAATAACAACTTATAAATTGACTGTCACTATATGGTGAAATGAAATGCAACTGTATTCTATCATTATGCAAAATTAAAACAAACGATATGTATGTTTAGTACATAGTTTCCACTTAACACATGAATGAAAGGCAAAGTTGTTATTTAAATCGTATTTGACAGGATGCAAATGCGAAATGGTAACCAAAACGTAAAAAAAATAATTGTCGTCATTTGTATAACATTGTTGTTGGTTTTTTTTGTTTGTTTTTTTTTGGGGGGGGGGGGACTAAAGAATATATCTTTTAAAATATCATAAGAGAATTGAATTAGAAGATCTGAACAATAAAACACTGCACAACAAAACGCTATACCCAAATGTTCTTAACCACTTTAACTTCCCTTAAAGTAACACCAGTGTATGAATTAAGATATTTAAGTGTACGGATCAAAATTTAATATACATTCCAACTTGACAAATATTATAGCTGAAGAAAATCGTAAGAAATCATGTATCGTTATGAGTGATATGCATTCATTTATAGATTTATTTTGCGTACCACATTTCAATAATGGCCCAACAATTTATGAAACAATAACTTACAGACTAGAACAAAAAAATAAAGTTAAAAACAACAGTTTAGAAAATGAAGTGCGGTCATCATTTTAGTATCAATATTTATATCAATAAGAACAGTAATTAAAGATCTAATTACAGTGTTGAATTGGTAACCTTTTAAAATAAGTTTATTTAAATGATTAATAAGTTTACTCTGATCGTATATAAATTTCCTGGCTCGGTAAACAACATCACCGTAAAAGTTACGATGTGCTATACCGTCTGAAGTAAGTTTTTTACACATACAGCCTAACTTGTAAACCAAATATTTGTATCTATGGTAAAAAAATTAGTACTCTTGTCCTGATATATCTATGCAATATTTGCCATCATAACTATCTATGTTAAATGAATTGTATATCGATCGTGTATCGGTTACCGAGTTGATAAGTATCAGGTTATTATAAAAATCCATCAAAATGTTTTTTAATGTACAAAATGTATCCGGCCAAAAAGTATTTTTAGGCAGACCTATATCGGAAAATGTTAAATGTCTAACTTTAATTTTAAACTACCTATTAGTAAGTAAAACTCTTGTTTTCTTTTTATCAATTCCAAAGAAAACTAGCAAACACATCTGTGTTCTTTTGGGTTGTTACTAATTTGTTTAACGCTAATAAGTTCAGTAAAATCCATAGATATGTATATGTATACTTATTATAGGAATACCTACCAGCTATACTGATTTCGGAATAATCTCAGTCCGTATTGCTAAAGCTTGTTGAACGTTTACCAAGTCGACATATGACAGTTGTTTTCTTGTCGTTTGGTGTGTTTTTGTGTTTGGTTTTTGCCATTTGATAAGGGGGCCTTCGATTTGAATTTTCTTCGGAGTTTAATATATTTGTTATTTTACTTTTTACAATGGTCCATATCTACAGAATTAGCTTACGATGAGTATTATTGAGTGTACAAATCAGTGTAATGGACAAATGGGCTGCTGTGCTGGAATATATAATTAGGTGACAAAAGAAATAATGCACCTTGAAGCACATGTTGTCAAAGGTAGGAAACTTTTCAGATACGTTTCTAATCATGATGTTCAGTCAGCCAAATCCATGTACATTTGTTTATGTTAGTAAACTTTCATCCTAATAGTAATTTGTTGGTGATAAACCATGTTGTTCAATATAAACAAAATGAAGATGTGGTATGATTGCCAATGAGACAACTCTCCACAAGAGACCAAATGACACAGAACTATTATAAGTCATCGTAGGGCCTTCAACAAAAAACTAAGCCCATACCGCATATTCAGCTATAGAAGGCCCCGAAATGACAAATGTAAAACATTTCAAACGAGAAAACTAACGGCCAAATTTATGTGCAAAATAATTAATGAAAAACAAGTATGTTACACAGCAGCAAACAAGACTATATCCTGTTAATTGTTCATGTTGATATTACTGGCGCCACAATGTCATGTTGACATGGAGAAGATAAACTCATGTTTTATTGGGGTTTGTAGTTTTTAGTTTTCAATGTAATACTTTATAGATTGTTGATTTTCCTTCTGTTGTTATTGTTTTTTGCCATGATTCTATCGGTCTTTCTTTAATTTGCCATTTGAGTTTTGATTGTCCCTTCGGTTTCTTCTTCCTCTTTTCTATCAACTAAAGCAACGTTTTGCTTTTATAAAAAAAACCTAAGCCAAAGTGATAAAGTTATGAAATAGACCAATGGGATATTTATTGATAATACTATCTTCCAAAACAAATGCCATTGGAATTTTTTTTTAAATTTCTGCAATTAACAAATCCTGACCTCAACACAACAATTGATTAAAAAAAGTAATGTATCTATATTAAAAGAAATAAGATTGTTGATCAGCGATTTTTTGTTATGGTAATGTTTGGGAAATGTCTCTCAAACTATATTACTGCACACAACATGATATTTTGTCATAACGGAACCTTTATAGTGAGAGTTTTGCTCATTGTTGAAGGCTGTAAGATGATATATAGTTGTTTGCATCAAAGGTCATTTTTACTCCTGTGGACAGTAGTCTCATTTTCAATCATTGCTCAAAGTCTTTTACTATAAATCCATAGTATGTGTAATGATTGATATTTTATCTTAGAAACATGATATTTTTATTAGTTTTTATTTGCTTTAAACTAGCTTTCATTAGCTGCGAGTGCTCTCAGCTAGATACTTTATGTCATACGTGGTTTTGTTTTAGTTATTGTTGTGCTTTGTATCGATCGGATGAGCGAAGCGGTCTTGAACTGATTTTAACAGTTTGTAGTTCTGTCGCGCATTTACATCTGCAAACATGTGTAAATCCGCCGCATTCAGTATGTGCCTGTCCCAAGTCAGGAGCCTGTTTTTTGTCTGTTTTTCAAATACTATAAGCAATAGGTTAACTGTAATTGGTGTATGGAATGATGAAAGGTGTACTAGTCTGTCTGGCAGGTATCATTTGTCTATGACTTCATTTTCATGGTTTATTTGACCTCGACCTTATTGTCATCGATCATTGATAATATTCCAACATTAAATTTATAATGTTTATTAAAGCAGGCGAGACATTTCAGCGTGTGCACCAATGTTCTCTTCGTTGAAGGCCGCACGGTGACTCATAGATGCAAACAACTGAGTCGTATGGTTTTTGGTGGAAAGTTGTCGCATTGGTAATCTTGTCATATCTCCTTATTTTGTATTAATAAACTTTTAACTAGATGACCACTAACATCGAGCTCGTTTATTGCCGGTCAACAGATTGAACAGAAACTATCTACCAGTTTTTGCTTTATTATTTCATTTGTGCATGCCATTTGTATTCATAAAGTATTTTCCTGAGAACATTGATATACAGGAATTATTCGACCAAATAGCGCCAGAAATAGAAATGTTGTGCGTTACCAAACCAAAAACACAGTTATTTTTAGAAATTATGGACAGAATTATTTGACTCTAGAACGCTTTCGTTTTTTGGGGGGGGTTTTCGGCAATAAAGAATACAAAATTCTCTGTATCGCCTTTATAGCGAGGGACTTTAGCAGTTGTATGGAATGTAAAAAACGACAGTTTGTGTTTCAAGTGTTGTAGTGAACGTGTATGAAAATTTGCAATTGGATTTTAGCATACATATAATAGACATGATCTGTTGTTGACGACCGTATGTACACCTCAAAATGTTCTTAGATTGTTTGTTTAGATGAGTTGCTGTATCGCTGGCGTTTATCCAAAATTTCCTTTTGAAAACTAGCTATTGATATACACTCTTTGGTCGAGTTGTTATCTCTTTGACACATTCCCCATTTCCATTCTTAATTTTATTAAGAACAAACGTATATCGTAATATGTTTTAATACGGTTTAGATTCTTTATTGCAGCAAGACCTTGAAGGGGTACAATTAAAAGCAAATAAAGGTGATATATTGCATTATGTTTTTAATTAAGCGACACAGGTGATTGTTACATCAATACACATGAAAAATGATTGAACTGAAAACATTGAAGGATATAAGGAAGAAGGTATGATTATGATTGCTTCACACTGGCGATATTATCTAACTTTGGGATATTCCAATTGATATTTTAAAATGAGCAGCCTTACCCAAAACAATCTTTTGCGACAAGGCGTCCATAACGTTGGAGTTTTTGGTGGTTTTTGTTTAATTTTAAATTAAATCTTTAATTGCATTTTCGAATTAAAGTGACAAGAATTTGTTTTTTTTCAAAAACTTATAAACATTACATAATCCTGAAAAATTTAAGAAATAATAATTTTCAAAAAATGGCTGTTATCAAACCTTCCTTTTATCCTTGTAATAAAAACTACTTAAACAAAGGACTAGTTTTAAGTATAATTTTTCAATACACATTTCACATTTAAAAGGTTTGAATCATAGTAAACTCCTTACACGCACATGAAAATACACCGAACAATTCAAACAATTATGTACAAACTAATCAATTGAAAAAATCCGGACTTTTGCAAATAAAGATGTTAAGTTGCATTATTATTTTATCAAAGCGATTCAGGTGAGTGTAACATCAATAAACATATAAAATAATAAATCTACCCATTGAAAGATATAAGGGAGAAGGTATGATTGCGCCACACAAACAATATTGTCTCATTTTGGGATCTTCGATATGTCATATGATATCTTAAATGAGCAACTTAACTCAAAAGAATATTTTGCCACAAGTCGTCCGATACAAATTTAAAGAGTTGAAATAATTTTACATGTGTGCGGTAAATGTGTTTTCAAGTATAGTTGTATCGAAAAAAAAATGTTTTAAAAATACTTGTTTTATTTTTTTTATTTTTATGAAATCTATAATGATCTTTTCGCGATAAAAGTGACAGGACAATAGATATATTTTTTTTTTCTCAAAAATAAAAAAAAATATAAATAATCAAGACAAAATTTAAGAACCTACGATTTCCAAATAATATCTATTATCATACTTTCTTTTAAATATAGCCTTGTTATAAAAACAATCAAATAACTAATCCTAATAAATATAGAATTTCAATACACATTTCACATTTTAAAAGTTTGAATTATACTAAACTAATTGCAGACTTATAAATTACCATAATGATTGAATATTCATGTACAAACTAATCAATGTAATGTGTCCTTCGATTGTTCTGTAGATGGTTTGCTGTCTTGGTGACGTCTATCAAAACTGTCATTAAAGGAATTCGCCATCAATAAACACTAAGAATAAAAGTATATCATGCAATGTGTCTTTATGGTTTTGATTCTTTATTTCAACAAGACATTGAAGGGATACAATTAAAAGCCAATAAAGATGTAGTGTTGCATTATTATTTTATTATAGCGACACAGGTGAGTTGTATGCACTTGTAAAGTAATTTAACTTAAACCACTGAAGGATGTAAGGGAGAAGGACTGATTCCGCAACTTTGCCGTTACTGCCTCATTTTTAAATCCTCCATTTAAAATTTAAAATGAGCAGTCTAACCCAAAAAGATATTTTGCCACAAGGAGTCCGATACAAATTTAAAGATGTTGATGTTATCTAATTTTGTGTGTGGTTAAGTAATTTTCATGTTTAGCTATAGTTTTATTTGTTTGGGGTTTTTTTTTTTTTTTTGTTTCTTATTGAACTCTTCAATGACATTTTTGCATTAAAATGACAAGACAATAAATATAACCTTTTTTTCTCGCATAAACTTTTAAAAAAAAAATACATAATCATGAAACGATTTAAGAAATTACGTTTGACAAATAATATATGTTACCATACCTTATTTTAACCCTTGTTATAAAAACAACAAGTGTAAAATTGCGTTACCCATTTCACATTTTAAAAGTTCGAATCATACATAATTCAAGGCACAAACATATAAATACATCGAACATTGCAAAAACTTAATATGTACAAAACAAACAGAAAAATCCGGACTTTCGACAAGACTTATACTTTACTTAAATATCAGACGTATCCTACTTAATCAAGTTGGTTTTTCAAATATCTTTAGTTAACGTTATATCATCGATTTTCTTTCGCCAAATACAAATGTGTTATAGTTCTGGTACCTACGATACATATTAAATATGTATACGGTTTTCTGTAAAGTATTATTGAAAGTAACAAACAAATTGCAGTTAATATTTTAACGATACAACATTAGACTAATTGGTGAGTAACTTCATATTCTATGTAGATCATGAACAATTTTTAGCGTGCAATAATAACCGGTGTAATACGAGTTTTGATTTTCCCCGATTAGTCTTTGTTAAATTTACATTTTTCAAAATACTGGGCAGAATTTATTTCTGTTTCAATGTAGAAATGCTTGCATGAGTAAAGTTTTATCTTGTCTAGTACTATAAACAAAATTTCATATAACATTGCACTGCATACAAGAAAATAATCATCACTGGAAGTTAACCAATCAAATTTCCAGCCTTTTATTTTCCTGTGTACAAGCTTTAGTAACCATGTAACCTCAAGTTGACAAAAAATTCTACAGAAACACCAAATAAAAAAATAATGATTTGAAACACCCAAGATATATGTTTTTGACATGTAAGATTAATTTCCTACAACTGTCCAACTCAAGGGAATATTTTTTTCGACCCTTTTTCTTATGCAACAGGGTGTGAACAATTGCCTGTCATGGCTGGCTTAAAAGAGACAATATGCTTGATTTGACTATAACATCGTTGTCATAGTATTTCATTCGACGTTGAAAAGTGTGACGCGATAGTTTATTTCATTGGTTTGATGGTAAAACAAACAAAAGTAATGTTTCTATCATATAAAACACACAAATACAATCTGAAAAATCGATTTTCAGATTTTCACCATATTGATCTTGTAAGCTGTTTGGACCTTTTACACAGATTACTATATGTGATAGCAACAACATCAATAAACATGAACTTATTTATTGAACAATTTGAATAGAGAATCTAAAACAGAATACTAGCAAAATGTCCTCATTTGCAAAACACAAAGATGTTAAAAGTTGTTTGTATATAATTTTACCGAAAATTAATAATTATGTAAAACATCTTTTTGAAAATTATGCGATCTGTATCACATTTTTGTATTTAGTTTTTATTTAAAAGGGTCAAATTGTGGTTTTTATATACCTTTTTCTTTATCTGGTTAATAAAGTGACTACAAACAATCAACTATTCTAAACTATAAAATTGGAGTAAAATTTATACATTTTAAAATTTTGAATCATACTAAATATATATTATACACAAGTAATAACATATATACGAAAATTTAGACACATTTGCGAATACTAAATGTAAGACAATTCCTGATTTGCGACATCACGTATATATTACTTTCAATGTCTGACGTATTTCAAATATATAATACATATGTATTGTAAACTTAGTTGTTTTTAAATTAAGATTTATTCTGGTAATCAAAATCAAAATCAAAATTGAATCATCTTCAATCGCCTTTAACAAACGAATGATACGCCCGATACGCTTACTATAAATTATGTATAGTTTCATCGCCAGTCCGGAATTCCCTATGTTGAATTAGTATGAGCAACAAACATTTAGACATTTATACAAAATTAATTTTTAATACGTAGCATCTTCATATTCCTTGTCGAACGTAACCAACATTTTGCATGAAATTTTCGCGAATAAATCACGCATTTTGTATGAAAATGGTGACGTTTATTTATGTCAACATGAAGTTCTTGTCTTGCTATCAGTTCAAAAATCAACAGTTTATTATAAAATATCAATAAAAAGAAGTTTATGGCGATTTTTCTCATTGTACCACAAACACAAAATCGGAGACAAGACACCATGTAGGCATTCCAATAGAAGATTGTATTCTAACTTTCTTTTTCTTTTTCTTCGAGTAAAATTTTTACAGTACACATTTTTACTACGGCAGTTTTACCTTTGTGAATAGAACAAAAAAACTAATACAAAAGTTTTACAGCTTATATAACCGAAACGGTCCAAATCTGGACAAAAAAATAAGAGCTATGCATGAGGGAGATACATTCCTTAATAGAAAATTACAATAAGAACAGCCGATTTCAATAAAACAGTCTCCTTATTTTTACTTAAAATCGTGAATATTTTGTGTTCTTTCGTTTGTTAAGCTTTTTATTTTTATTTCATGTAAGTTATCTCCAACTTTTAAATAGATCCATTAAAGGCAAATCTATTTTAGATAGGTATTTTATTTTTCTTCACATCTGTTTCTTTTTTTTTAAAATTCAATATCAGATCAATTGGTTTACTGTACCAATTACCTTCCTTTTGAAATATTCAACATTTATATAAAATAAAAAATGGTAAATATATATAACATACAATGACATCTTTTGAAATCGATTTTTTTTTCTTCAATTTTCATTTTTATAAACCATATGCATTCCATGCACAAAATGTTACATAAAGATATCAAGCATAATGGTATAAAGTGTATTTATAAAAGTTTGCTAAGGTAAAACTTACTTTTCACATTTTGAACTTAACATCTTATGTCTAGAGCTTGTCCGTCTCTATAACAAGACGAACTTATGATAACATAATAGTCCTTACATAACAAGTGAAATATGTGGAATTACATGCCTTTTCACGTGTCAATTTAAAAAGTTTTGCATTTCATTGTAAATGTACAGAAGCTTTAAAAATATTCACTTTTATGATAAAAGAGTTATTGACATTTCCATTCTTAATTGCTCTTTATACACAAAATGACAATGCTACAATTACCACGTGAACATTAAAATCTGTTTTCTTTAAAAGCCGGTTTGTCAGAAAAATACACTGAAACTAATATTTTCTTTTCATCTGAATATGTATATCAGTATCGCTGGCTATTATAATGACACAACTGCTAAAAGGAGCAGAAATGTCAAAATATTAGAATTTTGTGTTTTTTTGTGTTTATAACAAAACAATAGGACAACAGATAACGGAAATGCTTGAAATACTTTACATGTATATCGTAGAATAAATGATAATTTGTGCTGGTTTCGATTATTAACATATTACTATCCTTGATACTAGTTTTTGACCTGTCTAGTTTAATTTATTGAAATCTATATTGTAGGTTTTCTTTGAACAATATTGTGGCAAAACAAATATAAGACGTATAAATTTGAAATTACCCTTTCATAATTGAATCATGTATACAGAACATGTTTGTAATAATAATTAAACAACGGGATATCGTGGGTGCATTTTGGTTCACAGGATTTAATTCCTTTGTATCATCATATCTGATTTGACATAATATCCGTAAAATCGCATCATGGTGATTTCCTTATTGTTCAAATTGAAATATCCGCAACTCGGGTGCCATCCAGCCCCGTACCCTGCATAGACCATACATTTACCACCAGGATATCCATCATTATCACGGTCATAGGTAGAAAAACGTTGTCCATTGTACATAGCACTTCCTGAAATGATTTTCAACAAAATAATTTTGCTACTGACATTTCCAACACTTTATTTAACATCACATTACACTTTTAAATATATGCTTTGTCCTTTTAGTAGATAGTCTTGTAATGCATATTGTTTTCTTTAGCAATCTAGTTTTACATTACTTTGTGTCGTTGAATTTCTCATGCTACACATTTTAACAGCTTTCTATACGTTATGGATTTTATCATTGTTGAAGGCCGTACTGTGACCTCTATTTAATAGATTACTGTCTCATTACTTATCATATCATATCTTCTTATTTCTATTTATAGTCTTCTTTGTTCTTTTTTTTTTTTTTTACTGTCGTTTGTCTGTTTGTCTGTTTGTCTTTATCTTTTTAACCATGGAATTGTCAGTTTATTTTCTACTTATGAGTTTGAATGTCCCATTGGTATCTTTCGCCTCTCTTTTTATAGAAAAGCGACAAAAAATGATAATTAAGAAATGTATGGGTACCACTCGCCTGATTTACTAAATAACCAGTTACATGTATATAAAGATTATGTTTCTGTATTTTCTGATAATAATTGACATCAAAATAGTTTAAAACAAAACATAGAGATACATGTATCATATCAGTTTTCAATTTATTCTAATTCAAGAATTTGTTGCTTAAATCTGTCTAAATTGTAGTCTAACTGGGGCTAACTAAACCGGATGAGCATATCTTGTTATATATGAATAATCCGCCATCATTTCACAGTCATAGTAAATTTGCAAGCCGCTGATGGTTGATTGTTTCTCCCTGATGCTATCACCTGCATAATAAACCCATGCTTGGGTAAGGCATGAAGTTTTGAAATTTCCTTGGAGTTCGGTATTTTTGTTTTTTTACTTTTACAAAATGTTATGGTAAATTTTCAGTTTATAAATTATACACACAATTCTGTTTCGGTTCTCTTGCCAAAAATGCCCGGTTATTTGAACCTTTTTGTATTCCTATGTTTTAGGATTTTATTTGTTTTAGGGACTCAAGAGTTAAGGATATGTGCAAGATGAGGATCATTCTAGAAAGTCGCGTCATGAGCTGATATCGGATTCATACCTTTTAAACGATGTTTAATGCCTTTCGCTATATATTTTTCATAAAAATGATAGCAGATAACAAAGGTATACTAGTATATGAAAGTTAATTATAGCAAAATGAAAAACAGGTGTTCACGAAATATATTGCAGATAACTTAGGGTTTCCGCTGGCATTTTGTGAGAAAAATATCAATTGTGGCAAATAAAATGCTGATTAACGAAAGGATTTGGCAAAAGAAATATAACAGTTTGTCCTTGTTCATTTTGCTTCAGGTTTCCTGATATTTCCCCCGAACAGACAATACTCGGATTTCACCTTGAACTCGTCCGCTTATCGATATTTATAGCAAAAAAATACTCAGCTGATGGCATTTACTAATAATAAATGACAATTGATAAAGGTGGTAATTGTATTTTTTTTATTAAAAAAAATGTGAAGAAAAATGACATCACATATCCCCTTAAGGATTGAGTTAACAACTTTGATCAAATTGTTTTGAAGAGGGTACTTCACATCTTTATAGGGGTGCACTTGTTTTATTTTTACGTCTCAACTTACTTTCAACGATCGATGTTCCGGGAAAAAACTGTTGTTCAAAGAAAGAGACAAAAATAAAAATACTTAATTATTCCTTGTACTTTAACTTGGCAGGACGTATCTAATATCTATCATGATCAACTGTAGATGAATCATGTGTTTTCGAAGTCAAATGTTACAGTATCGTTAAAAAATGTAGTTAATTTATTGAAATGTATGTTATAAAATAGATAATTATGTAGAATAAAAGAAGAAACAACAGTGTTGCAAACTAGATGTGTTTGTTAGCGAAGAGAAAAACAAATCCTAAACAAAAATCTGTTTTATGTTCGTTGGCGACAAAAAATGGGAGTGGCGACAAAAACACTATTTTTGCGAAAGAGGAAACCCTGGATCATAACTATAATAAACCCAAACCCTTATTAGACAAGAGATTACCGAAGGTATTATGGAAGGGTATGCCATTACTGTTTTATATTCTACATAAAGAAACTTTTTATATGGTTTCAATCGATAACATTCATCAGAAAATGTTTAGTTCATTATTTTTATGGTAATATCATTTAAATATAATTCAGAATAATATAACTTTCACAGGTTAAAATGAGAACTTACTGACAAGAATGAAAAAGCCATCTGCACACCACTATTAAGTAAACGTTTTTCTTTTAATTGTAACTTCGAGATATAAAAATGAAAAATCAGGTAAAACTCAGCTACTGAACAGTCTGCCCATAGTCTGAACATATCTTTATTGATTACAAGCCAATTGATTGCACAATAATGAATTTTCCGTATTGGATAAGTCTTAAAATTGACTGAAAAACTAAACATGATTTATTTATTGATTGTTCAGTTTATAAAGATCTATCCATATCAAAATGATAGTTCAAAATCCTAGCAGCACCTGCATATCGATTATATATCTTCCAGTTAATTTGATATTAAAGAAATTGCATTTCCTATCATGATTTCCTTGATAAAAAGTGGCTGCCTTACAAGGAGGCTATTTAACCAAGCATTCCAATTCGTGAATTTAAATTTTACAGACGCCATCACGAGTTAATCGATTGTTATAGAATATTGTTTTACACAGATGATGACGGATATGTTCTGATAGTCGTTACCACAATCCCTTCGTATTTTCTCCGAATGTGACCTACCAAATTAGACTTATCACCGGCTTTGTACTTGTATGAGCAACACGAAGGTTGCCGCATGTGGAGCATGATCTATCTACCCTCGCTGAGTATCTGCGATCACCCCCAGTGTTTTTGTTCGTATTGCTCAGTCTTTAGTTTTCTTTGTTGTGTTTTGTAGACTGTTGTTTGTTTTTGGTCGTTTTTCGCTTTTTGCCATAGCATTATCAGTCAGTTTTTCACTTTATCAGTTTGGTTTTTCCTTTGGTATTACCCGCCTCTCTTTTTCAGTTCAAAGTTGGTTGACTTGAAATATTACAACAACCGATATGACAAAGAGTAAAACAATTCAAACGAGAATACCAACGACTTGATTTATAATAAAGCAATAAACGAAAAACAGATATGCAACACAACAACCAACGAGTATTGTTCATTTAAATTGGATCTTCCGAAGAAATTCTAGCGTAGAACAATTGTTTTTGAATTACCAATGTTTACAAAGGAATCAGATAACATACCTGCATTTCCGCTGTAACCAGTAGCTGTTAATATATAATTTGATGCTGCATCACCCACGAGAAAGTTGCTGTACTCAGCATACATGTTTGCGCCGTTGCTGTGAACTAGTTCTATCCGTAGTTTATACGCTCCACTATTGGTTAGAAGATGTAAGTATATGTTACCTTGATGAAAAAAAAAAAAAAATATACAGGTTGCACAAATGTTTGGTATCATATTGGTAGTCAGTCATTGTGTAAAAGGAATTGATAAAATTACATTAAACTAATTGTTGTTAGTATGTTGTTAGTTAAACATAATAATGATATGAATTATGAAATATGTGTGAATTTATCCACGTCTTTGGTGATCTGTTTACTTTAGGACGAAAATTTTTAAAAGATTTATCTAAATCAAAAATCAAATATATTGTTTAGCGGCGTTTTTTTTTGGTGACAAAATGAATAAGTTCACTTCTTCAATCGGTATTATTTTCGCTTTTTGGGAAAATACACCCCCAAAAAAATTGCTGTAGTGCATTACGGTGTACGCAACATAAACTTGATTAATAGACATAGACTCGATGACAAATAAATACCAGTACCAAAAACTAAAACACACATAATTCAGATAATATTCTAGGAAAGTAAATTATGTACAATGCGGCATACTAACATGAATGTTTTGATCTTTTTTGTGATGGTATGCTATGTGTAACTTTGATAATTTTTCATTGTTTTTTACATTGTGTGCAAAATGTTGGGTTTTGACAACAATCAATTGAAAGTCGTTAACTAATCTTTATGAACAGTCCCTGATTGCTGTGTTGTCATAAGGTTTGACATGTATGATTTACCAATTTAATTATTATGAAAATAGAGATCTTAGTATATGTAAGAGAATGATAATCCTTTCTTTATGGTTAAGTACGAGCGTTATTAAGGGATTGTTATTCTCATACATACTTAGAATATTGTAAATTGCTAACGGCTCAAATGACCTCTTAATAAATTTGAATCAAGAATTGATTTAATGGTCAGTTCATGTCATAAATGCATTTCAGTTTATTAACTTGTCTTGGTGATGTAAGGGATGCATTACTCTTTGGGAAAATATGATAAATTATGTTTTAGACACATGATGATTTAACAGTACACGTTGGTAGCGCTATTCGGATATAGAGAGTGTAAATGTATCTTTTTTGTGATTATGAATGTTAATCGTCTATTTCTTTAACAGAGACTTAACTTTTGTGCATTTACAGTTCAAATCAACAGATTCAAATTTGAGATGCAGCCATTTTTATTCCACATCCAATGTCCGTCTGTACATCAAATACTTTTCCGTTGTACAAGGTTGTCTGAGGTAATTAGCTGTTGTTGGAGTATTCATTTAAAAATGAAAATTAAAGGAATAATCTATATCACGGGAAATTTTTACTTTCAGCAGTAACTGTATTGGGACACTTGAAACTGGTTCTCTTTTATCTAGATGTTAAGGTTTTTATGAGATTTATGTCTGTTTTTTAAATTTGAGTCAGAGTATTGCAGTTTTTTTATATTCACTTGAACTTAAATATAGGGAATCATATTTTATAGTTTCAGGAATTCTTTAAATAGATTTCGATCAGAAATCCTGTCATGCTAATAAATTTGTTTCAAGCTAGCTTGTAGCTCAGTTACAGAAATTCTTTGTTTTGAACTGCAAGTAGACAATAGGATAAGTATATGTAAAATAATGATAATCCATTTCTTCATGATAAAGAACGAGCATTAGCGAGTACTTATCATAAAGGAAAGGGATTATCATTCTCTTGCAAACGTATAATAATGTAAAGTGCTCAAAGCTCAAATAAAAGCTTCATTTGTTTTCAAGAATTAATTTCATTGTCAATACAATGTTTATGATTAATGCCTGATTTTTTGTAAGACATTTATTGATTCGTTTTAGTGATGTAAGGACTTTGTTAATTTTTTTGAAATTATAATCAATTGCGGTTTAGACATTATTAAATCAACAGTAAGATGAAACTGTAGAAATAGTATGAGTTTCCTAATTGTGAGTATGAATGTAAATCATTATTTATTTTAGTGAGGAATTATCTGTTTGTTTTTTTACAGTTCAAATCAATAAATTAAAAATTTGAGATACAACTAAATTTTATTCAACAGCCAATATTGTAGTCCAGCTTTTTTACCTTAAATCCTACTTTATTCTGTTAGGTACTTAACTAAAATTAAATGTTCAAATAAAATGCTTTTTATACATATTTAAAAGTTAAATAAAATTCATGCATTTTTCTTAATGTATCATAATATTTAAAATTACTATTCTTATCACCAGTGGATCCAATTATCTGAGTTTTGAAAAACGTATTAGCTAAAGATTTAGGTTATATTAAAATTCTAAACTTCTTTCATTTAATTGCACTGCTTTGACAACAAATGTTTGATATTGTTTATTTTTTTAGTATTTTTTAAGTTATTAATATACTTATGATAACATAAATGATACCTATTTCACTGCATTTTTTTTATTTTCTTGTTTTTAGTTCAACTTTTAGTCAGTCTAAATCACTAATACTTTCAAGCTGCGTCAATGTGCTTCGGGGCATTTGTAACGCATTTATAGAAACTCTTTGTTTTGAACTGTAAGTAGGCATAAGTCTAATTTTTCAATAGTATATTTAAAAACCTTTAAGTTGAAAAGGGTTTGAATATTATTGTTGTGAAAACCCGATAATGAATTGTATATATAATGTATAAATTTTTGAAACCACGATAAATCTTAGATTATGCAGATCAATTTACTCTGCGTCAAATTTTCGCGTGTTTTTTTATCTGCCGCAAACATAGCGAAAGTTAAACACACGCGAACAAACAACGTTGTACTGTATATTTAAACTTTGACGTAATACACAACAAGTTTTATATTAGAAACTTATCTTGTCTAACTATGATCGGAGTTCACACGATTCCCTCTCACTTTATTTCTTTTAAACAGTTTTTATGAGTTTTGAAGAAGTTGATAATTAACTGTTGTTTTAACTAAATTAGGGAAATTCCCTGCAGTAGAAAGCATTCTTCTTTCTTGTGTTGGACCTCAATTGTTGATAAGTTGTCTAAGTATTTTATCTATATTATAACTACCCTGTCAACGATGAGGATGTGAGCCCGAACCCCGCACGTTACAGGTGCGTTCTACTCTTATCTTTGTTGAGATGGATTGTAAGTTTTCCTGCCGTAGGTCGATGATTCTGTCCGAAAGAAAAAGATGAATTTACAACAGTTACGTAGAATTTGACAAATGTACATACACATATATTTGAAGCCAAGAATACTCACCAAGCCAAAAATCATGCTGAAGGTCACCAAAGCCATTTTCATATTCAACCCAGTTCCTATGAAAATTTTCTTTTCCATCTATTCTTCTTTGAATAACCTGTAAAAGAGGGACGAAAGATACCAAAGGGACAGTCAAACTCATAAATCTAACACAAACTGACAACGCCATGGCTAAAAATGAAACAGACAAACAGAAAAACAATAGTACACATGACACAAAATAGAAAACTAAAGAATAAACAACGTATTTATATTTATAACTAGACATCAAATTAATATACTTTGTGTGATTAAGAAAAAATTAAAAGCTTGGATCTGACACTTTATTTTCGTGTTATGTAATGACGAAAATTTGGTATATTAGTCGCCATTTGTTTAACTTGAAGTGAGTGTAAGCAATAAGAGGCAACCGTACGGCCTTCAACAACGAGAAAAACCCATACCGTATAGTCTGCTATTAAAGGCCCCGACATGAAAAATATGAAACCATTCAATTTAGAAAACTAACGGCCTAATTTATAACAAAACAATTAACAAAAAAAAACAAATATGACAGACATGAACCAACGACAACCACTGAACTACAGGTATTGCCGGTGTTTGTATAGCACATTTATGTTGAAGCTCTATTAAATATGTTTAATTACCTTCACATTCCAAATGGATTAAATTTTTTGAAAAGAACGTTCCTTGAGTTAATACCATAAAAATTAATTATGACATGAAATATGATTAAGGAGAATTATGATACATAGAAAATATCATATGGCTTTTTTGATATCACATCCGTATCAACCCGAGACACCAACATAATCCCAAGAGCTCTGCAATAGTATATACCTCAAGTAGATGTTTTTGCGTGAGTTGTGACCCGACGTATTGCAGATTATGGGTTTAATACAGCATTTGTAATCGTGAATGATATCAATGACGTGACGTCATACAGACTAAAGGTTTGATAAGGCTTTTGAAACTGTGACTGCTATCGACATCATCAGGGATGGCTGATACAGCACGATGGTCATTGATTGTATTATACATATAATTTCTTTGGGTTTTTTTTCCTCTAAAAATATTTTCATTGCACTTTTCTTTGCTGTAATGACAATTTACTCGACCTACAGCAGTTTGCAGAGTATCCCTGTGATTGAGTCACTGAATAACAAGGGAAATTAGCCAGTGAACACATATATTTAAGTAATTAGTTAGTTTTACCACTCATAGTTAATACAAACATTTTTGGAAAATATGTAGTCACATGATTATGGAAAATGTTCAGTTTTGTCCGATTTTGTTTCTAAAGATTAGAACTTTATGATCATTGACCCTAACCTTTTGCAAAGAACCATTAATGCCGGTTGATTAGTTGTCCTGATGAATTTATGCATCTTATTAACTGTTCTCGCGAACAGCTTAAATTTTAATTAAATATTGTAAGTGGCAAATATATTTAGACTTGTTTATATTTATTTCGTTTGTGCTTGTATTATATTTTACCTCCGATTCATATAATCCGTTCATGCGTTTTGTTAAAATATATTTTTTGACTCTTTTGGTCTTAAACAAGTCTAAATCGAAAACAACGTTCAAACCTATGATTGCGATGGATAAAAACCGCAAATTTCGTTGAAGAAGGGTCTAAATACAGCACAAACAACATTTTTCAAAAGACCAAAAGAGTGAAAAAATACATTCAAACAATATATACATAGTCTAAAAGATCATTTAATTTTATGGACATTAATAGACCAGGAGGGTCGCATGGTTATTTAAGCGGTATGCGGTAGGTTTTCACTATATATTTTGAATATAAAACTGGCACTTTCACCCCTCTGTAAACATTGATGACAACAGTTTTAGCCAAATTCCTCTTGATCTTAATATTAAGTAACTATCTGCATAATCTCATGAAGATTCAGAGATCATTGGGTCTAGCATTCGCCCTGTGCCCTTTTACATATATTTTCTACGATTTTTAGCCGAAAAGTTTCAATTTAAGCCCTTCGTAGATATCGGAGATTACATTATTCTGGAAAATCCTTTTGATACTATCTGTTTATATATATATTCTAAAGGATCATTCAATGTTATGGAAATTGAAAGACCAGAAGGGTCTCATGGTTTTTTAAACGATCTCCGGTAGGTTTTTCTGCTGTTGTTTTTTTTATTTGGTCGGATTGTTGTCTCTTTGACACATTCCCCATTTTCATTCTCAATTTTATTTGAAAATATATTATGAATATCAAACTGTCACTTTGAGCCCTACGTAAACGACAAAAGTTTACCAAAATGCCTTTGGGTGTCATTTATATCTTTATATATACTAACTCTCTGCATAATTTATTGAGGTTTGAGAGATCAGGGGGTATAGCTATCGCCCTGTGCCCTTTGACCTGAATGTTTGACGATTTGTAGCTGAAAAGAGACAATTTAAGCCCTCCGTAGATATCGAAGATGACATTATTCTTGGAAATCCTTTTGACAATATATGGATATAAACATAGTCTTAAAGATCATTCAAATTTATGGACAATAATAGACCAGGAGGGTCTCCAGGTCATTTAAACGATCCCCGGTAGGCTTTCACTATATATTTTTGAATATCAAAATGGCATTATGAGCCCGCCGTGAACATAGAAAACAAAAGTTTACTCACATTCCTTTTTTTGTCATTTGCATCTTTATATTTACTAACTATATGCATAATTTTATGAAGATTGAGGAGAGATCAGAAGGGTCTAGCCATTGTGCTGTGCCCTATGACCTGAATTTTCGACGATTTGTAGCTGAAAAGTGACAATTCTAACCCTCAGTAGATATCGGAGATGACATTATTTTGAGAAATCCCTTTGATACCATATGTATATATACATAGTCTAAAAAATCATTCAATTTTATAGGCATTGAAAGACTAGGAGGGTCTCACAGTCATTTAAACGGTATCCAGTAGGTTTTCATTATTTATTTTGAATATCAAACTGGCACTTTGACCGTAAACATAGAAGACAGGAAGCTTACCCAATTCCTTTTGGTGTCATTTGAAACTTTATATTTAATAACTATTTACATAATTTTACGAAAATTGAAGATCAGGGGGAGTTCCTAGCCATAGATCTGTGGCCTTTCTCCTGAATTTCCATCGGTTTTTTTTTAACCGAAAAGTAACATATAAAGCCCTCCGTGATATCGGAGATGACATAATTTCGAAAAATTCTTTTAATACTATTTGTATATAAACATATAGTCTAAAAGATCATTCAATTGTATGGACATTTAAAGACCAGGAGGGTCTCACGGTCATCTAAGCGGTCTCCGGAAGGTATTCACTATATATTTTGAATATCAAACTGGCACTTTGAGCTCTCTGTAAACATAGAAGACAGTAGTTTACCCAATTTCCTTTTTGGTGTTATTTGTATCTTTATATTTACTTACTATCTGCATAATTTTATCAAAATTGAGAGATCAGGGGAGAGTATTTAGCCATCGTTCTGTGCCCTTTGACCTGAATTTTGTACGATTATTAGCTGAAAAGAGGTAATTCAAGCCCTCTGTTATAATTAGATGTCGGAGATTACATTATTCTTGGAAAACCGTTTGATACTATATGTATGTATACAGACTCTCAAGGATCATTTAGTTTAATGGACATTGAAAGACCAGGAGGATCTCCCGTCATTTAAGCGGTCTCCGGTAGGTTTTCACTATATATTTTGAATATCAAACTGGCACTTTGAGCCCTCCGTTAACATAGAAGACAAGAAGTTTACCCAAATTACTTTTGGTGTCATTTGTTACTTTCTATTTACTAACTATCTGCATAATTTTATGAAGATTGAGAGATCCGGGGGGGGTCTAGCCATCGCCCTGTGCCCTTTACCTTAATTTCCCACGATTTGTAACTGAAAAGTGACAATTTCTTTTTAATTGGCTTTCTATAATTATTTCTTTTAATATTTTTAAATCCTACTAAAGTGATCGTTTGTTTTTGTTTCTAGAAATATCATGTAGAAAAGTACTATTTTGATTGCATTTTATTGATAAAAAATCTATTTTTCATGAAGACAATTGTGCGATTTGCATGAGGGTTTATGTTTTAGGACAATGGGAATTTGCGACAGCTTGAAGATCCTTGAAGGGGTCATAACACGATTTTCCACATATCTTTTTACTCCTTTTATTTATGACTATCATGTTTGAAATGTGATCGAATATTTAGATTTTTATTATTTTCACCAAAGAAATTTGGATAACGAACCGGCTGCTAACTTCACATACATGAAACCGACATCATCATAAAGTATATATATTTTTTGACAACATAATTTCACATTTGGAAGACGTCTTTTCAAGAAACAATTGCTATTCCTATCATACAGGAGCTTCAAGGAATAGTGAAAAGAATAATCTTTTACCATCACCTTCCACTATGAAGAGTTTCCCTTTTCACTATTTTATTCTAAATTTGGTTATTGTGTTGAACGCATGTAAAGCATAGATATTGACATGAAGGATACAAAGATATGTCTGTCT